>CM065744.1:278940-296440 GCA_033310375.1 Conus canariensis | reverse complement strand
CAGTCCATTGCACGTCTTGCCCTGTCATGACACATGTCAGGTGGTCAGTCCATAGCACGTATTGCCCTGTCATGACACATGTCAGGTGTCAGTCCATAGCACGTCTTGTCCTGTCATGACACATGTCAGGTGGTCAGTCCATAGCACGTCTTGCCCTGTCATGACACATGTCAGGTGGTTAGTCCATAGCACGTCTTGCCCTGTCATGACACATGTCAGGTAGTCAGTCCATGGCACGCCTTGCCCTGTTATGACACATGTCAGGTGGTCAGTCCATAGCACGTCTTGCCCTGTTATGACACATGTCAGGTGTCAGTGCATAGCACGTCTTGCCCTTTGATGACACATGTCCTGGTCTCTGATGGCAATGGAAGCAGTCTGGACGACGAGCAGTTCTGACCTTCTGTTCTCAGACTCTTTCAACGTCTGTGGTCAGTCCAGTCAGAACAACAAGGCTGCTGATTTTGAAGACGTCTTCAATGAAACTAGCGGGTCACCATGGCGATCAAACAGAGGACGAAAGAGCTTTCAGTGAAATCAGCGAGTGGCTTGTGGCCCTTGCCAAGGAGGATGGACAGTACTGAGACCAGAGGTAGTATGCACTGTGCAGCTGACCTGTAGGTACACAGGTAAGGGAGAAAAGTGGGGATATTTGAGAAAAGTACTTAGCAATGAAAACATCGAGTAATGAATGAATCAGCCGTAGACAGGCAATGGCGATATGTCAGGATATTTGAGAACATGACGTAACAAAGAAAACCAGAAATAACGAATCGATCAGTATACTGAATGATTCACCGCCAATTTGCTCATTCAAATACCCTCCTACCCACTCACTCATCCGCCCACTGACCTTGATTAGGCAGGTTCCTGACGTGGTTTTGCCTGGGGTTGCCTCCTGTAGGTCTGATGATGGTAGACCTGGGCAGCGTGACGCCGTGTTCCCCCACTACTGCAGCCACTCTGGGATCATCTTCACACACACACACACCACACACACACACACACACACACACACACACACACACACCCTCTCCGTTATGGTCCTTCTGCTGTGACCATCTCTCTCTCTCTCTCTCCTCTCTCTCTCTCTCTCTCTCTCTCATCACACCCCACACACACACACACACACACACACACACACACACACACACGCACGCACGCACGCACGCACGCACGCACACACACACACACACACACACACACACACACAACACACACACACACACACACACACACCCCTGCATTTTTGTTGACGGGTAATACATATATAGTACTACACTGTGACTCCGCCTCCGTGACACGGACACTGATAAAGTAACACTGGTTCCTGGATAGTATTTTTCTGGCAGATCACGGACATCGAGCAGAAACTTTGTTAGACAATTCACTTATTCAACACAAACTGACCCTAGTTTCCAATGACCCTACTGACATTCCTCTCACATCAGGGGCGACCACTCTAAACTGACCTTAGTTTCCAGTGACCCTACTGACATTCTTCTCACATCAGGGGCGACCACTCTAAACTGACCTTAATTTCCAAAGACCCTGACATTCCTCTCACATCAGGGGCGACCACTCTAAACTGACCTTAATTTCCAATGACCCTGACATTCCTCTCACATCAGGGGCGACCACTCTAAACTAACCTAATTTCCAATGACCCTGACATTACTTTCACATCAGGGGCGACCACTCTAAACTAACCTTAATTTCCAATGAATCTTACATTCCTTTCACATCAGGGGCGACCACTCTAAACTGACCTTAATTTCCAATGACCCAGACATTTCTCTCACATCAGGGGCGACCACTCTAAACTGACCTTAATTTCCAATGACCCTGATATTCCTCTCACATCAGGGGCGACCACGCTCGGGTTGGTCCATTTTTTCGTCTAATGGCAAGTACAGACGCACTATTTGATATGTCGCTCCAAAAATCAAAGTTTAACAAAGTGATTTGGAGAGGGGAGGGGGCGGGGGAAAGGGGGGCTAGTTATGAAATGATTAAGCAAGTAATCGAATCTAGGGATAATTGAAGGTCGTTAATTGGATTGCGAGTGATGAAAAATGGCGGTGTAATGATTCAACAAATGATTACACAGGGAGGCACTTAGCAGTAGAGTGATGAAACAAATGACAAAATATGAAAGCTTTAATGTGTAGATCTTTGGTGATGAAAATATGACAAAATATGAAAGCTTTAATGTGTAGATCTTTGATGATGAAAATATAATGACAAAATATGAAAGCTTTCATGTGTAGATCTTTGGTGATGAAAATATAATGACAAAATATGAAAGTTTCAAAATGGAGTGACTGACGGCGGCGAACGAAGCAAAATTTCCCTATCGTATCACACAACCCCCCCCCCCTCCCCCACGCAACCCCCCCCCCCCCTCCTTTTCCTCTCCCATAATCCCCCTTGTCATTTCCGCCTAGCGGCTATTCTACCCACCACATGGACAACAACAGATGAGTCATTTTTCGTTCTTTGTTTGTACTGTCTTAAATGTTAAATGTGATTTATTTTTTCGCCTGAAGAAGACCCAAGAGGCTGAAATGCATCGTGTCTTGTCATGTGCTTTGTTTGTCAATGTCATTGGCGGTAACTAACACCCTCTCTTTCTAAAATATGAAAGCTTTGATGTGTAGATCTTTGGTGATGAAAATATGACAAAATATGAAAGCTTTGATGTGTAGATCTTTGGTGATGAAAATATAATGACAAAATATGAAAGCTTTCATGTGTAGATCTTTGGTGATGAAAATATGATAGCTTTAATGTGTAGATCTTTGGTGATGAAAATATAATGACAAAATATGATAGCTTTAATGTGTAGATCTTTGGTGATAAAAATATGATAGCTTTAATGTGTAGATCTTTGGTGATGAAAATATGATAGCTTTAATGTGTAGATCTTTAGTGATGAAAATATGACAAAATATGAAAGCTTTAATGTGTAGATCTTTGGTGATGAAAATATGATAGCTTTAATGTGTAGATCTTTGGTGATGAAAATATAATGACAAAATATTATAGCTTTAATGTGTAGATCTTTGGTGATGAAAATATAATGACAAAATATGATAGCTTTAATGTGTAGATCTTTGGTGATGAAAATATGACAAAATATAGCTTTAATGTGTAGATCTTTGGTGATGAAAATATAATGACAAAATATTATAGCTTTAATGTGTAGATCTTTGATGATGAAAATATAATGACAAAATATGATAGCTTTAATGTGTAGATCTTTGGTGATGAAAATATATTATTTTGTTATATAGCATGGCGATTTTTAGCAATGAATCACTAAATAAGTGATTCAGTGTGATGATCTTTAGTTACAAAATGTTTAAGCAAATGACTAGATATAAAATGCTAGTGATTACATAATCAAATAAATGATAAAATTCGAAGGTTTTTCATGATAAAATTATCGTAAAAGGTAATCAAATATGTATGAAGGTGCTTAGTAATGAAATTATCAAAGGTTGGTGGAATATGGATGTGTTTAGTGATGAAATCGTTAAACCGTTGATGGAATATGGAGGTGTTTAGCAATACAGTGTAGAGGTCTTTGATGTTAAGATAGTTAAAACAGGTATGAACAGATGGTACTGTTTAGCGATGGAACGATTAAACAAGTGACTAAAGATAGTGGTCTTCAGGGCAACCAAGCTTTCAGTCCAGTGAGTACAAAGAACTAACAAACCTAGGTTTCAAACTGTTGAGAATGAATACTGTTCCATTCAGCTGTTTACGGAAAATGTCACATTGTTCTTTGTTCTAATGTGTGTAGAAAATACGCACTGTTCAATGGATCGTGTAGAAAATACGCACTGTTCTATGGATCGGTGTGAAGCGACTGGAGCATTATTTGGCTGTCATGTCTAGAGAAAACGGTTCCTATTTCCGGAGCATTATTTGGCTGTCCTGTCTGGTGAAAACGGTTCCTATTTTGTTAATCAATGTGTCGAGAATGGATCACTTTTCTGGGTGTGTGGGGAGCCGTTCAATGAATCAATGTGCAGACAATTGACCAGTGATCTATGTTTCATTGCAGGTAGAAGGCCAGTACTCTTTTCTGAACACGTGTATAAACTTGCGCAGAGAATGAGTGATCCTGCATGGAGAACTGTGTGGAAAAACTTTCAAACGGTGTAGTGAATGAGTAATATTCTGTGAATCAGTGTTGAGAGAAGGGTGCTTTATGTTTCAATGCGTATAGAAAATGAGTACGTTTTTATATGAATCGATGTGTCGAGAACAGAACACGACTCTGTTTCAGAGAACGACTGCTTTTCTATGGATCACTGTAACACTATTCTGTGGATCAATATGTAGAGAATGGAGCAATATTTTCTGGATCAATGTGCAGAAAATCGAGCACCCTTTCTATGGATCAATGTGCAGAGAATGGGACACTTCTGTAACCCGGTGTGAGACGCTGAGAACTATTCTGTGGATCTTTGTGAAAAATGGGCTGGCGTTCCAAGGATCAGAGGGTGGTGCACTGGCCTGCTGATTAGTGTATTAAGAAAATTGGGCTTGATTCTAAGGATCAGTCATGTGTAGAGAATGAAACACTATTCTATGGATGAATGGGTATAAAGTGGAACACCATTCTATACATTATGTGTAGAATGGACCACTGTTCTGTGGATCAATGTGTAGAGAATGCAGCACTATGTACGGAATGTGGCACTATTCCAGAGTATGGAGAAGATTGTGTGAATGAATGTGAAGAAAATGGAGTACTCTTATAAAGATCAATGTGTAAACAGATTGGAGCATTATTCTATGGATTCGTGTGTACAAAAAGGAGCGCTATTCAGATGATGGATGTATAGCGAATGGGGCACTATTCTATAGATCGGTGTGTAGCGAATGGAGCACTATTCTATAGATCGGTGTGTAGAGAAAGGATTGCCGATTGCCCTGCCACGGACGAAGCGAAGGGTATTTTCAGTTTTTATTCTATACACCACGTTTGCTGAGGAAAGATGGCTGCATCAATTTGGAAAGATGGAAAGACAGAATAGAAAGTGCTGCATCAATTTGGAAAGATGGAAAGACAGGATAGACCTCACTGCATCAATTTGTCGTGAACAAAATTAACATGAATGTGTGGCCAAAGATGTTATCTGTAAAAAACAAGGATTACGTAATGAAATGCAACGAATGGTGCAAAACAACTGACCGTTACAGACACATTTCTGACACCGGCTGCCAGACTCTTCCACAAACTTGGTGCCTGAGGAACAGCTGTCGGGACACGTCGTTTGCGGGTCCACACAGGTACTGAACAGGTCGATCTCGGTCATGGCTGGATGGAAGTTCAGATACCCAAAGCCAGGTACCGCAAAACCAAGACCTCTGTAACGCCGTCGTCTGACAGTCTGTCCTGTGAGAGAGAGAGAGAGAGAGAGAGAGAGAGAGAGAGAGAGAGAGAGAGAGAGAGAGAGAGAGAGAGAGAGAGAGACGCGTTTAATATAGGTCATGACTCTTCATAAAAAGAAAGTTTAAACAAAGAAATGCGTAAACGCTGATTTGTTTTAAGTAAGGTAGTATTAATATCACTCATCAAGACATGCTGCTTCTGAAGATCGGGGCTGTGTGTGTGTGTGTGTATGTGCGTGTGCGTGTGCGTGTGCGTGTGCGTGTGCGTGTGCGTGTGCTGCTTTCTTTTACATTCAAAATCCTGTTTGGGTCGGTTCTAACCTAAATCTTGTTAAAATGGTTAGGTTTGATTTCTGTCCATCACATCTGACCCAAATATTGATGGATGATCAGATTTGATTTTGTCAGACATTCTCTATAACTTGATGCACTGGACAGGTTTGATGTCATTTACTGTCTATAACTTGATGCATTGGACAGGTTTGATGTTGTCAGTCATTCTCTATAACATGATGCATTGGACAGGTTTGATGTTGTCAGTCATTCTCTATAACGTGATGCATTGGACAGGTTTGATGTCAGTTATGCTTTATAAATTGATGCATTGGACAGGTTTGATGTTGTCAGTTATTCTCTATAACCTGATGCATTGGACAGGGTTTCATTTTGTCATTTACTCTCTAGAACTTGATGCACTGGACAGGTTTGATGTTGTCAGTCATTCTCTATAACGTGATGTACTGGACAGGTTTGATGTTGTCAGTTACGCTCTATAGATTGATGCATTGGACAGGTTTGATGTTGTCAGTTATTCTCTATAACGTGATGCATTGGACAGGGTTTGATTTTTACCCGCATCTTCAGAGATGTGAAAGGTTTGATGCTGAAGAAATTACTCATCTCTTCAGTATGTCCGCCTTTTACGTTTTGAACTTTGTCCGTGCTGGAGCACCGTCTCCCTGTCGACTTCACCCAACAACGGCACTTCCCTGCCTGAACTTTGTCCGTGCTGGAGCAGTCTTCCCTGTCGACTTCACCCAACAACGGCACTTTCCCTGCCTGAACTTTGTCCGTGCTGGAGCAGTCTTCCCTGTCGACTTCACCCAGCAACGGCACTTTCCCTGCCTGAACTTTGTCCGTGCTGCAGCACACTTCACCCAACAACTGCACTTCCCTGCCTGAACTTTGTCCGTGCTGCAGCGCACTTCACCCAATAACTGCACTTCCCCTGCCTGCCTCTTGTGTCTTTTGAGCTCAGCTGATTATTTCTTCCCCTCCTCCCCCCTTCACTTTTCTGGGGTGTCCTCGGGCCACCACAGTGAAGAACAGTTCACCATGTTGCCTCAGTTCTGTCAGTTATGTGCCGGGGCCTGCGTGCCTGCAAGTGTCCACAGTGTGATGCTGGGATTCAAACTAAACACTTCAAGGTGGTTGAGCGTCTCCAGGCGTGGCCATTTTAGGCGGACGTTGGACCCACACTGCTATGTGACTCCTGTTCTGATGTGGGGAAGTCAAGCCTATGAAGTTCGCCAGTCCTCCCTCCCCGATCAGATCCAGTTGGAACCCGTTTCAGCTGTCTGTGCAATGGCCTTTAGGGTCCTAGTTCTCTTTTTACCGGAAACCAAGAGCTGTTTCATGAGATCATGGGCTGATGAGTCTACAACCCCCCCCCCCCCCCTCCCCGCTCCAACTACTATGGCAAGGACCTTGACTTGAAAAGCAGGGTTCCTCAAGCTGCTGGCATACGTTTCAGTATTGTAGTCTGGCACACATTTCAGTATTGTAGTCTGGCATACATTTCAGTATTGTATACTGGCATACATTTCAGTATTGTATACTGGCATACATTTCAGTATTGTAGACTGTCATACATTTCAGTATTGTAGACTGGCATACATTTCAGCATTGTAGACTTGCATACATTTCAGTATTGTAGACTGGCATACATTTCAGCATTGTAGACTGGCATACATTTCAGCATTGTAGACTGGCACACATTTCAGTATTGTAATAGACTGGCACACATTTCAGTATTGTAATAGACTGGCATACTTTTCAGTATTGTAGACTGGCATACATTTCAGTATTGTAGACTGGCATACATTTCAGCATTGTAGACTGGCATACATTTCAGCATTGTAGACTGGCATACATATCAGCATTGTAGACTGGCATACATTTCAGCATTGTAGACTGGCATACGTAACATTGTAGACTGGCATACATTTCAGCATTGTAGACTGCAGCATTGTAGACTGTTCGCATTACATTTCAGCATTGTAGACTGGCATACATTTCAGCATTGTTGTCAAGTGTGAGTACACCTGACAGGGGGGGTTCTTATACAAGTAATGTGCAGTGGCGGAAACGGAGCGATCACTCAATCCCTCACACCACCAGACCACAAGAGGAAGAAGTTTCGACAATACTTTTATTCACATTACAATCATTCACTCGCACTAGCACTCCAGATGGGGTATGGATCCTAACCAAGAAGAGAAAAAATAGTCGAGAGAGGAAAAACAAAAAAGGGCATAGAAGAGAAAGGCACTATTCAGAACTAGCTGACCTAGGGGACAAAGTAAATTGAATAGACCACAAAAAAAAAACTCCCAAATATCCCGGAATCCCGCTACTGTCCCAACCTAACCCGCTATCCCGCTACAAGGACATTCAGCAGAATGACAGAAGAAAGACAGTTATAGAAACAATGCTACATACAACAGGACCTACACAGCAAGAGTTCAACAAATTAAAAAAAAAAACCAAAACAAATCTGTGACAGGCTTTAAACCCACGCACACGCACGCCAGACCCACGTCCACACTACACAAGAAGGAAAACTCAACTCGAGTCCATGAGCCGAGGAGGTTCGCAGAGGGAGGTGGATCCCGTAGAGGGGTGACGTTCGTAGTGGGCTGGTCTTCCAGTCCTAGGTGTGGCAGATGTCTCGGTGAAGGAGACAAGGTTCACCACCACCAGTCCGCACCACCAGTCCTCAGGTCTGAATAACGACTGGTGCCTGGGCGAAGGATGACTGCAGGGTCCGTAGATGCTGGTCGCCCAGCCAGCCCAAGACCGGAGCTGCAGCTGAAGGAAAAGGGCGAAAAATCCCGCCCTACGGCGGAGATCAGTCTCCAGATAAGTCATCACCCTATAGTCCTTGTTGTAGTCAGTGTGTGGCAACATAGTGGGTCCGGCAGTGCGTCACAGTATGAAGGGTCACAATACTGTAGATAATGTCAACAATGTCTTTGTCACTACAAAAAAGGGGCAAATGAATTAGGATAACCTCTTTCCCCTTTTCCTTTCCTTTTGACCTCTACTAAGGACAATTTCCTTAGTCAACAAAAGCTCCAATGAAAACAAAATTAGAATTCATCCACACATCTGTCACACAAACACATAAGACAAGGACACAACGAGAACGGAACCACATGTGGGGCGATACGGCAGGAATTCCACACTCCGCGGTCTAAATGTTTAACCGTTTGCACGCTCATGCGTTCCACGATCCGTCTCGTGTCCGTGAAGCAACAAGGAAAAATGAAACTAACATTTCTGATATCCTTCCGGCCAAAATCACATATTGAGCGAAAGACAATATCACATAATTTCAGTCCGACACCTTTGGAAAAGAGGGGAGATAAGCATTGACTCAACCTGTATAATCGAAAAAAAAACAGCTTTCATTGACCGAAATGAAGGGATATTATATAGTAAGATTTTCAACTTAGTTCAAAGCGACAGAGCCCTAGCCGCTAAGGACTGAAAACGCAATTAAAGATAATGCGTCTCTACAACTCTACAACAAGATGCATATCTCTATGCCAATTCCATACCTGCTTCCCCTCTTTGGAGCAGTTACACACGGAAAAGGTGTGCCCGAGCCAACAGCACATGAAAGGAAAAGAAAAACCTCTCAACTGCTGAAAGGTTAGAAAACCCAAATAAAACAAAACACTGTCGAAAACAGAACATATAGTTACCAAAATGGCGGGTGGGCGAGGTGAGAAACGGTTCGCTCCCCAGTCCAACGAAGGATGGAAGCCGAAACCATGCCGGTCCACACCGAAGGGGACTCCAGGTCAGGGACGACCCAAGGTGATTCTTCTAGCTGGCAGGGATAGGGATCCCAGAGGTGTCCAGTGGAATACTTTCTGACCCGCTGAAGGGTGAAAGACTCTTCCACACAACCCACACCGAAGTGGATAAAGAAAAGTGGGCCCAGCTAGCAGAGATGGAGATCTCTCCGACTCGACGGTCCGTAAACGAGTGCCACACCACTAGCCTAACCAAGATGGCAACAGGTAAAAAACAGCTCACCTGTGGCACCTGACATCAGCTGATGAACCACGTGGAAAGCGATAAAAGAACTGAAAAAGAAAGCTTTAAAAGAAAAAATGAAGAGAAGTATTGGAGGATGGGAGCGAAATGCACGGACGTAGCGCACCCGGGATGACAAAAATAGCACACTGGTCAACACCCGGCCAGTGTAGTAAAGAAGTCACTGGTGACACTCCACTTTATACTGGGTTTGAAAAGAAATGACTTATCTTATCAACTAAAAGTATGTACGTCCGTGACAACACCCCCCAACCAAAGAGGCTTGTGCCACTGAGGCACAGCCTATCACAGCCTCCAATACGTTCTGTATACCCTTACATTCATGTGGACTTTCCTCACTCGTGAACCATGACTCGCTACTCCATTCGGCTGAGGTAATCAGCCTTCAACATCTTCACAGTCATCAGTGACATCATCCAGTGCCTTTCTGGGCACACCATTGCTAACCGGGGCACTGGGGATAGACAAGGGGATAGGGTACGACGAGGAGCAGGACGACTGCTGCTGTTGTTGCTGTTCAGGGACTGCTGTGAAGCAGTGCGTGCTATGTTCTGATGCACTGCTTCGGCTGGCTTCATCTCCAGGTCACCGCCTGGGTCGATGACGTTCAGTGTCTGGAAGCACTGTGCGTAGAGCTCCAGGGTCCTGGCATGGAAGACCAGCTCAGTGTTGACAAATTCTGTCAGCACTTTCTTCATGTCTGTGATCTTGGCCTGAAAGCTGTGAACCTGTTGCTCCAAGGCGTGATGACTGCGAGAAGCTTCCACACTGGCCTTCTGTAGATCCGATTCCACCTGCACAATCTGCTGTCGGTTCTGTGGCATCTTCATCTTGATCTGTTCCAGCTGCCTCTTCTGCATCGCTTCCTTGGACTGGGCATTGAAGGCTTCCTTCAAGTCATTCTTGGTCTGTTCGCACAACAGTCCGTAGCCACTGAGATTACCCACCACTTTCTTTTCTAGTCGATTCACCTGAGCTCCCTTGCAGTCCTGAACAGCTGAGGGACTCTCAGCAAAATGGGTCATGCCTTTGCGTAGAGAAGGGTTCCATTTCTCATGTTCTGTGTTCTCTGTTATCTCCCTACATACGTGGTCACCTTTGTTACGTAGACGTGCTGTTTTACGTGTGTAGGAGACAGAGCTGTCACACAACTGGCCCAGGTGTCGCTCCATGGCTGTGAGGCGGTCCAGGTTGGTGTTCGACTTCCTCTCATTCGCTCTCATTTCAGCGCATGTTTGACTCATTTTGCGTCTGCTCCTTTGCTTTGCTAGCAATGGTTTTCTACTCCTCAAGGGTGCAGAACCTGCTGATGTCAACAACGCCACAGGCATCCTGGTGTTCCGGCCCTTCAGAGTAGTTCGCTGGCACCCATCGTAGCTGCGACCGTACCTTTTGATGTTCTTCGCCACTCCTGGCCAATGAAAGTCTTGCTGGGTTCTCTCCAGGGTCGGACGTGTCCCCAAATGTCTTGCCATAGGGGTATCGTAGCCTAGGCGCATGACCGAACTGTGGGGTGCTTTTGGCGCGATTAGCCGAGTGGCAGATGAAGTAGGTGACGAGTGACGTCTGTGTACCAGTCCCTTGCGTCTCACGAACTCTACCGCACTGCTGCAGGATGTCCTTGCTGGTTCCCCAACCAAACTCCGGATTTTGTTGAGGGATGGATCCTTTGCTTGCAAGCTACTTACAGTTGAGGGATCCATGGTCAAGATGTCATGCTGAGTCAGGGGCTTCAGGAGGGGTTTCAGTGTCTCTCTCTCTGTGCTTGGGAACGCGTGGTGGCGGCCGCAAACACCTCAGGTGGCAACTCGGACGATATCTCCCGACGTTGACCATCCCCAAAGCACACTGAATTGCCAATCAGTAGGGAGCACGCAGGTCGCTGAAGGGCGACTGCCCATACCTTCCCTTTAAAATATGGTGTAGAGACATCTACCAATACTGTAGATCGGGTTGCCCTGAAGGATGACTCGATTCCTGACACTTGGCACTCTCCCCCTCGAGGTGCCTCAGTAGGGACTAACTGCTCGTCGATGAAGACCGCTGTAGCTCCTGTGTCCCTAATAGCTTCCACTTTCTTGCCACACACCACCGACGGGAAGGTAGGATATGATGGGGACGTGACCTCGTTCTCTCCAAATGCCACCCTAACGTGCGAGACGTCGGATTTTGTCTTGTCCTTCCTCTTCGGACAATCCCGGACGAAATGTCCCTTTTCCCCACAGAGGAAGCAAAGCTTGAGCTTGGCTCCGACGTTCCTGGAATTGCTGGGGACATCGCTTTTGGAGGGTGACGGTGGTTTGAAGTCACGTGACTCCCGATCGGCAGGTTTCCTACTAGTTCCTGGTGTAGGCATCCGATAGTGACGACGCGCATCTGCGAAGGCTTCAGCAATCTCGATTGCCCTGGCGAATGTCTTTGGTTTCTCCTCACCCAACTTAAACTGCAGTTCCTGAGATACCGAATTCACAAGTTGTTCCAAGAGGAAACAATCCATTTCCATTTCTGAGGCTCCAATCCAATATTCCATAGTGCGCCGGAGGCGTTCCCCGAACTGGTGAAAAGTCTCCTCTGAAGGTTTCCTCATTGTGCGAAACTGCTTTCTATAGGACTCGGCAGTCATGTGCAGTCTCCGGCGAAGAGCCGCTTTTAACTCGGTATAGGAAGCTCCGGGTGGAATGTCAACAAACGCCTCCTTAGCCTTCCCCGTCAGGCTGCTGATGAGGTAAAGGGCTTTCCTCTGGTCGGTCAGCTGGTACGCAGCGGCTACCGCCTCAAAGTGCTCGATGTAGGTGTCTGTTATCGCTAGCACTGTACACTGGCATATGTAGCATGGGTGGAGCCACCAGAATATCCACGCCCTGATGAAAATCCGCTATTTCCCGATGGGCAGAGCCATGCTCGGAAGCAACCACAGATTGTGCCTCCTCTCGTTCGGCTGCATCCAACTGTTGAACTAGCTCGGCCCGGAGTTTTTCTCTTTCCTCCTCCAAACGAGCCTCAAAGTCCAACTCTTTCTGTTTCTGGGCCTCTCTGTCTAGCTGTTCTCTCTTCTCTTCGACTCTCGCTCCAGTCTCTTTCCTCCATCTCCTCTCTCCATCGCCGTTCCTTCTCCTCTTTCTCCTCCCTCCATCGCCGTTCCTTCTCCTCCCTCTCCAACCTCTTCTCCATTTCCAATTTCCATCGTCTCTCTTCTTTGGCTTCTCTCTCCTCCTTTTCCAGTCTCCTCTCCTCCCGCTCTCTTCTCTCCCTCGCTTCTCTCTCTTCCTTTTCCAGTCTCTTCTCCTCCCTCTCTCTTCTCTCTCTGGCCTCTCTTCTCTCTCAATCCACATCAGCATAAGTAGATCCATGGGCGCTGGTCCAGGAGGATGAGGCATAGGCGAAGGCCGAAAGCGGAAGTCATCTCGCAGATACGGCGGAGGGCGAAGTCCCGAGACTGGAGTGGGCAGAGGTCGTCTCGGAGAGAGTGACCCAGGAGGGGTCATCTCCTGTATCGTGGACATTGCAGTGACTGGAGGACGAGTCCCGCCAGAAGAAAACACGACCTGGGTAGTAGGGCCAGTCGTCGCCCGAGTCATGGGGCTCCCCATCCCTGGTAGGATTCCTGCACCACGAGTCTGAGAACGTGCGATCCGGCGCCCGTCGTCTACGTGTTCCATAACTCACAGTACACCTCACCAGACACGAAGTCACCGAATCACCAAGTGACGCACAAGATTTGCACAACCACGCAGAACTCTGTCGAACGAAATCCTAAGAAGGTTCCCACGTGTGTGTCTACTTCGCACTTAGTACCACAGTCGACTACTTCGAAGGTCACAAAATATTTGAACCCACAAGCCAACAGTATAGGACGACACTAAATGGATATAAATCCAAGATTCTGTGAATAGTCACTAGGTTTGAAGAGAACTATCCCCAACTTCCAAAGGGAAAAACGCACTATCTTAAATCAGTGAGTCATATAGGGTAACACCAACACAATGGTTAACCCACCCTCACCGAGAATGACAACACTCACTGAACGATAATGAATGAGAAATGACGTTAGGATTTAATATAAGTCAAACACGCATGGACAACCCTAACAAAACACCACGAGGAAGTACTACTATCCAACGAACCAAGAGTGGTCCACCAACAATATTTCCTCCAAAGTCCGAGTTCCTCCAAGGTAGAACCACAAAAGTCAAAGTCCAAGAATGGGAACCGAAATTGAGTAAACTCACAACGTATCAGCAACTCCAATCCGCTAAATTGTAGCTGTATTCCCACGAGCAGGAAATACGGAGTAATAACGTTCCACAAATGTAACTCTATGACTAAGGGTAGTCAACAACTGTAACAATATTCCCCAAACAGGGAAGGAGAAATGACAAAGTCCTACGTATGACTTTTTGACTAAGTGTAGTCAACACCAACAAATCTCCAACCGTAGGTTACAGTCTAAGGTATGTCTCACAAGACAAAAGTAGTTTGAACAACAAAGTCAACACTGTATGACTTTATGACTAAGTGTAGTCAATCCACAAAACCGTTCAAACTCGAAGAGAAAGAATGCTTCACGAACCAAATTACAGTCAAGAGTACTGCCACACTAAGCTAGCCCCAACGAACTGAATCGCTTAACCCTGGCTAAGCTCAATAAGTAAAGCAAACTAACTTCTCACCAAATGAACACCGAGTGTCCAAATCCAATAACTAGCTAAGAGCTGGAGTTATTTCCCCTGACATCCAACGACGGAAATACCCAGTTATGTTTTTAACACTTCAGAGCGTTGAGAGCGGCAATCTTCAAAAAAAACCGCTGGCCAGAAAACGTGGTCCGAGCTCAACAGTTTCTTTTCCTCTATGGAAAACAATGTCCAAACATGAACCAATTCCGACACGACGGGGAATTAACAAATCGACAAAGCAACAGCTTATCACTGTATAACGACTGCCCTAGTGCACCGGCGTGCCAAAAACCCCAACAAAGTTACCACACCTGGGTAACAAACCTATATCCGGATCAAATGTTGATTTCTCAAAATAAGACTTCAAAGACGTTTACCCAGCAGAGGCCAAAGAAATCACAAACCTATACAACTGGAATTGATAACTCAACACGTTACTCCAACCAGCAACCAACTTATCCAAAGAGAAAAGCAACAAGACATCAACAAACACGCATAAGGCAGGGACGGACCATAGAAATTAAACGACCCGTACCGCAAGATCAAACAGCTAACCTAAATTCTACCGGCGACAGACGTAAACACAGAAGCGCACGTGCACCAACACGGTCACTGGGGCACCGGGACAGAACTGACTCGATCAAAACACAGTGGCCTGATGTGCGCGCCGAAACTCCCGTGCAACACGATCTAGTCCAAAGACGGGACCCACGTGCTAAAATCACTGCTCTGTAACTGAATGGGAGGCGGATGAGAGGGGGAGGGGGCGACAGAAAAAGACGCAAGTGGCTCTCTGGAAAAACACTTAAATATGTCAGAAGACGCTACACTCTCATTCTCAAACACGACTGACAAATTTATTATTCCAATCACCACAGTCACACAAATTAGTGTTGAACAATTAAGAAAGCCCTAACAACAGCTAGATAGGAAAGCAAATAAACTGCTTGTCTGTGCGCTAGACAGAAGAGAAAAGCCTATCAACTTAGGGCTAATCCCCTTAGACTAAACAACACAGATCCTACAACCTAGTGTGTAATAACAATGAAATAACACACCAAGAATAGATAGTCTTTCTTTTTTTTTTGTAAGACCGAGTTTCGCGCAAACACGGTATCGGAACTAAGTGTCAAAGTTTGCCTTGTAAACAAAGCACCAAATGCTTGGCCAGCCTGCCTACACTTACCTTACTAACACAGTCGGCGTCTTGGGTACAGGCAAATGCAGACCAAAATCCTAAATCAGCACAAGCACTGATATCGATGACTCTGCACAAGCAAGACCTATTAATCTAAAATTCAAAAACCCCTTCTTTCTCCACCCCAGTACCTATTCTAACCAAGGTAATGAGAAAAGGAGAACGGAATTCTAGAAACAATAGCCGGCGGTACTAGACAAAACAAAACAAACACGGAGACGAACGCGGAACGGAAGCGCCGAAGGTCCGACCACGGAGCGCGGGACTCTACTGCCGACAGCACCCCCAAAATCGGTCCGCTCCAATGGGTTCCCTACTAACTAGAACCCACCCAGCCAACCACCCGTCAAATACACGTAAAGAAAGATAGACAGGTCTCTCAAGGGTCGGGCGGTAGTGAGTTCAGCGTGTCGCTTTTACACTACCACATACACATTCCTGTACCCCGCATCTCCACCATAGTTGTCAAGTGTGAGTACACCTGACAGGGGAGCGATCACTCAATCCCTCACACCACCAGACCACAAGAGGAAGAAGTTTCGACAATACTTTTATTCACATTACAATCATTCACTCGCACTAGCACTCCAGATGGGGTATGGATCCTAACCAAGAAGAGAAAAAATAGTCGAGAGAGGAAAAACAAAAAAGGGCATAGAAGAGAAAGGCACTATTCAGAACTAGCTGACCTAGGGGACAAAGTAAATTGAATAGACCACAAAAAAAAAACTCCCAAATATCCCGGAATCCCGCTACTGTCCCAACCTAACCCGCTATCCCGCTACAAGGACATTCAGCAGAATGACAGAAGAAAGACAGTTATAGAAACAATGCTACATACAACAGGACCTACACAGCAAGAGTTCAACAAATTAAAAAAAAAAACCAAAACAAATCTGTGACAGGCTTTAAACCCACGCACACGCACGCCAGACCCACGTCCACACTACACAAGAAGGAAAACTCAACTCGAGTCCATGAGCCGAGGAGGTTCGCAGAGGGAGGTGGATCCCGTAGAGGGGTGACGTTCGTAGTGGGCTGGTCTTCCAGTCCTAGGTGTGGCAGATGTCTCGGTGAAGGAGACAAGGTTCACCACCACCAGTCCGCACCACCAGTCCTCAGGTCTGAATAACGACTGGTGCCTGGGCGAAGGATGACTGCAGGGTCCGTAGATGCTGGTCGCCCAGCCAGCCCAAGACCGGAGCTGCAGCTGAAGGAAAAGGGCGAAAAATCCCGCCCTACGGCGGAGATCAGTCTCCAGATAAGAAGTCATCACCCTATAGTCCTTGTTGTAGTCAGTGTGTGGCAACATAGTGGGTCCGGCAGTGCGTCACAGTATGAAGGGTCACAATACTGTAGATAATGTCAACAATGTCTTTGTCACTACAAAAAAGGGGCAAATGAATTAGGATAACCTCTTTCCCCTTTTCCTTTCCTTTTGACCTCTACTAAGGACAATTTCCTTAGTCAACAAAAGCTCCAATGAAAACAAAATTAGAATTCATCCACACATCTGTCACACAAACACATAAGACAAGGACACAACGAGAACGGAACCACATGTGGGGCGATACGGCAGGAATTCCACACTCCGCGGTCTAAATGTTTAACCGTTTGCACGCTCATGCGTTCCACGATCCGTCTCGTGTCCGTGAAGCAACAAGGAAAAATGAAACTAACATTTCTGATATCCTTCCGGCCAAAATCACATATTGAGCGAAAGACAATATTTATCACATAATTTCAGTCCGACACCTTTGGAAAAGAGGGGAGATAAGCATTGACTCAACCTGTATAATCGAAAAAAAAACAGCTTTCATTGACCGAAATGAAGGGATATTATATAGTAAGATTTTCAACTTAGTTC
>CM065744.1:218940-273940 GCA_033310375.1 Conus canariensis | reverse complement strand
TGAAACAACACAGACCTGAAACAGCACAGACCTGAAACAACACAGACCTGAAACAACACAGGCCTGAAACAACACAGACTTGAATCAACTCTGACCTGAAACAACATAGACCTGAAACAACACAGACCTGAAACAACTCTGACCTGAAACAACACAGACCTGAAACAACACAGACCTGAAACAACACAGGCCTGAAACAACGGAGATCTGAAACAACTCTGACCTGAAACAACTCAGACCTGAAACAACACAGACCTGAAACAACACAGACCTGAAACAACACGGACCTGAAACAACAGACCTCTGAAACAACTCTGACCTGAAACAGCTCAGACCTGAAACATCAGAGATATGAAACAGCCCAGATCTGAAACAAAACAGACCTGAAACAAAACAGAGCTGAAACAACGGAGATCTAAAATAAGTCAGACCTGAAACAGCTCAGACCTGAAACAACACAGAGCTGAAACAACAGACATCTGAAACAAGTCAGACCTGAAACATCAGAGATATGAAACAGCTCAGACCTGAAACAACACAGAGTTGAAGCAACACAGACCTGAAATGACGCAGACCCAAAACAATACAGATCAGTACAGACTTGAAACATCAGAGATATGAAACAGCTGAGATCTGAAACAACACAGACCTGAAATGACGCAGACCCGAAACAATACAGATCTGAAACAGCTCAGACCTGAAACAACACAAATCCAAAACAACACAGACCTGAAAAATTACAGATCTGCAGCACAGCTAAGACCTGCTACAAAAGCAACCTGAAACAGAACAGGCATGCGAAAATGAATACATACAAGGCATACTTTTGAATGATGTTGAACATAAGCTTTCTCAGTATGCAGACAATACAGAATTTCTTTTAAAGGGGGGGAGGGGGGGGTTGTTTTAAAAAAAAACTTGAAACTTGCATGAATACTCTGGACACATGTAGTTCTAAGTGAAGTCTGAGAATGAACCGTGAAAAAACTAGCGCAGTCTGGTTGGGCAGTCTGGGAAAATCTCCGGTTTGTTATATGGACCACTTGGGAATGGATTGGAATCCACCAAAGTTCAAAATGATAGGTGATTGGTTTACTAATGATGTGAAAAACTCCGAATATTGTTAATTACTCAGACAAATTAGCAGATCTGAAATTTTTGTTCAAGATTTGAACCAAAAGACAGATCACACCTGTACGAAGGATGACAATTCTGTAATCCTTAATGTAACGAAATTAATTCGTCTATGGATTCTTCTGCCTAGCCCACCAAACAGTTTTGATCCGACTCTGGAAATTTACTATTATAATTTGTATGGAACAAGAAGAAAGACAAATTAACAGGAAAAATGGCACATAAAAGTGTAAGAAACAGTGGCATCGGAACACCATAATTGAAGACTTTTGCTAGACTGTCATGGCTGCTGAAATTGCGGACGACCAAACATAAATGGAAGACGGTCGCGATAACTATTTTTCAATTTTAAATGGTCTTGACAAATGTGTACCTGAGATCGTCACCACCGTTTCAAAATCAAATGTATTATGGACAGATGATCGTCACCACCGTTTCAAAATCAAATGTGTTGTGGACAGATCGTCACCACCGTTTCAATATCAAATGTTTTGTGGACAGATGATCATCACCACCGTTTCAATATCAAATGTGTTGTGGACAGATCATCACAACCGTTTCAATATCAAATGTGTTGTGGACAGATGATCGTCACCACCGTTTCAAAATCAAATGTGTTGCGGACAGATGATCGTCACCACCGCTTCAATATCAAATGTGTTGTGGACAGAAGTGTGTGATACACGCAAACCTTTCTTTTTAATGAAGTTGTCAGTAAAAACCCCAGTGAACCTGAAAAATACAGACAGGCAAGAGACATTGTCAGTAAAACATGGATTAGTAAAGGGATATACAAGATTGTAGATTTTCTGCTTCAAAATGGAAAGTTTATTACACGTGAAGATTTAAACAGAAATATAATGCCAATACATATATTTTCACTACTATTTTTAGGTGTGAGAAAGCATGAACTGAACATATACGAAATACAAACACAGACCTGAAAGGACCAGAGCTAAAAGAACGGAAACATGAAACGATTCAGACCTGAAACACCGTAGAACTGAAACAACACAGAGCTTAAACACCACAAAACTGAAACATCAGAGAACTGAAACAACACAGAACTGAAATAACACAGAGCTTAAACACCACAGAACTGAAACATCAGAGAACTGAAACAACACAGAACTGAAATAACACAGAGCTTAAACACCACAAAACTGAAACATCAGAGAACTGAAACAACACAGAACTGAAATAACACAGAGCTTAAACACCACAGAACTGAAACATCAGAGAACTGAAACAACACAGAACTGAAATAACGCAGAACTGAAACACCACAGAACTCAAATGACACAGAACTGAAACACCACAGAACTGAAATGACACAGAACTGAAATGACACAGAACTGAAATGACACAGAATTGAAACAACACAGAACTAAAATAACACAGAAACACCACAGAACTGAAATGACACAGAACTGAAATGACACAGAACTGAAACACCACAGAACTGAAATAACACAGAAATACCACAGAACTGAAACACCACAGAACTGAAACACCACAGAACTGAAATGACACAGAACTGAAACACCACAGAACTGAAATGACACAGAACTGAAATAACACAGAACTGAAATAACACAGAACTGAAACAACACAGAACTGAAATGACACAGCACTGAGACACCACAGAACTGAAACAACACAGAGCTTAAACAACACAGAACTGAAATAACGCAGAACTGAAACAACACAGACCTTAAACACCACAGAACTGAAACACCACAGAACTGAAACAACACAGAGCTTAAACACCACAGAACTGAAATAACACAGAACTGAAATAACACAGAACTGAAACACCACAGAACTTAAACAACACAGAGCTTAAACACCACAGAACTGAAATGACACAGAATTGAAATGACACAGAACTGAAATAACACAGAACTGAAACACCACAGAACTGAAATAACACATAACTGAAACACCACAGAACTGAAATGATACAGAACTGAAATAACACAGATCTGAAACAACACAGAACTGAAACACCACAGAACTGAAACAACACAGAACTGAAACAACACAGAACTGAAACATCACAGAACTGAAATGACACAGAACTGAAATGACACAGAACTGAAACGACACAGAACTGAAATGACACAGAGGTGGAAAGACACAGAACTGAAACACCACAGAACTGAAATAACACAGAACTGAAACAACACAGAACTGAAACACCACAGAACTGAAACACCACAGAACTGAAACAACACAGAGCTTAAACAACACAGAACTGAAACACCACAGAACTGAAATAACACAGAAAACCACCAAACCGAATGAAATGAACAACAGACTGAAACACAGACTGAAAACACAGAACTGAAACACACAGACGAAACACGAACTAACACAGAAATAACACAAGAATGAACACAAGAACGTAAAACAGAATGAAATAACACAAACACGAACTGAAACACCACAGAACTGAAATAACACGAACCGAAAATGACACAGAACTGAAACAACACAGAACTGAAATGAACACAGAACTGTAAATACACAGAACTGAAATACACAGAACGAAATGACACGAACTGAAACAACACAGAACTGAAATACACAGAGAAAACCACAGAACTGAAACAACACAGAACTGAAAAACACAGAACTGAAATACACAGAACTGAAACGACACAGAACTGACACACAGAACTGAAATGACACAGAACTGAAACAACCAGAACTGAAGCCACAGATTGAAAACCACAGAACTGAAACACACAGGAACTAAAAACGAACAACAGAACTGAAACACACAGAACTGAAACACCACAGAACTGAAAGACACAGAACTGAAAACAACCAGAACTGAAAATGAAGACTGTATGATGTCATTATGAAAGGATAACGACACGTGATAATGGTGAATGTCACTTGGTTGACTTATTGATGTTTTCATTGATGGAGGAAGAATTTTGTGATTGGTGATTGATTATTGATGTTTCATTGATGGAGGAATGAATTGTTGTAAGTTCTTTGGTTAATTATTGATGTTTTCATTGATGAGGAATGAATTGTTGTAAGTTCCTTTGGTTGACTTATTGATGTTTCCATTGATAGAAGGAATGAAATGTAAGTCCGTTGGTTGACTTATTGATGTTTTCATTGATAGAAGGAATGAAATGTTGCCAAAGACATTAACTGTCCTATCTCCACTTCTACTCGCCGAGATCAGTAGCTGTCCAGTTTCTAAAGGACGTTAGGTGTCTAATCTCTACTTTTATTTGCCATTGACACTGACTACCCAATCTCTGCTTTTGCTAACAAAGCACATTCACTGTTCAGTCTCTGTAGGACTGAAACAACACAGAACTGAAACACCACAGAACTGAAACACCACAGAACTGAAACACCACAGAACTAAAATGACTTATTGATGTTTTCATTGATGGAAGGAACGACATCTTTTGTTGATTGGTGATGTTCCTTTGGTTGACTTATTGATGTTTTCATTGATGGAGGGAATGAATTGTTGTAAGTTCCTTTGGTTAATTTATTGATGTTTTCATTGATGGAGGGAATGAATTGTTGTAAGTTCCTTTGGTTGACTTATTGATGTTTCCATTGATAGAAGGAATGAAATGTAAGTTCCGTTGGTTGACTTATTGATGTTTTCATTGATAGAAGGAATGAAATGTTGCCAAAGACATTAACTGTCCTATCTCCACTTCTACTCGCCGAGATCAGTAGCTGTCCAGTTTCTAAAGGACGTTAGGTGTCTAATCTCTACTTTTATTTGCCATTGACACTGACTACCCAATCTCTGCTTTTGCTAACAAAGCACATTCACTGTTCAGTCTCTGTAGGACATTAACTGGCCAATCTCCAGTTTATTTGCCAGTGACATTGTCCGTTCAGTTTCTACTCTTACTTACTATGCACATTAATTGTTCAATCTCTATAGGACATTAAGTAATCCCGTACATGGGTGGTTGTCAACAGAACATTTAGACACACAACAAAGGCATAACACGCAAAAAAAAACATGAAAAGACTAAAACAAAACAAAAGAGGGTAAAAGATGCAGGGGAAGGGGCATTAGTAAGTCTGGGGGACGGAGAAGGATCGATAAGAAATGAACACCTTGCTTATGAAGACATTGAGAGGCCGATTTTGACATACAAAACTTTACAATATAAAGAATTTTCCAGTAATTTGGAGTCCGAAGACAATAATCAATTTATTCAACTTCCACGAGGAAAAAATCTCATTTGTGACAATAAAGTGAGATGTGCATAGCTATCGTTGTTTTATTAAATACGGAAGGGGGGTTTCTTTTGTATTTTTAAACAGAATTTTAAATAACCCGACTGCTAAACTTTTGTTCACCTGACAGTGTATAATCTAAAAAAAAAATAAGCTACGCACAAAAAGTTAAGGATCACTTTCACAAACATTCATAACTGTCAAAATAAGAAAGTCAATGCGTTGAAGTTTGGCCAACATTTAATTCCATTCTTTAGTGATAACGATACACAATTGCCTTCAATCTCGAGCAATCGTTTGGTGTGTACATTTGATTAAAGTGGGTACGTATCCAAATTTGATTTCCCAAAGTCATTGAAATCACAAGACAGGGCATACTGATGCTCCCAAAAGCTCAGTAATGCGTGTAACCACCATGGCTGTTCTGGCACTCGACGCAGCGAGTCCTCATCGAGTTGACCAGGTTGGTGAAGATCCTCTGTGGAAGCGCCTGCCACTCAGCCTGCAGCATCTGGTAGAGGTGTTAGGCATCCCTGGGAGGGGGGGTGGCTCCTCACTTTGCAATCCAGCTCATCCCAGAGGTTCTCAATCGGGTTGAGATCGGGACTGCATGCTGGCCACTCCATTCTGTTGACTCCAGACTGCTGCAGGAAGTCGTTGACCACCCTTGCCCTGTGGGGGCGAGCATTGTCATCCTGGTAGACAGCCCTCGGTCCCATCTGCTGCAGTGTAGGCACAGCCAGCGGTCGAAGGATCTCATCCCGGTATCGGATGCCAGTCAGGTTACCCTGTACATGATACAAGGGTGTTCTGTGGTGAAGGCTGAAGGCCCCCCAGACCATTACAGAACCTCCACCAAAGGCCACCTTTTCTTGGACAGTGGCGTCAGTAAAGCGTTGCCCTGGGCGCCTCCAGACCCTCAGTCGGCCGTCGTTGTGGTGAAGGGTGAAGCGTGATTCATCACTGAACAGGACCTGGGACCATTGCTGACGTGTCCACCTCACGTGACGTGCGCAGAAGGCGCGGCGTGCTGCCCTATGGGCTGGAGTTAAGCGTGGCCGTACTGCTGGGCGACGAGAACGGAGATTAAACCCATGTAGGCGGTTCCGTATGGTCTGCTGGCTGATGTTGATGTTAGTAGCCACCCTGAACTGCCTTTGAATTATGCTGGAAGAGGCTGTTCTTGTCTGCAGGGCTTGTCGTTCAATGAGACGATCGTCACGTGGGGTTGTCTTCTTCGGTCGACCAGATCTGCGTCTTTCATGGACAATCCCAGTGGCTGTGAAGTGTTGAATCAGTCGGACAATGACCGAGATGGACACATGAAGTCGCCTGGCCACTTCTCGCTTGGGAACACCATCTTGGAACCATGCAACAGCTCGTCCCCTATCCAACTCGCTTAATTTTCGTCGTGGAGGCATTGTCAGATCAGGCCTACTACTGGTGGAATGTCTTCTTATATAGCCAAGCGAGCGACAGCATCTCACACATAAACAGCAGTGCTTGCACGTGCATAATGGTTTTTCCATCTGGCAAGTGCAATGTGTTCAGGCAGAACGGTCCAAAACAAGGTCATTTTTCGCAAGTTTCCGCTTTTCCGTTTGCGGCCCAGCTCAGTAGTAGAGAATCCCGTGCAATTTTCGCACTAACACAACATCGCCCACTTACAGCTGAACAAGAATTCATGACAATTTGGCTGGACTAAGAAATAAATAACAGTAGCGAACTGAGTTTATTACGCACCTGTTTTCACATACCGATCCTTAACTTTTTGTGCGTAGTATATTTCAGTCAAAATTTGATACACCTGTAAGTTTGTCTATCGTCTTTTTTTTTTCTATACTGCTGCAGATTTACTTTCATATTAACACACAAGGCAGTTCAACTACATTCAAACTATCTGTTGCTCCCTGCTAGGCAAGACTGCATACTCAGGGTGAATACCGAACCACACAAAGGAATCCAACAGCAATCCATGCTATTGTGCAGTGGATTAGACGTCTTATCCGAAAACTAAAAGTAGATGCTAAAGATACTGAAAAGAGGAAATTGAGATCAAAGCGGGAGAAAGTCGGAGGCAGATCAATTAAAACTGACAACAGCAAAACAGTTACAGCAGGTTCTGCCATTCAAACTGGCAAACCTCTTGATTTCTCCATTGCTAGGGAACCTACGCGTCGATCTTCAGAGCCATCGCTGTCAATCTCAGGTGCCAGGAGTGTTTTCACTCATCTTCAGTACAGAGCCATTGCTGTCAATCTCAGGTGCCAGGAGTGTTTTCACTCATCTTCAGTACAGAGCCATCGCTGTCAATCTCAGGTGCCAGGAGTGTTTTCACTCATCTTCAGTACAGAGCCATCGCTGTCAAGGAGTGTTTTCACTCATCTTCTGTACAGAGCCATTGCTGTCAAGGAGTGTTTTCACTCATCTTCAGTACAGAGCCATCGCTGTCAAGGAGTGTTTTCACTCATCTTCAGTACAGAGCCATCGCTGTCAAGGAGTGTTTTCACTCATCTTCTGTACAGAGCCATCACTGTCAAGGAGTGTTTTCACTCATCTTCAGTACAGAGCCATTGCCGTCAAGGAGTGTTTTCACTCATCTTCAGTACAGAGCCATCTCTGTCAGTCTCAGGTGCCAGGAGTGTTTTCACTCATGCTATCAAACTGTTTGGACTTTTTGTTCATTTGTATATCAACATGACATGTATATATTGTAATGATGATTAGTTTTGTCCTTTTTGTATATCGGTATGGTGTATATCAAAGCCAGCTGTTCTTATTGTTTTATCACGGTAAAGGCGGAGTGTTCATAAGCGTAGCAACGTTGTGTGGGTTAGATCACTTTTTCAGACATATCCAAACGGGAAGTGGCATTCATTTATAGTGTTCCTTGCGCTTTAAAAACAACTCTTCGCCAGGGCTTACATCTAACACCGTTTTTAAAGAGTTCCCTATTACCAGCCACACAGTGATTAGCGTCACGGAACCCCAGCAGGGTTATCAGCCACACAGTGATTAGCGTCACGGAACCCCAGCAGGGTTACCAGCCACACAGTGATTAGCATCACGGAACCCCAGCAGGGAGGTCTTGAGTTCGATTCTCATCAGAGTCATCTGTATTTGTTTGAGGTTTCGACTGGCACCAACTCGGAGTTGAGTTCGCTATGGGCTCAGTTGGGAGCATGGAACTGCATACTCAAGTTTCATCCACTGAATAGATGCGTCATTGAGATTGTTGCTCAAATTTCCTGACCAACACTGCAGGTGTCTGTATCTCTCAGGCCTGGTTGATGCCGGGATACATTATGAAAGTAAGCGTAGAGTACAGCCCTGTCACGCTGTCTAGAGTACAGCCCTATCACGCTGTCTAGAGTACAGCCCTATCACGCTGTCTAGAGTACAGTCCTGTCACGCTGTCTAGAGTACAGCCCTGTCACGCTGTCTAGAGTACAGTCCTGTCACGCTGTCTAGAGTACAGCCCTGTCACGCTGTCTGGAATACAGCCCTGTCATGCTGTCTAGAGTACAGCCCTGTCACGCTGTCTAGAGTACAGCCCTGTCACGCTGTCTCAGACCAGAATGGAACTGCATAGCATCATCTTCATCACCCTCATCAATCAGAGTTTGTTTGTTTTGTTGTTTTTTTTAGTCCAATTGTGTAGTTCTTCACTCCCTGCTCACATTGTGACCTCAGTTTGGATCTTTTCTCCACGTCTGGGCCATTACTGAGTTCGTGTCAAGATCACTGGTACCGTGGAGTTCATGGGGACTGTCGTTGGACGGACGTGGTGGGGCACTCCACAGGGAACACTCACTCACGTTGGCTGCACCACTCAGGGGCACTCCACAGGGAACACTTACTCACGATGGCTGCACCACTCAGCGATTATTAGTTCTAGTTGCAAAGTGAGGCGACTGCAGGCGAAAATCTAAACAAATTTTAAACGTAATTAATAGCGCATCGCAAAAAAAAGGGTAAACAAACGAATCACAAGACAAAACACGACGCGTTTCGACCTCTTAGGTCTTCTTCAGGCAAGATACAAAACACTCGGGACAACGAAAATGAACGAGCAATAACGTTATCTTCAACCACTTCAGCGCAAGATGGTCGTTGAATGAAAACGAGGCTGTCAAGAAGGAGACAATGTGTGAGCCGAGGTAGTAATGATGGTAATTATATTAGTGATAGGAATAATGATAATGATGATGATGATGACCAAAATTTTTTTTTTTTAAATAAAGACAGGATTACTATCACTTTTTGGTGATGATATGGCAATAGAAGTTGTAGTATGGGAGAAAGGAAAGTAGAGGATTCTTAAATAGCATGGTTGCCATAGCAACGGTCTTAGTGGTGATGGTGATGGTGATGTTAATGGTAGTGATCACCACAAAGACCGTTGCCACGGCAACAGTGCTATTTAAGAATCTTCTAAACCCACTCTCCTTTCTCCCATACTACAACTTCTAATGCCATATCATCACCAAAAGTGGTAGTAACCGTCTTTATACTGTAACAGCATTCTTGCCGGTCTTCCCACTGTCGATATAAACCGACTTCAACATACACAAAACAACGCAGCCAGAATTGTTTTCCAAAAGTCCAAAAGAACCCACACTACACCTCTGTTAGTTAGACTACATTGGCTTCCCATTCATGCGCGCATTCAGTATAAACTCGCAACACTTGTCTTCCGACACTTTGATGAAACATTGCCTGCTTATCTTTCCAACACACTTGTCACTTATCAACCCTCTCGCACTCTCCGCTCTAGCAGTGATAAACTTCTCAAGCTTCCCCGCATGAAACTGAAATCCTTTGGCCAACGTTCTTTCAGTTATCAAGCCCCCCTTGTCTGGAACTCCCTCCCCTCCCAGCTCCGCTCTTCACAGACTCTCTCTGCGTTCAAATCTAGTCTCAAAACGCATCTCTTTCAGAAGTCCTTTTGTCTTTCTTCATAGCTTACGAGTTAATGCGTGTTTCCCATGCATTCTCCATCCCTTCGCCTCTTGTATGTGCACGGGCGCTTCCGTGCCTGAATGCTTTTGTGCTTTTGCGTGTGTGCGTTCGTGTGTGTGCGTTTACGCGCGTGGGTTTTTGTTGCTTCGTGTTGAGTTTGCCCTTTGTGTGTGTGTGTGTGTGTGTGTGTGTGTGTGTGTGTGTGTGTGTGTGTGTGTGTGTGTGAGTGTGTGTCTGTCTGTCTGTCTGTCTGTCTGTGGGTGTGGGTGTTCCCTTCTGCATGTTTTAAATTGTACCCCGTGCAACGTTCACGGAACTGGAGGCGGTGGGTGGGTGGGTGGGTGTGGGAGTGGGGATTGGTTCTTTTCTTCTATTCCCAAATTCTTGTCGAGCGTTGTTCATAAAATGTCATGTGTGTAGTGTGTGTGGGGTGGCGGTGGGAGGAGGGGTGGGGGGTGGGGGGAAGAAGATGGAGGGGGGGGTGGCTTGTGCATCTGTTTTAGTGGTTACTTTGTGACCTATTGTTTTGATGCCTTTTTTCTCAATATTGTGCAATGTTTATGGAAACTTTCATTTTTCCTGTATCGTGAGAGGCTCTGAGGATGAGTGTTTTTCTCTCATCGAAGAGCGCTATATAAGCTCGATTTATTATTATTATTATTATTTATTATTATTATTATTATTATATTATTATTATTATTATTATTATCTATTTTTGTTTAATTATAATTATCATTATTCCTATCACTAATATAATCATCATCATTACTACCTCGACTCACACATTGTCTGCTTGACAGCCTCGTTTTCATTCAACGCCCATATTGCGCTGAAGTGGTTGAAGATAAGTGATTGGTCGTTCATTTTCGTTGTCCTGAGTGTTTTGTATCTTGCCTGAAGAAGACCTAAACTGTCGCAACGCCTCGTGTTTGTCTTTTGATTCGTTTGTCTACTTTTTTTTTTTTTTTTTTTTTTTTTTTTTTTTTGCGGTGCGCTATTAATTACATTTAAAATACGCGATTATTGTCGTCGGTAGAAGGTTTAGTAAGTGGTGTGCTGTATATTGGATGGGAACAGACTGCACTGGACATCATTGAAGTGACTCGGCAGCAGTGCAGTGTCTCCTCTGGTGGGTTGCCTCTTGACGTCTTGACATTAACTCTCCTGCCGTTGCCGGGGCTGCGACGGGAAATATTGGGATGTGACTGATGACGGGTAGCCGGAATGAAGGGGTGGGGGCGTTGCACTAGTGGCACACAGATTAGAACTTTAAGAAAGGGAAAGAATATATATATATATATATATAGATATATATATATATAGATATATATATATATATATATATATATATATATATAAAGGGGTGAAAGTCCTGCTAGTCCGTAAGGGTACACTGAATTTGTATGATATGGAACGCCTTAGACCAGCTTGATCGATAGGAACTTTGTCATTTCTTCAACTTCGTAAGCTTCTTAAGAGCAAATTAAACACACAAAAAAAACATCAAAAAGCAAAACCCAAACCAAACAAAACAAAACAAAAAAAGCCCACGCCATACCCCTTTACATACCTAGGTCAGACTAAATATTCGAGTGCGGAAACAGTATCGACAATAGCTGTGGAACCTTGACCCTGAGGGTGTCGACAATAGTTCTGAAAACTTGGCTCTGAGGGTATCGACAATAGTTATGGAAGCTTGACTCTGAGGGTATCGACAATAGTTCTGGAAGCTTAACTCTGAGGGTGTCGACAATAGTTCTGGAAGCTTGACTCTGAGGGTGTCGACAATAGTTCTGGAAGCTTGACTCTGAGAGTGTCGACAATAGTTCTGAAAGCTTGACTCTGAGAGTGTCGACAATAGTTCTGAAAGCTTGACTCTGAGAGTGTCGACAATAGTTCTGAAAACTTGGCTCTGAGGGTGTCGACAATAGTTCTGGAAGCTTGACTCTGAGGGTATCGACAATAGTTCTGGAAGCTTGACTCTGAGAGTGTCGACAATAGTTCTGGAAGCTTGACTCTGAGAGTGTCGACAATAGTTCTGGAAGCTTGACTCTGAGGGTATCGACAATAGTTCTGAAAGCTTGACTCTGAGAGTGTCGACAATAGTTCTGAAAGCTTGACTCTGAGAGTGTCGACAATAGTTCTGGAAGCTTGACTCTGAGGGTATCGACAATAGTTCTGGAAGCTTGACTCTGAGAGTGTCGACAATAGTTCTGGAAGCTTGACTCTGAGAGTGTCGACAATAGTTCTGGAAGCTTGACTCTGAGGATATCGACAATTGTTCTGGAAGCGTGACTCTGAGGGTGTCTATTCACAGTTTTCAAAAGTTCAAGCTTTTTATGGCTTATGAAAGTATTGTCTTTTTTTTCAATTTAAGTTTGAAGCCAAATAGTCTCCTGAGAATGTAACCCCGGTTTTATTAGAGTTTTCTTATCCACCAAACTGAGGTTCTGGGTATGCTTGTGATCCAAGTCATTTGTTATACAGAACCATGTTAGGATTTTTTTTCTGTTGAGACTTTTAACTTGCATCCACATACATGTTTAATCAGTCAACCTCTACTTTATAAATCTATACGGTTAGAGTGACCCAAACTTATTCTCTTCTCTTATGGAAAGTTACTCCAGATCGTTGATCAATAGCACACTGAGATTTAGGGAAATATTTTGATCAATGGCATAACATGATATGAAGTAGAATTGGAACTATTGTAGATACTTAAGTTATTCCCGTATGTATCTATATGAGTGAGCACAGAGAATAAACTATTTTGTCATGATGTTTCTTCCTATCATTAGTGGATTTACAGTATCGTATATGTCTCTACTTCAACCAATATGTTTAACTCTGAACAAAATCTGTTGTGTCAAACGCGTCGTAAACATTTACAGCTTACGTCTAAAACGTTTCTAGACCTCTCTTTTTGTATTAAAAAAAATATTTGCAGTTAGTTTTAATGGGGGATCTGATGTAATTCTACCTATCATGGATTCAGCTTGTGTGGTCAGAATGACCAGATTTTCAAAACATAATGATATGACTATTGTTATTATATTCTTCTAGATCTTTTACAACATGTGACGTGGAAGACATTAGTCTATCACTGGTGACTTCTGATCTGGCTTAGTAACGTTTAGTGAGGATGTAACACCAGACGTTATTCACACACCAAAGTGGCCTGTGTTTGTTCGCATGATTGTTCTATTGCTTGTCAAACGTTAGTTTGTGAAATGGCCAAAATGTTTCTTTTGTTGTCCTTTTGGTTTCTGCAATCACTACAGTCTGACAGGAGAAAGACAACCTTGTTTTACTCAATGTTACGTACCTGTGGACAGTTATCTCGTGACCCCCACTAACAACACGGCGAAGACGACAAGAGAGTGATGTACCTGCGGGCAGGTTATTCGTGTTCCCCCTGTTGATTACACAACGAAGACAACAGGAGAGTGACGTATATCTGTACAGGTATGTAGTGTTCCCTACTGTGACTGTGTACACGATGAAGACAACAGTGTTCACTACTGTGACTGTGTACACGGTGAAGACAACAGTGTTCCCTACTGTGACTGTGTACGCGGTGAAGACAACAGTGTTGTTCACTACTGTCACTGTGTACACGGTGAAGACAACAGTGTTGTTCACTACTGTGACTGTGTACACGGTGAAGACAACAGTGTTGTTCCCTACTGTGACTCTGTACACGGTGAAGACAACAGTGTTGTTCCCTGCTGTGACTATGTACACGGTGAAGACGACAGTGTTGTTCCCTACTGTGACTGTGTACACGGTGAAGACAACAGTGTTGTTCCCTACTGTGACTGTGTACACGGTGAAGACAACAGTATTCCCTACTGTGACTGTGTACACGGTGAAGACAACAGTCTTCCCTACTATGACTGTATACACAGTGAAGACAACAGTGTTGTTCCCTACTGTGACTGTGTACACGGTGAATACAACAGTGTTGTTCCCTGCTGTGACTGTGTACACGGTGAAGACAACAGTGTTGTTCCCTATTGTGACTATGTACACGGTGAAGACAACAGCGTTGTTCCCTACTGTGACTGTGTACACGGTGAAGACAACAGTGTTGTTCCCTACTGTGACTGTGTACACGGTGAAGACAACAGTGTTCCCTGCTGCGACTGTGTACACGGTGAAGACAACAGTGTTGTTCACTACTGTGACTGTGTACACGGTGAAGACAACAGTGTTGTTCCCTGCTGTGACTATGTACACGGTGAAGACGACAGTGTTGTTCCCTACTGTGACTGTGTACACAGTGAAGACAACAGTGTTGTTCCCTACTGTGACTGTGTACACGGTGAAGACAACAGTGTTGTTCCCTACTGTCACTGTGTACACGGTGAAGACAACAGTGTGGTTCCCTACTATGACTGTGTACACGGTGAAGACAACAGTGTTCCCTACTGTGACTGTGTACACGGTGAAAACAACAGTGTTGTTCCCTGCTGTGACTGTGTACATGGTGAAGACAACAGTGTTGTTCCCTACTGTGACTGTGTACACGTGAAGACGACAGTGTTGTTCCCTGCTGTGACTATGTACACGGTGAAGACGACAGTGTTGTTCCCTACTGTGACTGTGTACACAGTGAAGACAACAGTGTTGTTCCCTACTGTGATTAAAAGTAAAGAAATCATTTTGTTTAGGAAAGAACTTTTCAGTTTTCACCGCTGAACTATATGCAATCCTTATGGCCTTATCTTGGATATCTGATCTTAATGTGGCAATTTACAGCATTCTAATCTGTGTTGACTCTAAATCTGTTCTTTGTAGCTTACGAAGTTGGGACGCAAATGTAAGGAAAGACTTAATTTTTGATATATAATCTATGATACATTCTGTTATGGCGAAAGGAACTTTTGTAGAGTTTTGCTGGATCCCATCCCATTGTGGTATCTATGGAAATGAAATAGCTGATAAATTAGCAAAAGAGGGTGCTCTTAGAAAAAATCCAGATAGTAGATTAAAATTGGATAAACATGAAATCAGTTCTCTATTAGAAAATTGTATGAACAATGAAAAACTTCCTGCAAAAACGAAAATGTTATTATGTCAAAGATCATTGTCCAGTATAATTTATAAAATGCGTTTAAACTCGTGGAAAACCAAATTTTCTAAGGATGTAGATTGCGCTTGTGGTCTCCCATTATCTATTCAACATATTCTTTTTGAATGTCCAGTTCTAACATCTTTATATAATATTCTAAAGATAGACATTGATTCCTTAGGGGCTTTACATGAAATACTTTACAGCCCCAAAATGATTGATATAGCAAAGGCTATATGAAGTTCTGTTATTATTCATTTGTTGTAATTGATTTTTCAGTTTGTAATTATTGTTATGGTCGTTAATAGGCAAACTTTCATGTATTTGTGTCCGCGCGCGCGCGCGCGCGCGCACACACACACACACACATACACACACACACGCGCACTCTCCTCTCTCCTCTCTCTCTCTCTCTCTCTCAACACACACACACACACACACACACACACACACACACACACAAACACACGGGCGTGCGCACGCTGGCATGCACGCACGCACACGCACACGTACACACGCACTCACACACACACACACACACTCATATAATGCACTTACATATACATACAATTTATATATATATATATATATATATATTTTTTTTTTTTTTTTTTTTTTTTTTTAATAGTCTAATATCACCATCGTTGTGAACAGACTCTAAATTAAATCAATCAAATCAAATCAAATCAATTCCCTACTGTGACTGTGTACACGGTGAAGACAACAGTGTTGTTCCCTACTGTGACTATGTACACGGTGAAGACAACAGTGTTCCCTACTGTGCCTGTGTACACAGTGAAGACAACAGTGGTGTTCACTACTGTGACTATGTACACGGTGAAGACAACAGTGTTGTTCCCTACTGTGACTGTGTACACGGTGAAGACAACAGTGTTCCTTACTGTGACTGTGTACACAGTGAAGACAACAGTGTTGTTCCCTACTGTGACTGTGTACACGGTGAATACAACAGTGTTGTTCCCTACTGTGACTGTGTTAAAGGTGAATACAACAGTGTTGTTCCCTACTGTGACTATGTACACGGTGAAGACAACAGTGTTCCCTGCTGTGACTGTGTACACGGTGAAGACAACAGTGTTGTTCCCTACTGTGACTATGTACACGGTGAAGACAACAGTGTTCCCTGCTGTGACTATGTACACGGTGAAGACAACAGTGTTCCCTGCTGCGACTGTGTACACAGTGAAGACAACAGTGTTGTTCCCTACTGTGACTGTGTACACGGTGAAGACAACAGTGTTGTTCCCTACTGTGACTGTATACATGGTGAAGACAACAGTGTTGTTCCCTACTGTGACTGTGTAGACAGTGAAGACAACAGTGTTCCCTACTGTGACTGTGTATACTGTGAAGACAACAGCAGAGTGACGTATCTCTGACAGATATCTTGTGACCCCAAGTGTGACTATGTACACAGCGAGGACGACAAGAAAGTGACGTACCTTTAGGCAGGTATCTAGTGTCTCCCTCTGTGACCATGTAAAGACGACAAGAGAGTGGCGTACCTTTAGGCAGGTATCTAGTGTCTCCCTCTGTGACCATGTAAAGACGACAAGAGAGTGGCGTATCTTTAGGCAGGTATCTAATGTCTCCCTCTGTGACCATGTAAAGACGACAAGAGAGTGACGTACCTTTGGGCAGGTATCTAGTGTCTGCCACTGTGACCATGTAAAGACGACAAGAGATTGACGTACCTTTGGGCAGGTATCTAATGTCTCCCTCTGTGACCATGTAAAGACGACGAGAAAGTGACGTACCATTAGGCAGGTATCTAGTGTCTCCCTCTGTGACCATGTAAAGACGACAGGAGAGTGACGTACCTTTGGGCAGGTATCTAGTGTCTGCCATTGTGACCATGTACACGGCGAAGACGACGAGAGAGACTGGCGTCATTCTTCCGTCTCCCTCACTGTTCTTACTGGCCTCACGCACCACAGTACGACTGAACGATAACTGACGGCTTACCTCCCTTTATATAGTGTGCTGACGACACGTCTGGAGGCAGGCCCGGCTATGTGGGGACGGGAGTTGGAGGGAGGGGAGGGGAGGGGAGGGGTGGTGGTACTATCCTTTTGAGTGCATTACATGGCCGCTAGATGTGTGATATATGACGTGTCATGATCAGGATGTAGAACATGTAATTTTGTGACATTGATCAAATTATTATCTGATTAGTACTTGAATGTTTACCAAATCGTTTCCACTAAATTTAAATGCTGGGCAAAAACCTGTTCATTGGCCTAAAGGCAGGAAAAATTTGTGTTGGAAAGAGGTAGGAATAGTGATCCTACTGACTGCTGGTACATCGTAGCCATAACAGTTTAACGACGTCATTCACACGTGTCTTGAATGCTGCTTGACAATGCATTTTTTAATCTAACGGAACACGCGGCAAAAAAAGCGAATTTACCAACTTGGTTTCTGTAACATAACCCATGTTTACTTTGCACTCATTTTCTGATTTCTGACTAGTTCCATAGAGGGTAGCCGTGTCTAGAGATTAGGAGAAGGCTTCTGATTATATACAGTTGTGCATTTTATGGTAAGAGCATTCAAAATGTAAAAAAAAAGATTAAGTGAACATATTTTGCTTATAATCCAAGATCCGTTCTAAAAGTTAAATTTGCCATCTCTTCACACACACACACACACACACACACACACACACACCACGCACGCACGCACGCACACACACACACACACACACACACACACACACACACACACACACAAACACAAGCACACACAAACACACACTCACACAAATGTGAACTGGAATGTACTTTTGTATTAGCGCAGAAACCAGGTGTTACGGATGGTGTGCGGTGCGTGTTTTGCTGTCTGACTCTCGTTCTCAAAAGTTTGGATGCGTGTACGACTTTTCCCCTGCACACACCCACACCATACGAACATGGATAGCCAGGCAATACACGAGTTAGATTGTCTTTTTTTTATATGCTGCCTGAACCATCAATATGAATTTGTTACAAAATCAATACATGCCACTACATAGCATACAGATGAATTCACATCAATTAAGACATCAATACATAAGACACTTCAATCATCATATATCAGCGTATCATATTACATATCTTGATATCACTCACAGATCTCGCCGGCGCCGTCCACAGTGTCTCACATATACAATCAACGCACTCGGTTCCGCAGTACCCAAGCCACAGTCTACAGCACTAAAATAAGACGAAGAAGGATAACCAAGGTCCCCCCACACGGTAGGCACAGCCGTTCACAAACACAAGCGATGAAGAAGAAACAGGGTCTCAACACAGCAAGCACAATATATTACGTCGAACTATCAGAAGAAGGACCGCAGATTCACAAGGCACAGTAAACCATTGAAGAACTGCAGATTCACAAGGCACAGCAATCAGTATTGAATCCCCGGAGAACACGATTTCAGCAAAGTCCCATAGAACACAATAAACTTCGATTCGACGTATTGTTGATCTAAAACACAAATTAATTAGCTTCTCCGTGTATTGATATTAGAATGTTCACATCAATAAACTCAGCCCACCGACACACATGAGGTGGTACAATTAGAGCACATAAATATTCTTGCAGGAGTTTTAAGTCACTCTCGGCGACACAGCATTCACAACATTTTTATAATTAATACATTTCCTGGTACATATTCCGCTGGTACCGTCATCAGAAGTATCGCACATACACAGTGAACATCGACGTACTACTGACTTGAAAGTCAGCCTCTCCACATAGTATCACTACGGAGAAAACGACGATTAAAACAAAATAAATTAGGCTGGACACCAAAGCCTCGGCCGTTAGTTCTTGCTCTCCTCGTATATTATTATTTTCGTCATGTAGTTACCTATGTCATTTCAAGTTGACGTCATAATTTACGTTGACGTCACACCAGGGCCGACACTATACCTCACTAATGGTGTTTACTACTGTACAGGCACATCCCTAATGGTGTTTACTATTGTACAGGTACATCACTAATGGTGTTTACTATTGTACAGGTACATCCCTAATGGTGTTTACTATTGTACAGGTACATCCCTGATGGTGTTTACTATTGTACAGGTACATCCCTGATGGTGTTCACTATTGTACAGGCACATTCCTAATGGAGTAGTAAACTAGTAACTAGTAACTAATAAACTAGTAAACTAATGGAGTATTGAACAGGCACATCCCTAATGGTGTTTACTACTGTGCAGGCACATCCCTAATGGAGTAGTAAACTAGTAAATAGTAACTAATAAACTAGTAAACTAATGGAGTATTGAACAGGCACATCCCTAATGGTGTTTACTATTGTACAGGCATATCACTAATGGTGTTTACTACTGTGCAGGCACATCACTAATGGTGTTTACTACTGTGCAGGCACATCCCTAATGGAGTAGTAAACTAGTAACTAGTAACTAATAAACTAGTAAACTAATGGAGTATTGAACAGGCACATCTCTAATGGTGTTTACTACTGTAAGGTACATCACTAATGGTGTTTACTATTGTACAGGCACATCCCTAATGGTGTTTACTATTGTACAGGTACATCCCTAATGGTGTTTACTATTGTACAGGCACATCCCTAATGGTGTTTACTATTGTACAGGTACATCCCTGATGGTGTTTACTATTGTACAGGTACATCCCTAATGGTGTTTACTATTGTACAGGTACATCCCAGATGGTGTTTACTATTGTACAGGTACATCCTTGATGGTGTTTACTATTGTACAGGTACATCCCTGATGGTGTTTACTACTGTACAGGCACATCCCTAATGGTGTTTACTATTGTACAGGCACATCCCTAGTGGTGTTTACTATTGTACAGGTACATCCCTGATGGTGTTTACTATTGTAGAGGTACATCCCTAATGGTGTTTACTATTGTACAGGCACATCCCTAATGGTGTTTACTATTGTACAGGTACATCCCTGATGGTGTTTACTATTGTACAGGCACATCCCTAATGGTGTTTACTATTGTACAGGTACATCCCTGATGGTGTTTACTACTGTACAGGTACATCCCTAATGGTGTTTACTATTGTACAGGTACATCCCTGATGGTGTTTACTGCTGTACAGGTACATTCCTAATGGTGTTTACTATTGTACAGGTACATCCCTGATGGTGTTTACTACTGTACAGGCACATCCCTAATGGTGTTTACTATTGTACAGGTACATCCCTAATGGTGTTTACTATTGAACAGGCACATCCCTGATGGTGTTCACTATTGTACAGGTACATCCCTGATTGTGTTTACTATTGAACAGGCACATCCCTAATGGTGTTTACCATTGTACAGGCACATCCCTGGTAGTGTTTACTATTGAGCAGGCACATCCCTAATTGTGTTTACTATTGAACAGGCACATCCCTAATGATGTTAACTATTGTACAGGCACATCCCTAATGGTGTGTGTTGGTATTCACTCAGTGATATGTACTATTATACTTATAGAGAACACTGGGCCTACGCACTGTATCTACACTGGGCCTACACACTGTATCTCCCTACACTGGGCCTACACACGGTATCTACACTGGGCCTACACACTTTATCTCCCTACACTGGGCCTACACACTGTATCTACACTGGGCCTACACACGGTATCTACACTGGGCCTACACACTGTATCTCCCTACACTGGGTCTACACACTGTATCTCTCTACACTGGGCCTACACACGGTATCTACACTGGGCCTACACACTGTATCTCCCTGCACTGGGCCTACACACTGTATCTCCCTACACTGGGTCTACACACTGTATCTCCCTACACTGGGCCTACACACTGTATCTCCCTACACCGGGCCTACACACTGTATCTCCCTACACTGGGTCTACACACTCTCCCTACACTGGGCCTACACATTATATCTCCCTACACTGGGCCTACACACTGCATCTCCCTACACTGGGCCTACACACTGTTTCTCCCTACATTGGGTCTACACACTGTATCTCCCTACACTGGGCCTACACACTGTATCTCCCTAGTGCTGTTTCCGGTTGTGTTGGGGAACAGGGGCAGTGGACTACGTGAAAAACCGGACTCCAGTGTAGAACAGCTGAAATGAAATATGGCCTATGGCTTTGTCAGGATCCGTCATCCTCAGAAATATGGCCTATGGCTTTGTCAGGATCCGTCATCCTCAGAAATATGGCCCATGGCTTTGTCAGGATCCGTCATCCTCAGAAATGTATATGACCTCCTCTTACAGGAGTTCAGGTCCTTTAGAGTGTACAAAGTTCAGGTCCTTTACAGTGTACAGAGTTCAGGTCCCTTAGCGTGTACGGAGTTCAGGTCCCTTAGAGTGTACGGAGTTCAGGTCCCTTAGAGTGTCCGGAGTTCAGGTCCCTTAGAGTGTACGGGGGTCAGGTCCCTTAGAGTGCACGGAGTTCAGGTCCCTTAGAGTGTACGGAGTTCAGGTCCCTTAGAGTGTACAGAGTTCAGGTCCCTTAGAGTGCACGGAGTTCAGGTCCTTTAGAGTGTACGGAGTTCAGGTCCCTTAGAGTGTACGGAGTTCAGGTCCCTTAGACTGTACAGAGTTCAGGTCCCTTAGAGTGGACAGAGTTCAGGTCCCTTACAGTGTACAGAGTTCAGGTCCCTTAGAGTGCACGGAGTTCAGGTCGCTTACAGTGTACGGAGTTCAGGTCCCTTAGAGTGTACGGAGTTCAGGTCCCTTAGAGTGTACAGAGGTCAGGTCCCTTAGAGTGCACGGAGTTCAGGTGCCTTAGAGTGCACAGTGTTCAGGTCCCTTAGAGTGTACGGAGATCAGGTCCCTTAAAGTGTACGGAGTTCAGGTCCCTTAGAGTGTACGGAGTTCAAGGCCGAAGCAACTGTCTGACAGGAGTTTCTTTGCTGTCAGCTCTTCCTTGAATTTGTTGCTGCTGACATATGGCCAGAGCATTGACTTCAGGGGATAGTCCTGAGGACCCATGTGAAAGACCAGATGACCAGATGGCACTGGGGAAGACCAGATGGTTCAGGTCCCTTAGAGTGTACGGAGTTCAGGTCCCTTAGACTGTACAGAGTTCAGGTCCCTTAGAGTGGACAGAGTTCAGGTCCCTTAGAGTGTACAGAGTTCAGGTCCCTTAGAGTGCACGGAGTTCAGGTCCCCTAGAATGGACAGAGTTCAGGTCCCTTACAGTGTACAGAGTTCAGGTCCCTTAGAGTGTACGGAGTTCAGGTCCCTTAGAGTGTACGGAGTTCAGGTCCCTTAGAGTGCACGGAGTTCAGGTCCCTTAGACTGTACAGAGTTCAGGTCCCTTAGAGTGGACAGAGTTCAGGTCCCTTACAGTGTACAGAGTTCAGGTCCCTTAGAGTGCACGGAGTTCGGGTCCCTTAGAGTGTACGGAGTTCAGGTCCCTTAGAGTATACGGAGGTCAGGTCCCTTAGAGTGTACGGAGTTCAGGTCCCTTAGAGTGCACAGTGTTCAGGTCCCTTAGAGTGTACGGAGATCAGGTCCCTTAAAGTGTACGGAGTTCAGGTCCCTTAGAGTGTACAGAGTTCAGGTCCCTTAGAGTGCACGGATTTCAGGTCCTTTAGAGTGTACAATGTTCAGGTCCCTTAGAGTGTACGGAGTTCAGGTCCCTTAGACTGTACAGAGTTCAGGTCCCTTAGAGTGGACAGAGTTCAGGTCCCTTACAGTGTACAGAGTTCAGGTCCCTTAGAGTGCACGGAGTTCAGGTCCCTTAGAGTGTACGGAGTTCAAGGCCGAAGCAACTGTCTGACAGGAGTTTCTTTGCTGTCAGCTCTTCCTTGAATTTGTTGCTGCTGACATATGGCCAGAGCATTGACTTCAGGGGATAGTCCTGAGGACCCATGTGAAAGACCAGATGACCAGATGGCACTGGGGAAGACCAGATGGTTCAGGTCCCTTAGAGTGTACGGAGTTCAGGTCCCTTAGACTGTACAGAGTTCAGGTCCCTTAGAGTGGACAGAGTTCAGGTCCCTTAGAGTGTACAGAGTTCAGGTCCCTTAGAGTGCACGGAGTTCAGGTCCCCTAGAATGGACAGAGTTCAGGTCCCTTACAGTGTACAGAGTTCAGGTCCCTTAGAGTGTACGGAGTTCAGGTCCCTTAGAGTGTACGGAGTTCAGGTCCCTTAGAGTGCACGGAGTTCAGGTCCCTTAGACTGTACAGAGTTCAGGTCCCTTAGAGTGGACAGAGTTCAGGTCCCTTACAGTGTACAGAGTTCAGGTCCCTTAGAGTGCACGGAGTTCGGGTCCCTTAGAGTGTACGGAGTTCAGGTCCCTTAGAGTATACGGAGGTCAGGTCCCTTAGAGTGCACGGAGTTCAGGTCCCTTAGAGTGCACAGTGTTCAGGTCCCTTAGAGTGTACGGAGATCAGGTCCCTTAAAGTGTACGGAGTTCAGGTCCCTTAGAGTGTACAGAGTTCAGGTCCCTTAGAGTGCACGGATTTCAGGTCCTTTAGAGTGTACAATGTTCAGGTCCCTTAGAGTGTACGGAGTTCAGGTCCCTTAGACTGTACAGAGTTCAGGTCCCTTAGAGTGGACAGAGTTCAGGTCCCTTACAGTGTACAGAGTTCAGGTCCCTTAGAGTGCACGGAGTTCAGGTCCCTTAGAGTGCACGGAGTTCAGGTCCCTTAGAGTGTACGAGAGTTCAGGTCCCTTAGAGTGTACGAGGTTCAGGTCCCTTAGAGTGCACGGAGTTCAGGTCCCTTAGAGTGACAGTGTTCAGGTCCCTTAGAGTGCACGAAGTTCAGGTCCCTTAGAGTGTACGGAGATCAGGTCCCTTAGAGTGCACGGAGTTCAGGTCCCTTAGAGTGTACGGAGTTCAAGGCCGAAGCAACTGTCTGACAGGAGTTTCTTTGCTGTCAGCCTTCCTTGAATTTGTTGCTGCTGACATATGGCCAGAGCATTGACTTCAGGGGATAGTCCTGAGGACCCATGTGAAAGACCAGATGACCAGATGGCACTGGGGAAGACAGATGGCACTAGGGTCAAGGTCCATACACTGGAAGAGTCAGGCCCTTAGAGCAAGTTCAGTCTCCCTTACAGGGTACAGCACTGTATCACCTACACTGGCCTACACATGAGTTTCTCCCTTACATGTGGTCTCACACTGTATCTCTACACTGGCCTAAGCAACTGATTCAGTCCCTAGTGCTGTTCCGGTTGTGTTGGGGAGACAGGGTGCAGTGACTTTCCTGAATGTACAATCGTCCTGGATCACAGGTTCAGATCCCTAGGTGAAATGAATATGGCCTATGGTTTTGTCAGGATCCGTCATCCTTCAGAAATATGGCCTATAGGGCTTTGTCTTAGGACGGTCAGTCCTCAGAAATATGGCCTATGGCTTGTCAGATCCGTCATCCTCAGAAATGTATATCACTCCTCTCCCGAAATTCAGACCTTGTAAAATTCAGGTTTGTGTGTGTGTGGTGGGGGGGGGGGGGGGGATCAGTTGACCCCATGTCTGTTAGCGCAATCCAATGGAAGAACACGTCCTGGGTTCATACTCAGCAGCGTTTACTCCTGGGAGGTAGCCCTGGAGACACAACTGAGTACTTAAGGAGATCGTACAAACAGTCATCACCACTAGGTATGCCTGGAGACACAACCGAGTACTTAAGGAGATCGTACAAACAGTCATCACCACTAGGTAGGCCTGGAGACACAACCGAGTACTTAAGGAGATCGTACAAGCAGTCATCACCACTAGGTAGCCCTGGAGACACAACCGAGTACTTAAGGAGATCGTACAAACAGTCATCAACACTAGGTAGGCCTGGACACACAACCAAGTACTTGAGGAGATCGTACAGTCATCACCACTAGGTAGACCTGGAGACACAACCAAGTACTTGAGGAGATCGTACAAGCAGTCATCACCACTAGGTAGACCTGGAGACACAACCAAGTACTTGAGGAGATCGTACAAGCAGTCATCACCACTAGGTAGACCTGGAGACACAACCATGTACCTTAAGGAGATCGTACAAGCAGTCATCACTACCACTGGAAAACATGACGTCACCAGAAGCTCCAACATGGCGTTGCTCATGGCAGAGGGCCACAAACCATGCCCGGAAACGGTTGTGACGTCACGGTCGTGGAAACGGTTTTATGGAGAGAGTGACTGAGCACCTCCACAGGTCATCAGGAAGAGCGACAAGAGACCGGATATTGCACTCCTCTCACGTTCATCCTTACACTTATTTAAAAGAACTCACAGTGCCATAGGAATGTAGAATGGGGAAGTTTATTCTAATAGAATTCACAGTACCATAGGAACGTAAAATGGGGGAAGTTTATTCTAATAGAACTCACAGTGCCATAGGAACGTAAAATGGCGGAAGTTTATTCTAATAGAACTCACAGTGCCATAGGAACGTAGAATGGGGAAGTTTATTTTAATAGAACTCACAGTGCCGTAGGAACGTAGAATGGGGGAAGTTTATTTTAATAGAACTCCCAGTACCATAGGAACGTAGAATGGGGGAAGTTTATTTTAATAGAACTCCCAGTGCCATAGGAAAGTAGAATGGGGAAGTTTATTCTAACAGAACTCCCAGTGCCATAGGAAAGTAGAATGGGGGAAGTTTATTTCAATAGAACTCACAGTGCCATAGGAAAGTAGAATGGGGGAAGTTATTTTAATAGAACTCACAGTGCCTTGGAACGTAGAATGGGGGAAGTTTATTTTAATAGAACTGACAGAATCGGGAAAGTTTATTCTAATAGAACTCACAGTGCCGTAGAACGTAGAATGGGGTAAGTTTATTTTAATAGAACTGACAGTGCCATAGGAACGTAAAATGGGGGAAGTTTATTTTAATAGAACTGACAGTGCCATAGGAACGTAGAATGGGGGAAGTTTATTTTAATAGAACTCCCAGTGCCATAGGAACGTAGAATGGGGGAAGTTTGTTTTAATAGAACTGACAGTGCCATAGAACGAAGAATGAGGGGAGTTTATGTTAATAGAACTGACAGTGCCATAGGAACGTAGAATGGGGGAAGTCACCAGCTGGATGCGGCCCGGTCCCATAGAGTGTACGGAGTTGAGGTCCCTTAGAGTGTACGGAGTTGAGGTCCCTTAGACTGTACAGAGTTCAGGTCCCTTAGAGTGGACAGAGTTCAGGTCCCTTAGAGTGTACGGAGTTCAGGTCCCTTAGAGTGCACGGAGGTCAGGTCCCTTAGAGTGTACGGAGGTCAGGTCCCTTAAAGTGTACGGAGTTCAGGTCCCTTAGAGTGTACGGAGTTAAGGTCCCTTAGAGTGCACGGAGTTCAGGTCCCGTAGAGTGCAGGGAGTTCAGGTCCCGTAGAGTGCACGGAGTTCAGGTCCCGTAGAGTGCACGGAGTTCAGGTCCCTTAGAGTGTACAAAGTTCAGGTCCCTTACAGTGTACGGAGTTCAGGTCCCTTAGAGTGTACGGAGTTCAGGTCCCTTAGAGTGTACGGAGTTCAGGTCCCATAGAATGTAAGGAGTTCAGGCCCCTTAGAGTACACGGAGTTCAGGTCCCATAGATTGTACAGAGTTCAGGTCCCTTAGAGTGGACAGAGTTCAGGTCCCTTACAGTGTACAGAGTTCAGGTCCCTTAGAGTGCACGGAGTTCAGGTCCCTTAGAGTGTACAGAGTTCAGGTCCCTTAGAGTGTACGGAGTTCAGGTCCCATAGAATGTAAGGAGTTCAGGTCCCTTAGAGTACACGGAGTTCAGGTCCCATAGAGTGTACAGAGTTCAGGTCCCTTAGAGTGGACAGAGTTCAGGCCCCTTAGAGTGTACAGAGTTCAGGTCCCTTAGAGTGCACGGAGTTCAGGTCCCTTAGAGTATACGGAGTTCAGGTCCCTTAGAGTGTCCGGAGTTCAGGTCCCTTAGAGTGTACGGAGGTCAGGTCCCTTAGAGTGTACGGAGTTCAGGTCCCTTAGAGTGCACAGTGTTCAGGTCCCTTAGAGTGTACAGAGTTCAGGTCTCTTAGAGTGGACAGAGTTCAGGTCCCTTAGAGTGTACAGAGTTCAGGTCCCTTAGAGTGCACGAAGTTCAGGTCCCTTAGAGTGTACGGAGTTCAGGTCCTTTAGAGTGTACGGAGTTCAGGTCCCTTAGAGTGCACGGAGTTCAGGTCCCATAGAGTGTACGGGGGTCAGGTCCTTTAGAGTGTACGGAGTTCAGGTCCCTTAGAGTGTACGGAGTTCAGGTCCCTTAGAGTGTACGAAGTTCAGGTCCCTTACAGTGTACAGAGTTCAGGTCCCTTACAGTGGACAGAGTTCAGGTCCCTTACAGTGTACAGAGTTCAGGTCCCTTAGAGTGCACGGAGTTCAGGTCCCTTAGAGTGTACGGGAGTTCAGGTCCCTTAGAGTGTACGGAGTTCAGGTCCCCTAGGGTCCCTTAGAGTGTACGGAGTTCAGGTCCCTTAGAGTGTACGGAGTTCAGGTCCCTTAGAGTGCACAGAGTTCATGTCCCTTAAAGTGTACGGAGTTCAGGTCCCTTAGAGTGTACGGAGTTTAAGGCCGAAGCAACTGTCTGACAGGAGTTTCTTTGCTGTCAGCTCTTCCTTGAATTTGTTGCTGCTGACATATGGCCAGAGCATTGACTTCAGGGGATAGTCCTGAGGACCCATGTGAAAGACCAGATGACCAGATGGCACTGGGAGAAGACCAGATGGCACTGGGGAAGGCCAAATGACACTGGGAAAGACTGGGCCTACACACTATATCTCCCTATACTGGGCCTACACACTGTATCTCCCTACACTGGGCCTACACACCGTTTCTCCCTACATTGGGTCTACACACTGTATCTCCCTACACTGGGCCTACACACTGTATCTCCCTAGTGCTGTTTCCGGTTGTGTTGGGGAACAGGGGCAGTGGACTACGTGAAAAACCGGACACCAGTGTAGAACAGCTGAAATGAAATATGGCCTATGGCTTTGTCAGGATCCGTCATCCTCAGAAATATGGCCTATGGCTTTGTCAGGATCCGTCATCCTCAGAAATATGGCCTATGGCTTTGTCAGGATCCGTCATCCTCAGAAATGTATATCACCTCCTCTCCCGGAATTCAGACCTTGTAAAATTCAGGTGTGTGTGTGTGGGGGGGGGGGGGGGGATCAGTTGACCCCATGTCTGTTAGCGCAATCCAATGGAAGAACACGTCCTGGGTTCATATTCAGCAGCACTTACTCCTGGGAGGTAGCCCTGGAGACACAACCGAGTACTTAAGGAGATCGTACAAACAGTCATCACCACTAGGTAGCCTGGAGACACAACCAAGTACTTAAGGAGATCGTACAAACAGTCATCACCACTAGGTAGGCCTGGAGACACAACCAAGTACTTGAGGAGATCGTAAAAGCAGTCATCACTACTAGGTAGACCTGGAGACACAATCAAGTACTTAAGGAGATCGTACAAACAGTCATCACCACTAGGTAGACCTGGAGACACAACCAAGTACTTGAGGAGATCGTACAAGCAGTCATCACCACTAGGTAGACCTGGAGACACAACCAAGTACTTGAGGAGATCGTACAAGCAGTCATCACCACTAGGTAGACCTGGAGACACAACCAAGTACTTGAGGAGATCGTACAAGCAGTCATCACCACTAGGTAGGCCTGTAGACACAACCAAGTACTTGAGGAGATCGTACAAGCAGTCATCACCACTAGGTAGACCTGGAGACACAACCATGTACTTAAGGAGATCGTACAAGCAGTCATCACTACCACGGAAAACATGACGTCACCAGAAGCTCCAACATGGCGTTGCTCATGGCAGAGGGCCACAAACCATGGCCGGGAACGGTTGTGACGTCACGGTCGTGGAAACGGTCCCTTAGAGTGCACGGAGTTCAGGTCCCTTAGAGTGTACAGAGTTCAGGTCCCCTAGAGTGTGCGGAGTTCAGGTCCCTTAGAGTGTACGGAGTTCAGGTCCCTTAGAGTGTACGGAGTTCAGGTCCCTTAGAGTGGACAGAGTTCAGGTCCCTTAGCGTGTATGGAGTTGAGGTCCCTTAGAGTGTACAGAGTTCAGGTCCCTTTGAGTGTACGGAGTTCAGGTCCCTTGGAGTGTACGGAGTTCAGGTCCCATAGAGTGTACGGAGGTCAGGTCCCTTAGAGTGTACGGAGTTCAGGTCCCTTAGAGTGTACGGGGTTCAGGTCCCTTAGAGTGTCACGGAGCTCAGGTCCCTTAGAGTGTACGGGGTTCAGGTCCCTTAGAGTTCACGGAGTTCAGGTCCCTTAGAGTGTACGGAGTTCAGGTCCCTTAGAGTGCACGGAGTTCAGGTCCCTTAGAGTGTACGGAGTTCAGGTCCCTTAGAGTGTACGGAGTTCAGGTCCCTTAGAGTGGGCAGAGTTCAGGTCCCTTAGAGTGCACGGAGTTCAGGTCCCTTAGAGTGTACGGAGTTCAGGTCCCCTAGGGTCCCTTAGAGTGTACGGAGTTCAGGTCCCTTAGAGTGTACGGAGTTCAGGTCCCTTAGAGTGCACAGAGTTCATGTCCCTTAAAGTGTACGGAGTTCAGGTCCCTTAGAGTGTACGGAGTTTAAGGCCGAAGCAACTGTCTGACAGGAGTTTCTTTGCTGTCAGCTCTTCCTTGAATTTGTTGCTGCTGACATATGGCCAGAGCATTGACTTCAGGGGATAGTCCTGAGGACCCATGTGAAAGACCAGATGACCAGATGGCACTGGGGAAGACCAGATGGCACTGGGGAAGGCCAAATGACACTGGGAAAGACAGGATGACACTGGGAAAGACCAGATGACACTTGGAAAGACCAAACGACCAGATGACACTGGGAAAGACCAGATGGCACTAGGAAAAACAAGATAGCACTGGGAAAGACCAGATGGCACTGGGAAAGACCAGATGGCACTGAGAAACACAGAATGATACTGGGAAAGACAGGGTGACACTGGGAAAGACCAGATGGCACTGGGAAAGACCAAATGGCACTGGGAAAGACCAGATGACACTGGGAAAGACAGGATGACACTGAGAAAGACAGAATGACACTGGGAAAGACCAGATGGCACTGGGAAAGACCAAATGGCACTGGGAAAGACCAAATGGCACTAGGAAAAACAAAATAGTACTGGGAAAGACCAGATGACACTGGGAAGACCAAATGGCACTAAGAAAAACAAGATAGCACTGGGAAAGACCAGATGACACTGGGAAAGACAGGATGACACTGAGAAAGACAGAATGACACTGGGAAAGACCAGATGACACTGGGAAAGACCAGATGGCACTGGGAAAGACCAAATGGCACCAAATGGCACTGGGAAAGACCAGATGGCACTGGTAAAGACCAAATGACATTGGGAAAAACATAATAGCACTGGAATGGCACTGGAAAAGACATAATGCCACTGGGAAAGACCAAATGGCACTGAGAAAGACATAATGGCACTTGCAAAGGCCGAATGGCACTGGGAAAGACATAATGGCACTGGGAAAGACATATTGGCACTGGGAAAGACCAGGTGGTACTGGGAAAGACATAATGGTACTGGGAAAGACCAGTCTTCAGGGCTCTGTGGGCCGGCTCCCCGTCATGCTTTAGTTCAACTTGCAAATAGAACCAAAAATGATGTTCCAAGGATTCACCAAAAGGGAAAGGCATAATGAATCCGTCGGCGCCAGCTCAGTCACGACTGGAAATCCACAAGGGACTATGAATGATGAACGAGTGGAAATCCACAAGGGACTATGAATGATGAACGAGTGGAATTCCCATGTCTGTGGAAGGAACTTCATGGAGAACGGCGTGAAGATCAGGAGGACGGGAAAGAGTTGTGTGAAGAGTCCGCTGAACGAAGTGCAGCGCACTGCGCCAGCAGAGAACGGCATGAAGATGAGGAGGACGGGAAAGAGTTGTGTGAAGAGTCCGCTGAATGAAGTGCAGCGCACTGCGCCAGCAGAGAACGGCGTGAAGATCAGGAGGAAGGAAAGAGTTGTGTGAAGAGTCCGCTGAATGAAGTGCAGCGCACTGCGCCAGCATAGAACAGCGTGAAGATAGGAGGACGGGAAAGAGTTGTGTGAAGAGTCCGCTGAATGAAGTGCAGTGCACTGCGCCAGCAGAGAACGGCGTGAAGATCAGGAGGACGCGAAAGAGTTGTGTGAAGAGTCTGCTGAATGAAGTGCAGCGCACTGCGCCAGCATAGGATACATGGAAAACCAAGGCCGGCATTCAATCCACAGGGCCAAGGTGCCAGAACCTGTGCCCAAGTCATGCTGGTTTGATAAGTGTTGGTATATAACACAAGTATGTCGAGGGAAAACGATTATTTATGCAGACTTTTGAAAAGAAAAAGATTTTAAAGTCTTGTTGACCCTCTTGTGATTTGATCCACCTGGTCATGGACACGTACACCTAGCCTACCTTGACTGTAACCAACAAAAAACACAGGGACCTAGCCTACTTTGACTGTAACGAACAATATACACAGGGACCTAGCCTACCTTGACTGTAACGAACAAATGACACAGGGACCTAGCCTACCTTGACTGTGACGAACAAATAACACAGGGACCTAGCCTACCTTGACTGTGACGAACAAATAACGCAGGGACCTAGCCTACCTTGACTGTAACGAACAAAAAACACAGGGACCTAGCCTACCTTGACTGTAACGAACAAATGACACAGGGACCTACCCTACCTTGACTGTAACGAACAAATGACACAGGGACCTACCCTACCTTGACTGTAACGAAAAAATAACACAGGGACCTAGCCTACCTTGACTGTAACGAACAAATGACACAGGGACCTAGCCTACCTTGACTGTAACCAACAAATAACACAGGACTGGTCATCACCTACAAATAACACAGGACTGGTCGTCACCTACAAATGACACAGGACTGGTCGTCACCTACAAATAACACAGGACTGGTCGTCACCTACAAATGACACAGGACTGGTCGTCACCTACAAATAACACAGGACTGGTCGTCACCTACAAATGACACAGGACTGGTCATCACCTACAAATAACACAGGACTGGTCGTCACCTACAAATGACACAGGACTGGTCGTCACCTACAAATGACACAGGACTGGTCATCACCTACAAATGACACAGGACTGGTCATCACCTATCAATAACACAGGACTGGTCATCACCTATCAATAACACAGGACTGGTCGTCACCTACAAATAACACAGGACTGGTCATCACCTACAAATAACACAGGACTGGTCGTCACCTACAAATGACACAGAACTGGTCATCACCTACAAATGACACAGGACTGGTCATCACCTACAAATGACACAGGACTGGTCATCACCTACAAATAACACAGGACTGGTCATCACCTATCAGTAACACAGGACTGGTCATCACCTATCAATAACACAGGACTGGTCATCACCTGGAGGAGGGTCAGATGGAGGGCAGACTGATCAGCAACGTCGTGTCTGGAAGTGTTTTTTGACGGCGCGTGCTTCGTGTGTGTGTGTGGTGTGTGTGTGTGTGTGTGTGTGTGTGTGTGTGTGTGTGTGTGTGTGTGTGTGTGTGTGTGTGTGTGTGTGAGAGTTCTTTAGGTTAACGTCTATTCACTATAAGTGTTGTTAGACGAAAAAACAACAACAAACAAACTTATGATAGTGAGTGTGCGTGTACGTGTGTGTGTTCATGTACGTGTGTGTGTGTGTGTGTGGTGTGTGTGTGTGTGTGTGTGTGTGTGTGTGTGTGTGTGTGTGTTGTGTGTGTGTGTGTGTGTGTGTGTGTGTGTGTGTGCAAGAGAGAGAGAGGACTGTGTTAGGGACAAGAGGGGAAGGTTGGGATGGGTGGTAAGATAGGTAGATATTTACTTACCCTGATCGTTTATCTAGCCTTTAGTGTTTGTTGATCGGGGGAATTAAAGTAGATTAAATGAAACAGGTTTAGTATGATTGAAGTATAATACAGGGGGATGGGTGGGGAGAGGGAAAGTTTGCAGGTGGGGATGGGAAGCATCAGGGTGGAAAGGAGGACGGAATAGAGGAAGGGAGCGGAAGGGTGGGGGTGGGGGGATAACCATATATATTATATAATCGTAATCGTAAATGTGTGTGTGTGTGTGTGTGTGTGTGTGTGTGTGTGTGTGTGTGTGTGTGTGTGTGTGTGTGTTTTGCACGCGCGCGCGCGCGTACGTGTTTATGCACGCACACATGTGTGTGGGTAGATTTGTATGCATAAAATTTTAGGACCTCGCGCTGTGTGTGCGTGTGTGTGTGTGCATGCGTGCATGCGCGCGCGCGTGTGTGTGTGTGCGTGTGTGTGTGTGTGTGTGCGTGCGTGCGTGCGTGTGTGTGTGTGTGTGTGTGTGTGTGTGTGTGTGTGTGTGTGTGTGTGTGTTGTGTGTGTGTGTGTGAATGTCACCGGGGGTGTCAGTATTGAATACGCATGATATACCTACCAGACCTGCAGGTAAGATGCAGTGAAAAGAAATGAAAAGAAGAAAAAACAAAGATTTATATTTCGACAGACAGGGGTGATTTGTTGGCTGAGAGAGATTGTTGAGGACAAGGATGGTTTGTTGTTTGTTGGCTGAGAGAGATTGTTGAGGACAAGGATGATTTGTTGGCTGAGAGAGATTGTTGAGGACAAGTTTGGTTTGTTGTTTGTTGCCTGAGAGAGATTGTTGAGGACAAGGGTGATTTGTTGGCTGAGAGAGATTGTTGAGGACAAGTTTGGTTTGTTGTTTGTTGGCTGAGAGAGATTGTTGAGGACAAGGATGATTTGTTGGCTGAGAGAGATTGTTGAGGACAAGGATGGTTTGTTGTTTGTTGCCTGAGAGAGATTGTTGAGGACAAGGATGATTTGTTGGCTGAGAGAGATTGTTGAGGACAAGGATGGTTTGTTGTTTGTTGCCTGAGAGAGATTGTTGAGGACAAAGGTGATTTGTTGGCTGAGAGAGAGTGTTGAGGACAAAGATGGTTTGTTGTTTGTTGCCTGAGAGAGATTGTTGAGGACAAGGGTGATTTGTTGGCTGAGAGAGATTGTTGAGGGTCAGTCATAGATGTGTGAGGACAAGGGTGGTTTGTTGGCTGAGAGAGATTGTTGAGGACAAGGGTGGTTTGTTGGCTGAGAAAGATTGTTGAGGACAAGGGTGGTTTGTTGGCTGAGAGAGATTGTTGAGGACAAGGGTGGTTTGTTGGCTGAGAGAGATTGTTGAGGACAAGTGTGATTTGTTGGCTAAGAGAGATTGTTGAGGACAAGGATGGTTTGTTGGCTGAGAGAGATTGTTGAGGACAAGGGTGGTTTGTTGGCTGAGAGAGATTGTTTAGGACAAGGATGGTTTGTTGGCTGAGAGAGATTGTTGAGGACAAGGGTGGTTTGTTGGCTGAGAGAGATTGTTGAGGACAAAGGTGATTTGTTGGTTGAGAGATATTGTTGAGGGTCAGTCATAGATGTGTGAGGACAAGGGTGGTTTGTTGGCCGAGAGAGATTGTTGAGGACAAGGGTGATTTGTTGGCCGAGAGATATTGTTGAGGGTCAGTCATAGATGTGTGAGGACAAGGGTGATTTGTTGGCTGAGAGAGATTGTTGAGGACAACGGTAGTTTGTTGGCTGAGAGAGATTGTTGAGGACAAGGGTGATTTGTTGGCTGAGAGATATTGTTGAGGGTCAGTCATAAATGTGTGAGAACTAGGGTGATTTGTTGGGTGAGAGAGATTGCTGAGAACAAGGGTGGTTTGTTGGCTGAGAGAGATTGCTGAGGACGAGGATGGTTTGTTGGCTGAGAGAGATTGCTGACGACAAGGGTAGTTTGTTGGCTGAGAGAGATTGCTGAGGACTAGGGTGATTTGTTTGCTGAGAGAGATTGTTGAGGACAAGTGTGGTTTGTTGGCTGTGAGAGATTGTTGAGGACAAGTTTGGTTTGTTGTTTGTTGGCAGAGAGAGATTGTTGAGGACAAGGGTGGTTTGTTGGCTGAGAAAGATTGTTGAGGACAAGGGTGGTTTGTTGGCTGAGAGAGATTGTTGAGGACAAGGGTGGTTTGTTGGCTGAGAGAGATTGTTGAGGACAAGTTTGGTTTGTTGTTTGTTGACTGAGAGAGATTGTTGAGGACAAGGGTGATTTGTTGGCTGAGAGAGATTTTGAGGACAAGGGTGATTTGTTGGCTGAGAGAGATTGTTTTAGGACAAGGGTGATTTGTTGGCTGAGAGAGATTGTTGAGGGTCAGTTTGTAAAGTGAAAAGTGTTTATGAGTCTGTGAGGAGGTGGTTCATATTTTGCGTTAAAACGTGTGCGCATAGAAATAGTTATTAATTGGAACTACAGGAGAAAAAAGTGTTCCATTCAAATAGTGAACAGTTTGGTTGTTAATTCAAAGGGAAAACTTCTGTTTGTCTGTCTGGTTGTATGTCTGGTTGTCTGTCTGGTTGTTTGTCGACATAGCGCGAGCGACAGTCTGACCCAAGGACATCTTCGCTGATGATTCAGGCGAGGGATTTGAACAAGTTGCCAATGTCAAAAGCCAGAAACTCATCTAGCCAATCGCGAGTGTAAAAGGGGAATGGGGAAAGTTAGATGTAAAGTTAGTCCACACACTGGATGTGCTGACAGGAAAGAGCACACTGAAGAAGAGAAACATGAAGGGAAATGTTCATGGCTTGGCTCCAGTCGTGTAAGAACGTGTTCAACAGTTCGAAGCGACATTAACATACTGACCTGTGAAGATTAACACCTTTCAAGGCTGGGTCCTCGCGCCTTACAGAGCGGTCTATTTAAAACACTTTAGTGGCATCAGAGGGCTACCACAGTGCCTCCAATGTGGTGTTTTTCCCACCTTCCTGGCCCCTTCTCCCTGCAGGGGACCTCGGGGGCACCTGACCTCAGCCCTGTTGCTTATTTCCATTCCGGACACTCTCACCTATGAATAAACCATAACCAAGTCACCTGATAACACCAAGAATAATTCAAGCATGACACCGGTGAGAACAGATGTGTAGACAGTAATGGGTTGGCTCCATCGTGTTCATACTTCTGATCGAATTTGTGATAATTATAGTCACGACTGAAACCAGTAATAATGCGCTTGCTAAATCATATTCACATTGCTGATCGACTTTCTGATATACAAGCACATGTTTGACGAGAGACGAAGAAAGTGAGGATGTGTTGGCTGAATCCTATGCGGATTACTGATGCTGATAATATTTTATATCGCAGGCCGTCACCAAATATGGAGATCAACAGATAGGCGTCGCCAGTTCAAGGGCGACCACTGTCTTGTTGAAAATGAACCCCACAGCGGGCTTCTTAACGTTCGTCAATTGAAGCAGACGTACGACTTTGTGAGAACAATACCGGTGTCTACGCGCGCGCGTGTTTGTGCATGCTTAGAATCATGTCACACGTGAGTATTTTTGCATAGGACACACACACACACACACACACACACACACACACACACACACACACACACACACACACACACACACACCGATGTCGCAGAGTAGATGCATATCCTATTGTCAGTAAGAGTTTAGGAAAGTGTTTCTGGAGAACAGATAAGAGACAAAAGGACAAAACATGACAAAAGGACAAAACGTGACAAAAGGACAAAACATGACAAGTAAGAGAACGGGGGTCAGTATATGGGGTGGGAGGTGAAGGGGTGGGGGGGTGAGGGTCGTCCAGATCCCTCCGGTTCCAGATGGCATCGCCTACAGCAAGGTCTGTTGGTGCCACTGCGTCCCTCGTCGCCCTTTTCTTAGAGCAGTGTAGTTAGTTCTATTTTGTTTCCCGAATTGTTTTGCGGGTGGTTGGTGAGGAGTTAATGGGTGTGTGTGGTGGGGGGGGGGGGGGGTGAGTGTGTGTGTGTGGGGGGGGGGGCTGTACTCATGGAAATCCCACCTGACACAGGACAGTTACACTCTCAGAATGACACTAAGAAGGCTTTTTTTTTAATGACACTAAGAAGGCTTTTTTAATGACACTAAGAAGGCTTTTTTTAAATGACACTAAGAAGGCTTTTTTATGACACTAAGAATGCTTTTTTATGACACTAAGAAGGCTTTTTTTAAATGACACTAAGAAGGCTTTTTTTAAATGACACTAAGAAGGCTTTTTATGACACTAAGAAGCTTTTTTAAATGACACTAAGAAGACTTTTTTAAATGACACTAAGAAGGCTTTTTTTTAATGACACTAAGAAGGCTTTTTAATGACACTAAAAAAGGCTTTTTTTAATGACACTAAGAAGGCTTTTTTCATGACACTAAGAAGGCTTTTTTTAATGACACTAAGAAGGTTTTTTTATGACACTAAGAAGGCTTTTTTATGACACTAAGAAGGCTTTTTTTAATGACACTAAGAAGGCTTTTTTAATGACACTAAGAAGGCTTTTTTTTAATGACACTAAGAAGGCTTTTTTTAATGACACTAAGAAGGCTTTTTTTTCTTTCTAGTTGCCGTCCGTTTAAGTGCTGTCGCTGAGACATACACGTTCACAGAGGGAGGACGCTTTTGTAGTTAGCGGATTGACTGATAGTCAAAATAAGTTCAACAATTGAATAAAGAAATAAATAGACATTTAGATAAATAAGTAAATAAAAACGAAAGAGCAGTAATTAAACCTTTAGAATACACTTGAGGATCCACCATATGCCAACAGTCAAGAGTGGTCAGCCCTGTTGTTTATCAACCCAACAGTTGTCCGTGTCCTCAGAGCTGATAGCAGTTTACAATGGTACATCAAAGCCTTCACATGGAACTCCTCACAGACGTCGTCTCCCCCTGATTGGCCAAACACTTACGAGCTTAACAAAGTCGTGGGGAAAACGAGTGCAAGCAAACCATTCCTCCGTCATTAAGACACTGACTTGACAGAAATTTATTTTTTTTAATATAATGGGAATACGAGTGGAGTTTGAAAGGAAGATAGAAGGAGCAGGGGGTAGGGTGGGATGGAGAGAAAGGGATGAAGTAGAAAGAGTTAGAATTCATGTACTAAACCCTAAAGTTGTTGTGTAAGGAGACCACACTCCTGGAAGGGGGGGGGGGGGAGATTAAGGTTAAGATTAAAATTACAGTCCCGTCAACAGCAGAGGTTATCTCAGGACTGTCACCATGTTTCAAACTACCACGTATATATGTTAAAAAAGGATTAAAAGCAAAACCTTACCCAACCCATGAAAAAAAGGATTAAAAGAACCAATCCTAGGATTAAAAACCAACACGTTGAAATCACTAACTGTAATCTGCAAAAATCAATACTGGGTATAGAAAATCTAACACCAAATTCACACACGATGAAATAAATTCACTTCTTTTAGGAAGTTAAAAATATTGTCAGGGGTAACATCACGAAAAAGAATCTTCATATTATCTGCAGTGTAATGTTTCCTTCTAATGTCGTATAAATCCCAGCAGTCTAAAAGAATATGTTGGACAGATATCTGACTATCACAGGCAACACAGAAAGGCGGGTCTTCTCCCTTCAATAAAAACGAATGAGTAAAATAGGCATGACCCGTCCTCAATCTACACAATACTGTTTCTCCCTTTCGACCGCCAGCAGCCATGGGAAGATGTTCCTTTAAATCTGGACGTATTTGATGAAGCTTATTGCTTTCTTGGAGGCTCCACTCCTCCTCCCATAAAGAATTGACATACGAAGCTATTTTGCCTTTTAGATCTGAAGATGGTACAAGCAGTTTAGAAGGACGAAGACGGACAGCCTCTTTAGAAAGCCGATCCACCTCTTCGTTGCCTCTGATCCCCACATGACCTGGCACCCAGGCCAACAAAATCTCAAAACCCCTTGAAACTAATAAAGAAAACATGGTAAAAAAATTAATAAGAGCCGGATGTTTTATGTTTCTTGCTCCTATAGCCTCTAAAGCCGAAAGAGAATCTGTGCAAATAAGGAATTTCCTAGACTGGGACTGCCCGATCAACTCCAAAGCCAAAGTAGTGCAGTAAGTTTCGCAGTGTAAATAGTGCTTTCAGAGGGAATGTGTTTGGACATTTTTTCTCCCGAAGCTGGAATATATGCGGAGGACCCTACACCAACATCAGACTTTGAACCATCAGTAAAAATACCAACATGTTCTTTAAGGTTAGAACACATGTCTAAAAATAATTGTTTATAAATTAAGGAACTCGTGTTCTGTTTGCGCTGCACGGTTAAATCAAACCTAATTTCAGGAGACGAAAACGTCCAAGGAGGTTGTTGAGGAAACTTGGAAACGTCAGAGATGACCCCAACATCAATATCCGCCTCCTCCAGAAAAGGAAGGATGCGAATACCGAAAGGGGGAATACTGGATGGACTTCCTTCATATTTCTCTTGGAAATGAGGATTCATAACACAGTCGTAGGCAGGGTTGTTTGGTTCTGAAAAAAGCTGTGTGTAGTAATTCAAAGCTAATTTTACTCTTCTATGAGAGAGGGAACACTCACCTGCCTCAGCATATAGGCTATGAACAGGTGTAGTACGAAAAGCGCCAAGGCAGAGGCGAAGACCCTGATGGTGAACTGGGTCTAGGACTTTTAGATACGAGGCTCTAGCGGCGCCGTAAATGATGCTGCCGTAGTCCAACTTGGATCGAACTAACGCCCTGTAAAGATGGAGAAGTGTGCGTTTGTCTGCACCCCAATCCGTATGAGCCATACACGGAGGATATTCATGGCTTTGAGGCACGATGTTTTCAACTTCTGAATATGGGCCTTAAAATTCAAGTTTTGGTCAAAGGTAACACCCAGAAATTTGGCTTCTGTGACAGCAGGAATTTTAGCCTTATCTATGAAAATTTCTGGTGGCGGGAAAAGTTGTCTGAAATTGTGAAAGTGGATGCACTCTGTTTTAACTGATGAAAACTTGAACCCATTTTCGACTGCCTACTGTTGGACTTTATAGACACACAACTGGAGTTGGCGCTGTACACCAGCAAATGTCTTCCCAGATGCATAAAGGGCAAAATCATCAACAAAAAGAGAGCAGTCTGAACCTTGGTTGACAGAGTTTACAATTTCATTCATTTTTATACTAAACAGGGCTGGGGAAAGGATACTACCCTGTGGAACACCCATTTCCTGCTCATGAATTTCTGACAATGTTGTCCCCACACGGACCTGGAAGGATCTGTCTGCCAAAAACTGTTCTATGAACACTGGAGATTGCCACGGAAACCCATCCGATGGAGGTCTGACAGGATTCCGTACTTCCACGTCATGTCATAGGCCTTCTCTATGTCGAAAAAAATGGCAACAACATGCTTTTTATCTAAAAAAAAAAAAAAGAGTTTCGAATAGTGGTTTCCTATCTGATTAAATGGTCCATGGTAGAGTGATGCTTTCTAAAAACCACACTGTTCCATGGCTAAAAGCCATCAGTTTCCAATTTCCACATGAGCCTACCATTTACCGTTTTTTCCATCACTTTACAAACACAACTTGTTAAGGCTATTGGACGATAGTTGGTTGGGTTTGAATGATCCTTCCCTGGCTTCGGAATGGGAACAATTACGGCCCTTTTCCATGAAGCTGGGAAAGACCCAGACGTCCAAACGTGGTTATAAACTTGAAGCAGAATGTTAAGACCTTAGTCAGGAAGGTGTTTTAAGAGTTGATAATGTATTTCATCAAGACCAGGAGCAGAATCATGACACGTCTGCAAGGCAGACTTCAGTTCACTTAGATTAAAGGACAAGTTGTAGTCTTCTTGATTGGGTGAGGAAAAGTCAAGCTTCTTTTTTTTCTGCTTGCGTTTTGATCTTTAAAAACGCGGCGGATTTTTGACTAGAGGAAGAGTTGGTTTCTATGGTGGAAGCTAGCAAGTTAGCCACAGCTTGTTTGTCAGTGATGAGTGTATCATCAAGTTTTAAATGGTGGATTGAAGGGCAGCTGTTCTTGCCCCTAATTTTTTTAACAACTCTCCAGATTGTTTTCTTGGAAATGTTTGATGTGAGGGAAGAGCAGAAATTTCTCCAAGACACTCGTCTACTTCCTCTACAAACAAACCTCGCCTTTGCTTTTTTCCTCTGATAAGATTGAACATTCGGGGCCACAGGATGCTGAAAGACTAAACGTTGGGCCCTCTTGCGAACGTTGCAAGCATTCTTACAATCCTGTTGAACCATGGCGTACCAGGTAGTTGCGGACCTGGTTTTGTGAGTGGGATGGTATCTCTCGCACATGATAACAAAACATTAGTAAAGGACTCCGCTGGATCTTCTGATCGGAAGATGATTTCAGCATCTAGCTTATCAGTTATGGCTGAACGAAAGAAATCCCAATTAGCCCTTTTAAAGCAAAAATACTGAGGAAAGGAAACAGGATCCTTCAAAATTGGAGAAAGTATTACAGGGAAATGGTCGCTCCCGTGCAGATCATCGTGAACTGACCAATCACAGTCTAGAACCAATGAAGGATCACACACTGACAAATCCAAACACGAAAGAGTACCATTTGAAGAATGCATTATGTTGGTGATTTGTCATTTAGACAACACAAGTCCAGTTCGTTAAAGATCTCTTCCAGCATGAGACCCCGAGGTGAGGAATATGAGCTACCCCAAAGGGGGGAGTGCCCGTTGAAGTCTCCCAAAATAAAAAAAAAGGACGCGGAAGCTGATCTATTAGATCAATGACTTGTTGCTTAGATATTGTACCAGAAGGAGGACAATAAATTGAACAGAGAGTTATTGTTTTATTGAAAGAAATCCTGGCCGCAACAGCTTGTAATGGGGTATTTAAGTTAACTTGGCTGAATAATAAAGATCTGTGAATAAGAAGGGTAACACCCCCAGTGACACCATGGCCAGTATCTGTAGGTAAAGCAGGAAAACCTACTGAACTAAAGCCTGCCAATGAAAAATGTTTTCCTGGTCTCAACAATGTTTCCTGCAGCGTAACAACACTAGGTTTGAGGTCAGAACACAACCGCTGGAGTTACTCATATTGGGCATTAATGCCTCTTATATTCCAATGAATAAGGGCCATGACAATAAAAAAGAAAAGAAAATTACTCCATCTCATTGTCCTCATCACCTTCTATCTCCAAAGGAGAAAAGCGATTGGAAGAAGGCGATGGAGATACCACCTTCTTGGCTGACGAAGGACGATACTTATTTCCACCCCCAGATGGACGAGGTGGAAGAGGAGGCTTCATCAGAGGTCGACTTCTGGAGTGTTCCCCAGACAAAGAGGCTACCTGTGCAGCCTTCCCAGAGGGTCTGGGATTGGAGGAAGGGGGCTCAAACCCTCGACGAGTCCGGGGGAGGTGGATATTGAGCCTCCACCCAAGGCACTGTTTGAATTTTGCTTTCTTTTTCCACTTTCTTTCTGTACATGTTGAGGCTCCTGTTGCGTCTGCCGGTCATGATGCTGGCAGCCGGCCCGAAGTTGAACAGTCTCAGTCTGAACACCGTCACTGACCAAGCTCCCCTTGGCGACATCAGCATATGACTTGCTGAGGGAGGACTGCCTATTCTGCACAAGTTTCCTTGCCTCAAAGAACGAAATTCGATTCTCTGTGCGTACCTTCTGGATCTCAGACTCGATGCGCCAGACTGGACAGTCCTTCGAGAAAGCAGAATGGTTGCCTTTACAGTTTATGCAACAGGGCGGACAATCACACGGACCTTCATGCACTGGTTTTGAGCACTTGCCACACGCCTCCTGTTCTGTACACCTGTCCTTAATGTGTCCATACTTTTGGCATTTGAAGCATCGCAAAGGTGAAGGAATGTACATGGAGACGGGAACCCTCAAATATCCGACCTTCACACACACAGGGAGAGTTGTCGTACAGAAAGTTAGAAAAAAAGTTATCTGTTGGCACACGGTCTTGGTCTTTTCGTGCTAGAACCCGGTGGACGTGGGTCACACCCTGGGAAGCCAGTTCCGTCTTTATTTCTAACTCTGAAACGCCTCTCAAATCACGGCACCTGATGACGCCCTTGCTTGAATTCAATGTTTTGTGAGGTGTCACTCTGATTGGCCTGTCAATCAATGTCGTCGACTTGAGAAGCAACTCAGAATGCTTTTGTTTTGCACATTCTATCAAAAAAGAACCGTTTCTTAGCCGTTTCATGGATTTGGGTACGCCGGAGAGTCCTTCTACTCCTCTCAAAATAGCAAAAGGATTCAATCCATTCACCCCACAGAGAGGGCGAGCTTCGTCTACACCCTCCATCACCAACCAACAAGGCCAAAAACCAGATGCTGTCCTTATTTCATCATCCGAGTCTGAATCCAAGTTTGAGTCTGAGGAACAATTTCTTTTTCGTTTTTGTTCGGAGTGAGCCATAGTTTTGAGTTTTTAAAGTTCATCCCTGCCTACCCACCCACCATGGAGTCCATCAAGGGGCCAGGGTCAAGGGGAAATCCAGCTCTTGACCCCATCCAGGTTTCAGCAGGGATATACACCAGATAGAACATAACTAACCTATTCCGCCAAGATCATGACACACCGCCGGGGACAGACGGTGAACACTTACAAGGTTTCAAAGGCCAGCCAAGAACTACCCAGTTTGACCCAACCTCACGTAGAGGCAGCCGATTGACATACACGGGCCAGTGTATGCCACCCGTCTTAGAGGAGGTCCGAGCCAAAGTGATGTGTTGAGAACAGTAGGCTCTCTCAATCACCAGGATCTCATCCCCCCCCTTAAAGGATGCACCACACGGCAAACACAGTGGGTCTAAAGAAGACTGCAGAGAAAAGGAGAAGTGTTCCAAAGAAGGCTTGTAAGTAAAGATTAAAGTACAGAGTAAAGAGCCGGGTAGGCAGAAACTAGACGAAACAGAGGCTGCAGTTTATGTGGGGAGACTTTATGGGGGAAAAAAGAGATAGTAAAAGACACAGTAGGCAGAAAAACAGGAAAGATAAGAAAAAGGGGTGGGCTCAGTTTAGTCGAGAAACACCCCCGCCACGAGAAGGCCGGCCCATGGGGGCAGAGAGAGAGAGAGAGAGAGAGAGAGAGAGAGAGACAGACAGACAGACAGACAGAGAGAGAGAGAGGGAGAGAGAGAGAGAGAGAGAGAGAGAGAGAGAGAGAGAGAGAGAGAGGGAGAGAGAGACCAAGGCAAACAGCACTGACTTTTTCCACGGCAGAAATCAAAAACCAAGATGACTGTGTTGCAAAGATGGCGAGTTTATAAGCATGTTTTAAGTAGAGCAAAACAATTGCATCAAAATGAAATATAATTCATGACACAAGTTCAAGTATAACAGTGTTGAAATCAGAACATCATGGTGTTGAAATAAAAGCAATCAAAGCTTACACATCATCGTAGAATTAAAAAAAAATTATAGCGTTAATATCAAAACACTGACAGTAATAAATCAGGACAGCAATCATATACGTAAAATCAGAACAATCATAGTGTTAGAATTAGGACAATTCCAGCAATAAAACCGGGACAATATAATTGTTAAACACAAGAACAATCAAAGCATCCAAATTAAGAGCATTAACAGCCATAAAATCAGGACAATATAATCATAGTGTTCAATTCACAGCAAAGAAAGTCACAGAATGGGACAACAGAGCTGTAAAGCATCAAAACAATGATAGTCAACATGGGAACAACATGACAGGCAATGTGCCTCAGTGACTGGCGTCGCACATCATTATGGTTGTGAGGGCCACCAGTCTCAAACATAGTGTCACCACTATCAACGTCTATTTATGAAACTCACTCACTCTGCACCATTTAAAAGCGTTTTTTTGCGAGCTGGCAGTGGGTGTAGTAAGGACATACATAACTCCATGAAGAGGGAGCAGAGGGTGTTTCTAGCCTGTTCTGGGCTTCACTCAGAATGAAAAGGGCGTGTCCACAGGGAGCAAGTGGCAGTTGTAAGCCAGGCTCCTCCAACCAACATCCAGCCTTACAAGAGGTTTAGCACTGACTTGATCCCAGTGAGTCACCCTCATTCTGACATGGCCATATCACCCTCATTCTGACATGGCCATATCACCCTGATTCTGTCATGGCCATATCACCTCATGGCCCTATCACCCTCATTCTGACATGGCCATATCACCTCATGGCCCTATCACCCTCATTCTGTCATGGCCATATCACCTCATGGCCCTATCACCCTCATTCTGTCATGGCCATGTCTCCTCATGGCCCTATCAACCTCATTCTGACATGGCCATATCACCTCATGGCCCTATCAGCCTCATTCTGACACGGCCATATCAGCCTCATTCTGACATGGCCATATCACCCTCATTCTGACATGGCCATATCAGCCTCATTCTGACATGGCCATATCACCCTCATTCTGCGATGACCATATCACCTCATGGCCCTATCAGCCTCATTGTCATGGCCATATCACCTCATGGCCCTATCAGCCTCATTCTGTCATGGCCATATCACCTCATGGCCCTATCACCCTCATTCTGTCATGGCCATATCACCTCATGGCCCTGTCACCTTCATTCTGTCATGGCCATATCACCTCATGGCCCTATCACCCTCATTCTGTCATGGCCATATCACCCTCATTCTGTCATGGCCATATCACCTCATGGCCCTATCAGCCTCATTCTGTCATGGCCATATCACCTCATGGCCCTGTCACCTTCATTCTGTCATGGCCATATCACCTCATGGCCCTATCACCCTCATTCTGTCATGTCCCTATCACCTCATGGCCCTATCACCCTCATACTCACACTTCAGTTCCATGTTTCCCCTATATCATCATGATACCCTTCTACAGTCTGGTTACTGTCATTCTGGAATCACGACGCCCTGCTACAGTCTGGTTACTGTCATTCTGGAATCACAACGCCCTGCTGCAATCTGGTTACTGTCATTTTGGAACCACGACGCCCTGCTACAGTCTGGTTACTGTCATTCTGGAATCACGACGCCCTGCTGCAGTCTGGTTACTGTCATTCTGGAATCACGACGCCCTGCTACAGTCTGGTTACTGTCATTCTGGAATCACGACGCCCTGCTGCAGTCTGGTTACTGTCATTCTGGAATCACGACGCCCTGCTACAGTCTGGTTACTGTCATTCTGGAATCACGACGCCCTGCTACAGTCTGGTTACTGTCATTCTGCAGTCTGGTTACTGTCATTCTGGAATCACGATGTCCTGCTGCAGTCTGGTTTCTGTCATTCTGGAATCACGACGCCCTGCTACAGTCTGGTGACTGTCATTCTGGAATCCCGACGCCCTGCTACAGTCTGGTTAGTCATTCTGGAATCACAACGCCCTGCTACAGTCTGGTTACTGTCATTCTGGAATCACGACGCCCTGCTACAGTCTGGTTACTGTCATTCTGGAATCACGACGCCCTGCTACAGTCTGGTTACTGTCATTCTGGAATCACAACGCCCTGCTACAGTCTGGTTACTGTCATTCTGGAATCACGACGCCCTGCTGCAGTCTGGTTACTGTCATTCTGGAATCACAATGCCCTGCTACAGTCTGGTTACTGTCATTCTGGAATCACGATGCCCTGCTACAGTCTGGTTACTGTCATTCTGGAATCACGACGCCCTGCTACAGTCTGGTTACTGTCATTCTGGAATCACAACGCCCTGCTACAGTCTGGTTACTGTCATTCTGGAATCACGACGCCCTGCTACAGTCTGGTTACTGTCATTCTGGAATCACGACGCGCCCTGCTGCCAGTCCTGGTTACTGTCATTCTGGAATCACGACGCCCTGCTACAGTCTGGTTACTGCATCAATTCATGCTGAATCACGACGCCCTACTGCATGCAGTCTGGTTACTGTCATTCTGGAATACACGATGCCCTGCTACAGTCTGGTTACTGTCATTCTGGCAGTTCTGGTTTACTGTCATTCATCAGGTAGTCTGGTTACTGTCATTCTGGAATCACAACGCCCTGCTACAGTCTGGTTACTGTGCATTTCTGCATCTGGTTACTGTCATTCTGCAGTCTGAGTAACTGTCATTCTGGAATCACAACGCCCTGCTACAGTCTGTTACTGTCATTCTGGAATCACAACGCCTGCTACAGTCTGGTTTACTGTCATTCTGGAATCAAGGCAGTTTCATTTCCCGCTTCATGTGCTTCACTTGCTTCACACACTACCACCGACCAACTCTGCTGTATCTAAGATATAATTATATGATACACCACCACCGACCAACTCTGCTGTATCTAAGATATAATTATATGTGAGCATGCTTGATACACCACCACTGATCAACTCTGCTGTATCTAAGATATAATTATATGAATACACCACCACCGATCAACTCTGCTGTATTAAGATATAATTATATGATACACCACCACCGACCAACTCTGCTGTATCTAAGATATAATTATATGATACACCACCACCGATCAACTCTGCTGTATCTAAGATATAATTATATGATACACCACCACCGACCAACTCTGCTGTATCTAAGGTATAATTATATGATACACCACCACCGACCAACTCTGCTGTATCTAAGATATAATTATATGTGAGCATGCTTGATACGCCACCACCGATCAACTCTGCTGTATCTAAGATATAATTATATGAACACCACCACTGATCAACTCTGCTGTATTAAGATATAATTATATGATACACCACCACCGATCAACTCTGCTGTATTTAGATAAATATGATACACCACCACCGATCAACTCTGCTGTATCTAAGATATAATTATATGATAACACCACCACCGACCAACTCTGCTGTATCTAAGATATAATTATATGGGCATGCTTGATACACCACCACCGATCAACTCTGCTGTATTTAAGATATAATTATATGACACACCACCACCGATCAACTCTGCTGTATCTAAGATATAATTATATGATACACCACCACCGATCAACTCTGCTGTATCTAAGTATATGATACACCACCACTGATCAACTCTGCTGTATCTAAGATATAATTATATGTGAGCATGCTTGATACACCACCACCGATCAACTCTGCTGTATTTAAGATATAATTATATGATACACCACCACTGATCAACTCTGCTGTATTTAAGATATAATTATATGATACACCACCACTGATCAACTCTGCTGTATTTAAGATATAATTATATGATACACCACTGATCAACTCTGCTGTGTTTAAGATATACCACCACTGGTCAACTCTGCTGTATCTAAGATATAATTATATGATACACCACTGATCAACTCTGCTGTGTTTAAGATATAATTATATGATACACCACCACTGATCAACTCTGCTGTATTTAAGATATAATTATATGATAAACCACTGATCAACTCTGCTGTGTTTAACATATAATGATATGATACACCACTGATCAACTCTGCCGTGTTTAAGATATAATTATATGATACACCACCACTGATCAACTCTGCTGTGTTTAAGATATAATTATATGATAAACCACTGATCAACTCTGCTGTATTTAAGATACAATTATATGTGAGCATGCTTGATACACTACCACTGGTCAACTCTGCTGCATTTAAGATATAATTATATGATACACCACCACCGATCAACTCTGCTGTATCTAAGATATAACTATATGATACACCACCACTGATCAACTCTGCTGTATCTAAGCTATAATTACATGACACACCACTGACCAACTCCGCTGTATTTTAGATATAATTATGATACACCACCACCGATCAACTCTGCTGTATCTAAGATATAATTATATGATACACCACCACTGATCAACTCTGCTGTATCTAAGATATAATTAAATGACACACCACTGACCAACTCTGCTGTATTTTTGATATAATTATATGTGAGCATGCTTGATACACCACCACTGGTCAACTCTGCTGTATTTAAGTTATAATTATACATGAGCAATCTGTCTTCTGTATTCATTCTCGCACAATACGATTCAGTTCAGGGAGTATCACGCCCCGAAGAACATCCCAGAAATATTTCATGGCTCCTCGAGGAGGTTCTCTGCCAAAGATCTATCACATACAACAGACTAGATCAGTCTTGAAGCAGGCATACAACATTTCTCCAATCGTGTTTGTGTGAGGGAGGTCATCTCGAATACTGCAATGAGTAGCAACTGACATGGCCGGCAACAGGACACAGGTCAACAAGTGGAAAAAAACAGACATTACTGACACAAGCCACAATACCAGAGGGACAGCTCACATTGATAAAGACAGGACACAGGACAGCGAGGGTGATGACACCTATCACGGCTGAAGACGGCCAACAGCCAACAAGGAAGAGAACTGTCATGGCTGAAGACAGCCACAAAACATGGGAGACAACTGGCATTGCTGAACACAAGACACAGGACGGAAGGGGGGGGGGGGGGGGGGGGAGGTAAGGGGGCAACTGAATTGGCTGAGGCCAGGACAACTGGCATTGCTGAAGACAGAACAAAGGACAAGGAGGGTGGGGGAGGGGGGGGGAGGTGAGGGGGCAACTGAATTGGCTGAGGCCAGGACAACTGGCATTGCTGAAGACAGGACAAAGGACAGGGAGGGTGGGGGGAGGGGGGGGGGGAGAAGGTGAGGGGGCAACTGAATTGGTTTAGGCCAGGACAACTGGCATTGCTGAAGACAGGACAAAGGACAGGGAGGGGGGGGAGGTGAGGGGGCAACTGAATTGGCTGAGGCCAGGACAACTAGCATTGCTGAAGACAGGACAAAGGACAGGGAGGGTGGGGGGAGGGTGGGGAGGTGAGGGGGCAACTGAATCGGCCGAGGCCAGGACAACTGGCATTGCTGAAGACAGGACAAAGGACAGGGAGGGTGGGGGGAGGGGTGGGGGGAAGGTGAGGAGGCAACTGAATTGGCTGAGGCCAGAACAACTGGCATTGCTGAAGACAGGACACAGGACAGGGAGGGTGGGGGGGGGGGGGAGATGAGGGGGCAACTGAATTGGCTTGAGGCCAGGACAACTGGCATTGCTGAAGACAGGACAAAGGACAAGGAGGAGAACAACGCACATGGACAAAGTCAACACAGAACAACAGAGGGGACAACTGGCATTACTTGAGATACAACACAGGACGATAGGGGGGCACAACTGTCATGGGTGAAGACAAAATACAGGACAAGGGGTATAACTGGCAAAGCTGAAGACGACACTGGACAAGGGAGACAACTGGCATTACTGAAGATGAGACAGAGGACAACAACAGGAACAACCGACATTAATGGAGATAGGACACGTGACAAAAGGGGAGAAAACTGTCATGGATGAAGACAAAACGCAGAACAAGGGGGACAACTGGCAACTGAAGGCAGAAAGGAGAACAGGAAGGGGCATAACTGACATGGCTGAAGACCAGACAAAAGTAGGGCAACTGGCATTTGTGAAAACAACAAAAACTGGCAAATGTGTCGACATCACACAGGACAATAAGGGACACAACTTGCCTTTCTGATGACATTACACAGGACAATAAGGGACACAACTTGCCTTTCTGATGACAACACACAGGACAACAAGGGACACAACTTGCCTTTCTGATGACAACACACAGGACAACAAGGGACACAACTTGCCTTTCTGATGACATCACACAGGACAACAAGGGACACAACTTGCCTTTCTGATGACATCACACAGGACAATAAGGGACACAACTCGTCTTTCTGATGACATCACACAGGACAACGAGGGACACAACTTGCCTTTCTGATGACAACACACAGAAAAAACAAGGGACACAACTTGCCTTTCTGATGACATCACACAGGACAACAAGGGACACAACTTTTCTTTCTGATTGACATCACACAGGACAACAAGGGACACAACTTGCCTTTCTGATGACAACACACAGGACAGCAAGGGACACAACTTGCCCTTCTGATGACATCACACAGGACAGCAAGGGACACAACTTGCCTTTCTGATCACACCACACAGGACAATAAGGGACACAACTTGCCTTCCTGATGACACCACACAGGACAATAAGGGACACAACTTGCCTTTCTGATGACATCACACAGGGCAGCAAGGGACACAACTTGCCTTTCTGATGACATCACACAGGACAACGAGGGACACAAGACATGGCTGAGAACAGGACTCGGGCCAATAAGGGGCACAATTAACAAGACTGAAGACAGGACACAGTAAAGGGGGGGGGGGGGGGGGGGGGGAGGGGGCAAATGGCACAGGACAAGGGGGACAACTCGCACTACTGAAGACAGGACATGTGACAGCAAAGGGGGACAATGGCTGAAGATTTGACATGAAACAAGAGAGACGATATACATTGGGAAAACAACCACAGGACAAGGGGGATAACTGACATGACTAAAGGCAGGTAGCAGGACAGCTGGTATAGCTGGAGACACTGGACAACAAGCAGGACAATTTACATGGCTTACAACAGGACACTTGACAACAAGGGGGACAACTGGCATGGCTGAGAACAACAGAACAAGGGGGATAACTGACATGGCTGAAAATGACAGGACAACAAGGGGGACAACTCACATGGCTGACAACAGGACAACAAAGGGGACAACTCACATGGCTGACAACATAACAAGGGGGACAACTCACATAGCTGACAACAGGACTCTGGAAAACAAGGGGGACAACTCACATGGCTGACAACAGGACACAGGACAACAAGGGAGACAACTGACATGGCTGACAACAAGGGGGATAACTGACATGGCTGACAACTGACATGGCTGACAACAACAGGACAACAAGGGGGACAACTGACATGGCTGACAACAGGACACTGGACAACAAGGGGGGCAAGTCACATGGCTGAGAATAACAAGGGGGGCAACTGACATGGCTAAAAACAACAGGACACTGGACAACAAAGGGGACAACTGACATGGCTAAGAACAGGACAAAGGGGACAACTGGCATGGCTGAGAACAACAAGGTAAACAACTGACATGGCTGAGAACAACAGGATTCTGGACAAGTGACATGGCTGAGAACAACAGGATTCTGGACAACAAGCGGGACAACTGGCATGACACAAGACAGGGCAGAGGAGAACAAGGGGGACAACTGACGTGGCTTATACAGGACAGGGGGGGGGGGGGGAGGGGGGGGGAGAGCAACTGACCTGGGTGAAGACAGCAACAGGACAACACATGGAAATGGGGACATAGCTGAGAACATCAGTTCATAAACCCTCACCACTCTCCCTCAACACCTGACTGCCACAGGCGGAAAAAAGTAATGATGGTTTGAGAGAGATTGAGGGGGGGGGGGGGGGACAGACAGACAGACAGAGAGAGAGAGAGAGAGAGAGAGAGAGAGAGAGAGAGAGAGACAGAGAGACAGAGACAGAGACAGAGACACAGACAGACAGATTGGAAAACAGATCACAGACAGTAATCAATAAATTAACTTCATTATCACAGTGAGAACTGAGATGTCTGATTTACCTATACATACAGCATTAATTGTTAGCTGATCTGAAATACACGGCACCCACAGTAAAGCTACAGTTTTGGCTCTTTAATAACATGTGGTATCTGTAGTACAGCTACATTTCTGGTTATTCTGGAATATATGTTTATAGCAAGGCTATATTTTGATATTCTCTACCCTCTTGATATTTACATCTAGCTTTGTTCTGGCCAAACAGATATATTGCAACAATGCAGAAGTACATCTCTCTCTCTCTCTCTTGGAAATATTATGGAACACTCATGTACATAAAACAAGAATTACCCTTTTTCCCCTCTCTCTTAATATACAACATTGACTCTGGCAATTTCTCGGACACATCTGGCAATCTATGTAATGAAACAGGACAGCTGAACAGTGATAATTCCTCAATCATATCCAACAATTTGTATTGCAAAACACAACTGCTAAACATGGACAAATCATCAAGCTCTTCCAACAATTTATGCTGCAAAACATCACTGATAAACATTTACAAGCCCCAATCACATCCACCATTTTGTGTCATAAAACACAACTGCTAAACACTGACAAATCCTCAATCACATCCAACAATCATACTGCAAATCAGACGGCTGAAATATGACAAAGAAAGCAAAAGCAGGCTACAGATTGAGACTAATGAAGACTGAGACATGGCCCACTGTGTGATCATTATCCCTATCATGAAATGAAGACTGAGACATGACCCACAGTGTATGATCATCATCCCTATCATGAATGAAGACTGAGACATGGCCACAGTGTGACCATCATCCCTATCATGAATGAAGACTGAGACATGGCCCACAGTGTGACCATCATCCCTATCATGAATGAAGACTGAGACATGACCCACAGTGTATGATCATCTCCTTATCATGAATGAAGACTGAGACATGGCCCACAGTGTGACCATCATCCCTATCATGAATGAAGACTGCCCACAGTGTGACCATCATCCTATCATGGGGCTGTCTCAGACTGGGTGGGTTTGTTTCCATCTTTTGACAAAGTGTGGGTAAATAGGCTCCAGGCTTGTCAAGTAACCCTGCTAACAGTTCAATCAACAACTAGACACAGCTTAAAGCACCTTTACAGAGACAACGCACATTGCAAAGACATTAACATGACAGAAATGTATGTTCAATACTTCAACAATGGATAGCTTTTAACGAATACAACCACCTTTCCTTTATGCTAATGGAATGCAGTTGCTACAGCTTATGGAATGCCGTTGCCTTGTTACTACAATACCCCTTGCCTCAATACAGCATCCTTTATGAATGCAATAGACATTTTGAATACAATAACAATTTTCAACAGAAAATGGAAAACAAATATAAATACAATGTCTTTGTTTTTTAACACAGGCTTTTCCGTAAGAAAATTGAATTGTTACAAGTCGGGGGGGATGTTAAGTTGTGGGCTGTCATCTGAAACTTTGTGGTCAGCAAGTTCAAACACCCATTTCAAAGACTCTGGACCATTTTACACTCGCTTCATTTTGAGGCTAACAAGTTCAAACTACTCATTTCAAAATCTGTGGCCTATACCCATTCATTTGTAGCCCACCTATTCAAACTACTCATTTCAAAATCTGTGGGCTATACCCATTCATTTTGTAGCCCACCTATTCAAACTACTCATTTCAAACTCTGTGGGCTATACCCATTCATTTTGTAGCCCACCTATTCAAACTACTCATTTCAAACTCTGCGGGCTATACCCATTCATTTTGTAGCCCACCTATTCAAACTACTCATTTCAAAATCTTCGGGCTATAGCCATTCATTTTTGTAGCCACCTATTCAAACCATTCATTAAAAAAAAAACTGCCATCTGCTTTAAATAAATTCAAGCAGTTTCTTCGCCTAATTCATTCAGGCAGTCTTCCTTAACTTATTCATTCAGGCAGTCTTCTTTACCCAATCCATTCAGCCAGTCTTCCTTCACCTAATTCATTCAGTCTTCTTTTCCTAATTCATTCAGCCAGTCTTCCTCATCTAATTCATTCAGCCAGTCTTCCTCAAATTAATTCATTCAGCCAGTTTTCCTTCACCTTATTCATTCAGCCAGTCTTCCTCACCTAATTCATTCAGCCAGTCTCCCTTCACCCAATTCCATTCAGGCAGTCTTCCTTCACCTAATTCGTTCAGGCAGTCTTCCTCACCTAATTCATTTAGCCAGTCTTCCTCACCTAATTAATTCAGCCAGTCTTCTCACCTAATTCATTTAGCCAGTCTTCCTCACCTAATTCATTTA
>CM065744.1:180000-218840 GCA_033310375.1 Conus canariensis | reverse complement strand
CGACCTTCACACACACAGGGAGAGTTGTCGTACAGAAAGTTAGAAAAAAAGTTATCTGTTGGCACACGGTCTTGGTCTTTTCGTGCTAGAACCCGGTGGACGTGGGTCACACCCTGGGAAGCCAGTTCCGTCTTTATTTCTAACTCTGAAACGCCTCTCAAATCACGGCACCTGATGACGCCCTTGCTTGAATTCAATGTTTTGTGAGGTGTCACTCTGATTGGCCTGTCAATCAATGTCGTCGACTTGAGAAGCAACTCAGAATGCTTTTGTTTTGCACATTCTATCAAAAAAGAACCGTTTCTTAGCCGTTTCATGGATTTGGGTACGCCGGAGAGTCCTTCTACTCCTCTCAAAATAGCAAAAGGATTCAATCCATTCACCCCACAGAGAGGGCGAGCTTCGTCTACACCCTCCATCACCAACCAACAAGGCCAAAAACCAGATGCTGTCCTTATTTCATCATCCGAGTCTGAATCCAAGTTTGAGTCTGAGGAACAATTTCTTTTTCGTTTTTGTTCGGAGTGAGCCATAGTTTTGAGTTTTTAAAGTTCATCCCTGCCTACCCACCCACCATGGAGTCCATCAAGGGGCCAGGGTCAAGGGGAAATCCAGCTCTTGACCCCATCCAGGTTTCAGCAGGGATATACACCAGATAGAACATAACTAACCTATTCCGCCAAGATCATGACACACCGCCGGGGACAGACGGTGAACACTTACAAGGTTTCAAAGGCCAGCCAAGAACTACCCAGTTTGACCCAACCTCACGTAGAGGCAGCCGATTGACATACACGGGCCAGTGTATGCCACCCGTCTTAGAGGAGGTCCGAGCCAAAGTGATGTGTTGAGAACAGTAGGCTCTCTCAATCACCAGGATCTCATCCCCCCCCCCCCCCCCCCCCCCCCCCCCCCCCCTTTAAAGGATGCACCACACGGCAAACACAGTGGGTCTAAAGAAGACTGCAGAGAAAAGGAGAAGTGTTCCAAAGAAGGCTTGTAAGTAAAGATTAAAGTACAGAGTAAAGAGCCGGGTAGGCAGAAACTAGACGAAACAGAGGCTGCAGTTTATGTGGGGAGACTTTATGGGGGAAAAAGAGATAGTAAAAGACACAGTAGGCAGAAAAACAGGAAAGATAAGAAAAAGGGGTGGGCTCAGTTTAGTCGAGAAACACCCCCGCCACGAGAAGGCCGGCCCATGGGGGCAGAGAGAGAGAGAGAGAGAGAGAGACAGACAGACAGACAGACAGACAGAGAGAGAGAGAGGGAGAGAGAGAGAGAGAGAGAGAGAGAGAGAGAGAGAGAGAGGGAAGAGAGAGACCAAGGCAAACAGCACTGACTTTTTCCACGGCAGAAATCAAAAAACAAGATGACTGTGTTGCAAAGATGGCGAGTTTATAAGCATGTTTTAAGTAGAGCAAAACAATTGCATCAAAATGAAATATAATTCATGACACAAGTTCAAGTATAACAGTGTTGAAATCAGAACATCATGGTGTTGAAATAAAAGCAATCAAAGCTTACACATCATCGTAGAATTAAAAAAAAATTATAGCGTTAATATCAAAACACTGACAGTAATAAATCAGGACAGCAATCATATACGTAAAATCAGAACAATCATAGTGTTAGAATTAGGACAATTCCAGCAATAAAACCGGGACAATATAATTGTTAAACACAAGAACAATCAAAGCATCCAAATTAAGAGCATTAACAGCCATAAAATCAGGACAATATAATCATAGTGTTCAATTCACAGCAAAGAAAGTCACAGAATGGGACAACAGAGCTGTAAAGCATCAAAACAATGATAGTCAACATGGGAACAACATGACAGGCAATGTGCCTCAGTGACTGGCGTCGCACATCATTATGGTTGTGAGGGCCACCAGTCTCAAACATAGTGTCACCACTATCAACGTCTATTTATGAAACTCACTCACTCTGCACCATTTAAAAGCGTTTTTTTGCGAGCTGGCAGTGGGTGTAGTAAGGACATACATAACTCCATGAAGAGGGAGCAGAGGGTGTTTCTAGCCTGTTCTGGGCTTCACTCAGAATGAAAAGGGCGTGTCCACAGGGAGCAAGTGGCAGTTGTAAGCCAGGCTCCTCCAACCAACATCCAGCCTTACAAGAGGTTTAGCACTGACTTGATCCCAGTGAGTCACCCTCATTCTGACATGGCCATATCACCCTCATTCTGACATGGCCATATCACCCTGATTCTGTCATGGCCATATCACCTCATGGCCCTATCACCCTCATTCTGACATGGCCATATCACCTCATGGCCCTATCACCCTCATTCTGTCATGGCCATATCACCTCATGGCCCTATCACCCTCATTCTGTCATGGCCATGTCTCCTCATGGCCCTATCAACCTCATTCTGACATGGCCATATCACCTCATGGCCCTATCAGCCTCATTCTGACACGGCCATATCAGCCTCATTCTGACATGGCCATATCACCCTCATTCTGACATGGCCATATCAGCCTCATTCTGACATGGCCATATCACCCTCATTCTGCGATGACCATATCACCTCATGGCCCTATCAGCCTCATTGTCATGGCCATATCACCTCATGGCCCTATCAGCCTCATTCTGTCATGGCCATATCACCTCATGGCCCTATCACCCTCATTCTGTCATGGCCATATCACCTCATGGCCCTGTCACCTTCATTCTGTCATGGCCATATCACCTCATGGCCCTATCACCCTCATTCTGTCATGGCCATATCACCCTCATTCTGTCATGGCCATATCACCTCATGGCCCTATCAGCCTCATTCTGTCATGGCCATATCACCTCATGGCCCTGTCACCTTCATTCTGTCATGGCCATATCACCTCATGGCCCTATCACCCTCATTCTGTCATGTCCCTATCACCTCATGGCCCTATCACCCTCATACTCACACTTCAGTTCCATGTTTCCCCTATATCATCATGATACCCTTCTACAGTCTGGTTACTGTCATTCTGGAATCACGACGCCCTGCTACAGTCTGGTTACTGTCATTCTGGAATCACAACGCCCTGCTGCAATCTGGTTACTGTCATTTTGGAACCACGACGCCCTGCTACAGTCTGGTTACTGTCATTCTGGAATCACGACGCCCTGCTGCAGTCTGGTTACTGTCATTCTGGAATCACGACGCCCTGCTACAGTCTGGTTACTGTCATTCTGGAATCACGACGCCCTGCTGCAGTCTGGTTACTGTCATTCTGGAATCACGACGCCCTGCTACAGTCTGGTTACTGTCATTCTGGAATCACGACGCCCTGCTACAGTCTGGTTACTGTCATTCTGCAGTCTGGTTACTGTCATTCTGGAATCACGATGTCCTGCTGCAGTCTGGTTTCTGTCATTCTGGAATCACGACGCCCTGCTACAGTCTGGTGACTGTCATTCTGGAATCCCGACGCCCTGCTACAGTCTGGTTAGTCATTCTGGAATCACAACGCCCTGCTACAGTCTGGTTACTGTCATTCTGGAATCACGACGCCCTGCTACAGTCTGGTTACTGTCATTCTGGAATCACGACGCCCTGCTACAGTCTGGTTACTGTCATTCTGGAATCACAACGCCCTGCTACAGTCTGGTTACTGTCATTCTGGAATCACGACGCCCTGCTGCAGTCTGGTTACTGTCATTCTGGAATCACAATGCCCTGCTACAGTCTGGTTACTGTCATTCTGGAATCACGATGCCCTGCTACAGTCTGGTTACTGTCATTCTGGAATCACGACGCCCTGCTACAGTCTGGTTACTGTCATTCTGGAATCACAACGCCCTGCTACAGTCTGGTTACTGTCATTCTGGAATCACGACGCCCTGCTACAGTCTGGTTACTGTCATTCTGGAATCACGACGCCCTGCTGCAGTCTGGTTACTGTCATTCTGGAATCACGACGCCCTGCTACAGTCTGGTTACTGTCATTCTGGAATCACGACGCCCTGCTGCAGTCTGGTTACTGTCATTCTGGAATCACGATGCCCTGCTACAGTCTGGTTACTGTCATTCTGCAGTCTGGTTACTGTCATTCTGCAGTCTGGTTACTGTCATTCTGGAATCACAACGCCCTGCTACAGTCTGGTTACTGTCATTCTGCAGTCTGGTTACTGTCATTCTGCAGTCTGGTTACTGTCATTCTGGAATCACAACGCCCTGCTACAGTCTGGTTACTGTCATTCTGGAATCACAACGCCCTGCTACAGTCTGGTTACTGTCATTCTGCAGTCTGGTTACTGTCATTCTGGAATCACAACGCCCTGCTACAGTCTGGTTACTGTCATTCTGCAGTCTGGTTACTGTCATTCTGCAGTCTGGTTACTGTCATTCTGGAATCACAACGCCCTGCTACAGTCTGGTTACTGTCATTCTGGAATCACAACGCCCTGCTACAGTCTGGTTACTGTCATTCTGGAATCAAGGCAGTTTCATTTCCTGCCTTCATGTGCCTTCACTTGCTTCACACACTACCACCGACCAACTCTGCTGTATCTAAGATATAATTATATGATACACCACCACCGACCAACTCTGCTGTATCTAAGATATAATTATATGTGAGCATGCTTGATACACCACCACTGATCAACTCTGCTGTATCTAAGATATAATTATATGATACACCACCACCGATCAACTCTGCTGTATTTAAGATATAATTATATGATACACCACCACCGACCAACTCTGCTGTATCTAAGATATAATTATGATTACACCACCACCGATCAACTCTGCTGTATCTAAGATATAATTATATGATACACCACCACCGACCAACTCTGCTGTATCTAAGGTATAATTATATGATACACCACCACCGACCAACTCTGCTGTATCTAAGATATAATTATATGTGAGCATGCTTGATACGCCACCACCGATCAACTCTGCTGTATCTAAGATTGTCACCGATCGGCGGTACTAAATCAGCACGTCTATGTGGTTAGAGTAGTGGTGGTTCAAGATAGAGAGCGTGTGCGCGTATGCGTGTGTGTGTGTGTGTGTGTGTGTGTGTGTGCGCGCTCGCGCGTATGTGAGGTTGGGGTTTAGTTAGCTACAGTTAGGTTAAGTTCCTCAGGGTTAGGTAGAAAGATTAGGCTAGGTAGAAGCCTGGGGAAATAGGACATACAATATTCTTTCATTCCAGTCTTCACTTGTTGAAGGAATGGAATGGAAGCGGGAGGTTGGTTTCGTTCCCGATTGTTACCCTTTTGTTACTTTGGTTCTATGCCAGAGAAGGCGGGGCAGGATATCGGCTGTTGTTGTGTTGTTAAGTCTGTGAGTTGTTGTGGTAAATTGTCGTGTTGTTGCACGAGCAATAACTAGTCCGTTGGTCAGGCGTGTCAGCTCTGCGGAGGGATACACTGCTCTGACCAATCGTTGTTTTGTGTGGTGAGTAGAGTTCGCTTGATTCCGACCAGGGCGGAATGTGTTGGGGTAGCTTCACTTCGGTCCCTGGTGTTCGTCGGAGTGGACGTACTCCTTGTAGGTGCGGCGGCAGCGCCGGTAGTTTTTGAAGAGTGACTTCAAGTCATAGTTAGGGCCAGGTCCTCGTCGGGTTTGGGTGCCCTTGGCCTGTGCTGAGTCGGTGTCGTCCTTGTTGCAGCCACTGTCAGCCAGTTGCAGAACTGGTGTGGTTGATCGTCTGTATGTCCAGGTTGGTGATCTGTTAGGTTCGTTGAGTTGTAGTTCGTCGTGTTGTCTTGTATTATGGCGAGTTGTACTGTAGTTGTCTCATGTTGGGATTAGTTGTATGGTGTTCGTTGCGTATACTGGTTGTCTGGTATGATGTTGTCTTGGTTCCGTGATTGAAATTTGTTGTCAGCCGGTTTGAGTTGTCACCTCTTTCCTGTATATTTTTGTAAGTAATGTACATAGTGGTTCCTGAGTTCGATTTTCTCAGGACAGTTTGGCTAGACAATGTGGGTTCGATATAATAACCGTTGATGGACAGTGATGTAGATATTGTTTGTGGTTAGTTCATGGTAATGTCAGTGGGTTCAATAAGAGGGTAGTACGAGGTTGCATTTGGTTGGGGATCATAATATGAGTCAGGTGCAGATGTGTCTGCGTGAATCATAGAGGGGTTTGATGATTGTGCTCAATCTCAATTGTAAATAGTAGGAGTTCGTTGAAATTGATTAACGATTTCGGAGTTGACCTGCACAGCATTGGAATCGGTTAACTGTGTAGTAAGGCCAAGGCCAATTTGTGGTCGAGTGGTTTATACTGGGGTACGGCCGTAACCATTCAACTTATATTGGTGTCTTTTCACTTTCGTTACGAGTCAGGGTTCCCGACGCGGGTGTCGTGCGCGTGCGGACTGTATCTGTGACGTAAGCATTTGGTACAGGACAGTGAGTCCATAGGGTAGAAGTTTTTGTAATACAAGTGACAGTCGTCACACGTGCAGGGATGTATGTATTTGTGACAGAACGGGGTTGGAGAAAGATATCTTAGGTTGTGGGGAGGCAACCCAGTTATGAATTTTAGTAAGCAGAGAGAAGGGAAAGGTAAAGTTTAAGGCGAGTAGCTTAGCAGTTGATAGGATAAAAACGGATGATGTGCAGCATGTAATATTGTATGAAGTGTGGTTGTGTTGGCATAACAAGGATTAACCACTGGGTTATCTGACAAGAGATGACATGAGAGTGAGGTGCTGGATGGAAATTTTGGCGAACAAATCATGTTGGTTTTGATATATGATTATAATTGACAGTGCAAAGAAGGGTAATAATGTGAAGGATTGTGACTGCGAGCCGATTCTCTTGTGTGAACATGCTGGAACTGTGAACCGCTAAAAATTAAGTTTTTTTGTTTTGTTTTTTTTTTTCCTCTGAGAGATGTGTATTACTACTGGTTATTGTGTGGAGACATTTCCTTGTGAAATTGGCCATTTCCTAGATTATTTAGTATGTCCTAAGGGGGCCCATAGAGTCCGTGGTGGATCGCTTAGATTGGTTTATTTCTCCGAGAATTGGGTGTGATTCATAATTTCATATGTAATAGCGTGGATTGGCTCAGGGAGAGTATTGCTTTACCGCTGTTGTAAGGGTTGGCAGGAAATGGGTCTGATAACCCCAAAGTGAGTAATGGGTTGGGGGATGTATTCGAAATTTAAGGGGTCACTCTCATGCCCGAGTGGGAAGTAGGCAAGGGAGATGGAGAGTTAAAGCTTTACCAAGTAGCCTATGTGCCTTGATGACTCGGGTAGTAGCAACATTACAGTAGGGGCCTACAGTTGTGTCAGCAGGTATCCTGTTCCGTCCTGAGGCTGGGCCCAGACCACCTCAGTCTACTGCCGCGTGCCGGCAGGTGAGCGGCGCTTTCCAGTACCTGTTGTTTTCCCGGGAGAGGGAGACCACCCAGGCCGTCTGCCTTCTGTGGGGCAGCTCTCCTCCGGCTGCCGGTACTCTTCCGGGAGTTCTCCGGCACTGGTTCCTCGTCCCTGTTCAGGCGTCCTGTGAGAGGGCGCTGCACCAGGCCTTTCTCACCCTTGGTGTCCGGCGGGGCCTTCAGAGGAGGAGGCGTCCTACGAGCCCCGGACCCGTCGAGAGGGCGTCTGTTGTGTACGTTGGGTGTCGTGCCCATCGCAGGGAGGAGTCAGACCGCGGGAGGCCACGGTCAGCGCCGGGGTGCAGAGTCTTCGGGGAGGGTGTCGGCCCGCGGAGGAGCCACGGACAGTGCCGGGGTGCAGAGTCTTCCGGGGAGGTGTCAGCCTGTGAGGGGCCACGTACAGCGCCGAGGACTGGAGCTTTCCGGGCCGGGATGGGTTGTCCCATGTTTGTGGTAGAAGGGGTGTAGCGTTAGGCGGTAGGGCTAGGGGTGTTAGCTACTGCCTCCTTTTAGGACGTAGTGGCCGGCACAGTGTAGGGTACTTGTCGTTGCCTCCCTTAGGGACGCAGCGATCAGTTTGGTAGTGGTCCCGGGTTAAAAGGGAAGGGTGAGTCCTGGGGAGAGGTGTGGGTGGTAGCGGTCGTTAAGAGATTAGAGTCCCTTTGTGAATCCTTGTCCCTAGTAGTTAGTCACCACGTGTGCGGGCTGTCGCTGTGTCCCCAGGTCACAGTGATATACCGCAACTGGTGTTTCAGGTTAGGTTAGGGTCTTCCAGGTCATTACAGTAGAGTAGGGTGAGTCAGCGGGAATTGGGATACTTGTGTGCAGTTGTGGATGTGCGTGAGTGGTGGCGCCATGAGTGTGTGTGAAATAAAGAAGCGTGCGTGATTGTAAAACTGTATTAGTGTGCTGTGTTGTCTGACCTAGTGTGTGATAGGCGTGGGTAAGGGTGGTAGGGCCGTCCGGCTTAGCGACCGTGACACTTTGGTGGAGATGCGGGGTAGTTAGGTGGTTCTGGGTAGGTGATAGGTAGCTAGAAGGGAGGTAGGGGGTGTGTCCGGTGTGTACGTTGTGTGAAATGTAAGTGGGTGGTTGGTGGGAGCGTACCAGTACCCTGGGAGGTGGTACGTAGTGTCCCTGTTCACTTCAGGCAGGTTTCCATTGGCATTGGGCAGGGCACTTGTGTTGGTGTGATTGGGTTGGCGCTACCGTGTGAGTGAGGTATGAATGGTCAATAAACATTGAGTGGTTGTGGTAAGTGTGAGTGATTACACAGTACAGTGTAGGTGAGGTGCCGGAGGGTACCAGGTGTATTTTGTGTCCCTTACATGTGGTATACCCAGTGAGTAGGTAGAGTGGTACCCGGCCCGTGACTGTGCACACTGTGTGCTCGGATATCCTGTGGGGATTAAGGGCAGTGTAAGCCCAGGTGACTGTGTGTGGGAAGCACGAGGGTGCGCAGTGTTGTGGCATAGGGTATGCTGTGAGTGCACCTGGACTTGAGGGGTGCAAGTGCACGGTGATCGTGTGGGTGCGGCCTACCAGACAGTGAGGCCTGTGACTGTGGGTAACTGGTGCGCATGCACAGTGGACAGTGGACACACGGTGTCACGTGGTTCAGTCCGTGACCAGACAGTGCATTGGTAGTATTGTATGGGTTGGAGCCCATGTGGGTATATGTATGAGGTACACAAGTGTGGGTGGAGTTATGCTGTGTGCGTGACACATTGAGAGTATTGTGTACTTGTGCTGAGTTGCTTCAGGGGCTAGTGCGTAGTCAGGAACCTCCAGTTGCGCTCAGATCGCATACTGTCCGTTGCTAGTTCTGTGGTGGTAGGGGTACCCTATGTCTAAACACACCCGAGCCCATCCGCAGTACGACCCCGATAGTGTCATGGATCCACAGGCCCCTACGGCGGATACCAAACCTAAGGTTAGTGACCAGGATGCGGGGGTGGATCGAGAACAGGGGACGGGGGCTTATGCAAAGTTTGCCAAGTTGGGAGCGGCGATGGGTTTAGCTGGGGGAGACCTCGCCAAGTTCGTCACAGACTCGGTACGTAATGAGGATGAGAAGACGGCGAGAGAAGTAGAATTGGAGCTCCGGATGGAGGAGAAAGTGAGGCAGAAGATGAGGGATGAAGAGGAGAAAGCTGCTAGGCAGAGGGAGCTAGAGATGCAGCAGAGGAAGATAGAAGAGGAGAAAGCTGATAGACAGAGGGAGCTAGAGATGAAGCAGAAGAAGATCGAAGATGAGAAAACAGCGAGACAGATGGAATTGGAACTGCAGAGGAAGAAGATGGAGGAAGAAACGGCGATAAGGGAAATAGAAGCTCGGACACGGCAAGCCAAGTTAGAGGCAAGGGAGCGAGAGATACTGATACAGGAGAGGCAGGCCTTAGATGAAGCAGCGCATAGGAAACGCTTGATTGAGGTGGAGGAAACGAAGCATGTCCACCTTGAGCCGTTAGGAGAGAACGACGACGTGGACGCTTTCATCGCCCAATTTGAGCGTGTAGCCCAGATGTGCAAGTGGAGCAAGACCTCATGGCCCACACGTCTGATGTCTCTGCTGAGAGGAAAAGCTAGAGAAGCGGTGATGCGGTTAAGTGCGGATGAGTTATGCGACTATGATCAGATAAAGGACGCCCTGTTAAGCCACTTCAGGCTAGATGCTGAGGCCTACCGAGAAAAGTTCAGGAGCATCAAGAAGGACGCTGCTGAGACTTTCGGCCAGATGCTGGGAAGGATGAAGCGGTGGTTTTCCCTCTGGTGTGCGGCAGCGGGCAAGGATGAGAGTGTGGCAGAGGACGTAAAGGATCTGCTGTTCCAAGAACAGTTTTATCAGCTATTGTCTCCAGAGTTCACAATTGAGGTGCGGAAGACATGCCCGAAAACTGTGGGACAACTTGCAACAGAAGCTACTGTTTTGGCAGAGGCCAAAAGACTGGGGAGGAAGGCGAGGCAAGACCGAACAGTTAACCAGCCCAACCTGGGTAATACACGTGAAACAGCAGGGAGCCAGCCCGCAGGGAGGTCCCAACAAAGTGATGGTGCACTACAGCAGCTGAACAGGAGATCAGAAGGGCCTAGATCGACCATAGTTTGTTTCAACTGCAAGAAGCCAGGCCACATCGCTAGGAAATGCCCTGAGCCCCATTTTGTTGGAGCTGTTCATTGTTGTGACCAGCCCCAAGCTCGAGTAGTCCCTACGTTGTGTCGCCCATGCGCTGAGCAGCGGTACGAGCCTGTGTGCATCGTAGAAGTTAACGGGTCTCCGGCCAATGGATTACGGGACACTGGTGCCGGACACACCGTAGTGGCCAAGTGGTTAGTACCGGCAGATGCGTACACAGGAGAGACAGTCCCAGTAGTGTTGGCTGAATCCAGATGTAGGTCTGTGTTACCTGTGGCGGTAGTAGAGTTGAAGTCACCATTCATCGCAGGGAAGTTGGAGGTTTTGGTCATGAATAGCCCTGTGCAGGAAGTCCTGATCGGAAACTTCGCAAAGAGAGTAGGAGATCCCGGTTGGACACGTGTGCCTGTATACGCAGACCCGGCGTTGGTAGGGGCAGTGCAGACACGCGCGCAGAGAGCCAGGGAGCAGCAAGAACCTGTACCACTGCCCGTCGAGGAATGCATTCTGAACACCTCTACCCAGCAGTTAATTCAGATGCAGGACCAGGATGAAACCCTGAGGAAGGCTCGGAGTGCGTGTGAAGCAGGGACGCACTTCCACACCAAGTTTGGACGAGTCGAGTACGCTCGGAAGACTGGTGTACTGGTTAGGCGGTTTGAGGGTCCCAAGGACGTAGCAAGTCAGATCTGCGTCCCAGCTGAACTACGGACCACGGTGATGAAGCTAGGCCACGACGTATCCATGTCTGGTCACTTAGGTACCACCCGAACCAAGGAGCGAGTTGGTCGCCATTTCTATTGGCCAGGCATGCATGCTGACATTCGTCGGTACTGCCAGTCATGCTTCCAGTGTCAGCGTACTGTGGACAAGGGAAGAGTCTCAAGAGTTCCCCTTGTAAGGATGCCACTGATGCGCAGGCCCATGCAGATACTGAGAGATCGGTGGTTGCAACCCGAGAGGCAAGAGCTCTGCACAGCTACAGAGTACGTTGTCAACCTAAGGAACAAAATAGCTAAGACGTGCAAGTTGGCAAAGGAGAACTTGGCAACGGCAGCTTGCAGGTACAAGCGACATTTTGACTTGAAGGCGAAACCCAAGATGGTAGCTGTGGGGTCTAGAGTACTAGTGGGAGGATCACAAGGTGGGCACTGCAGCTGCAGGCATTCCAGTTTACGGTGCAGGCAGTGTCTGGAAAGGACAATGTGGTGGCAGACTTCTTGAGTCGCTTGCCAGAGAGAGAGAGAGAGAGAGAGAGAGAGAGAGAGAGAGAGAGAGAGAGAGAAAGGAAACCTGAGGGTTCCATTAACCTGTGTCGTGAGAGGATGACATTGTCGAAGCTATGCATGTGTTATCTTTCGTAGAGAATGGCGTAGCAAAGTGTTACTGAGGGTGTGGTATTTGTAGCACGTGTTACACAGCAGTTGTGCGTAATTAGAGCCCCTCAGTTATGGAATTTATATGTAGTGCGTAGTATAACGGCTGCCTGTAAGTGCCTGCATTAAGGTCATATGTGGCAGCGTTAGACCAGGTTGATTAATGTAACCTGTGATTGTTGATGTATTTAAAAGTTGATGCTGTTGTGATGGAAGTTTTGTTGTGCATCAAAAGTAACAGTAGGACAGAATGAGTGATGGGGAATTGGTTTCTCATAGGTAGGGTGTGGCTAAAACGCCGATCGAGTGAGAAGTTGTTTGTTTTAACCTGTAGTTAAAACTTAGGCAGGGGGGTGTGTCACCGATCGGCGGTACTAAATCAGCACGTCTATGTGGTTAGAGTAGTGGTGGTTCAAGATAGAGAGCGTGTGCGCGTATGCGTGTGTGTGTGTGTGTGTGTGTGTGTGTGTGCGCGCTCGCGCGTATGTGAGGTTGGGGTTTAGTTAGCTACAGTTAGGTTAAGTTCCTCAGGGTTAGGTAGAAAGATTAGGCTAGGTAGAAGCCTGGGGAAATAGGACATACAATATTCTTTCATTCCAGTCTTCACTTGTTGAAGGAATGGAATGGAAGCGGGAGGTTGGTTTCGTTCCCGATTGTTACCCTTTTGTTACTTTGGTTCTATGCCAGAGAAGGCGGGGCAGGATATCGGCTGTTGTTGTGTTGTTAAGTCTGTGAGTTGTTGTGGTAAATTGTCGTGTTGTTGCACGAGCAATAACTAGTCCGTTGGTCAGGCGTGTCAGCTCTGCGGAGGGATACACTGCTCTGACCAATCGTTGTTTTGTGTGGTGAGTAGAGTTCGCTTGATTCCGACCAGGGCGGAATGTGTTGGGGTAGCTTCACTTCGGTCCCTGGTGTTCGTCGGAGTGGACGTACTCCTTGTAGGTGCGGCGGCAGCGCCGGTAGTTTTTGAAGAGTGACTTCAAGTCATAGTTAGGGCCAGGTCCTCGTCGGGTTTGGGTGCCCTTGGCCTGTGCTGAGTCGGTGTCGTCCTTGTTGCAGCCACTGTCAGCCAGTTGCAGAACTGGTGTGGTTGATCGTCTGTATGTCCAGGTTGGTGATCTGTTAGGTTCGTTGAGTTGTAGTTCGTCGTGTTGTCTTGTATTATGGCGAGTTGTACTGTAGTTGTCTCATGTTGGGATTAGTTGTATGGTGTTCGTTGCGTATACTGGTTGTCTGGTATGATGTTGTCTTGGTTCCGTGATTGAAATTTGTTGTCAGCCGGTTTGAGTTGTCACCTCTTTCCTGTATATTTTTGTAAGTAATGTACATAGTGGTTCCTGAGTTCGATTTTCTCAGGACAGTTTGGCTAGACAATGTGGGTTCGATATAATAACCGTTGATGGACAGTGATGTAGATATTGTTTGTGGTTAGTTCATGGTAATGTCAGTGGGTTCAATAAGAGGGTAGTACGAGGTTGCATTTGGTTGGGGATCATAATATGAGTCAGGTGCAGATGTGTCTGCGTGAATCATAGAGGGGTTTGATGATTGTGCTCAATCTCAATTGTAAATAGTAGGAGTTCGTTGAAATTGATTAACGATTTCGGAGTTGACCTGCACAGCATTGGAATCGGTTAACTGTGTAGTAAGGCCAAGGCCAATTTGTGGTCGAGTGGTTTATACTGGGGTACGGCCGTAACCATTCAACTTATATTGGTGTCTTTTCACTTTCGTTACGAGTCAGGGTTCCCGACGCGGGTGTCGTGCGCGTGCGGACTGTATCTGTGACGTAAGCATTTGGTACAGGACAGTGAGTCCATAGGGTAGAAGTTTTTGTAATACAAGTGACAGTCGTCACACGTGCAGGGATGTATGTATTTGTGACAGAACGGGGTTGGAGAAAGATATCTTAGGTTGTGGGGAGGCAACCCAGTTATGAATTTTAGTAAGCAGAGAGAAGGGAAAGGTAAAGTTTAAGGCGAGTAGCTTAGCAGTTGATAGGATAAAAACGGATGATGTGCAGCATGTAATATTGTATGAAGTGTGGTTGTGTTGGCATAACAAGGATTAACCACTGGGTTATCTGACAAGAGATGACATGAGAGTGAGGTGCTGGATGGAAATTTTGGCGAACAAATCATGTTGGTTTTGATATATGATTATAATTGACAGTGCAAAGAAGGGTAATAATGTGAAGGATTGTGACTGCGAGCCGATTCTCTTGTGTGAACATGCTGGAACTGTGAACCGCTAAAAATTAAGTTTTTTTGTTTTGTTTTTTTTTTTCCTCTGAGAGATGTGTATTACTACTGGTTATTGTGTGGAGACATTTCCTTGTGAAATTGGCCATTTCCTAGATTATTTAGTATGTCCTAAGGGGGCCCATAGAGTCCGTGGTGGATCGCTTAGATTGGTTTATTTCTCCGAGAATTGGGTGTGATTCATAATTTCATATGTAATAGCGTGGATTGGCTCAGGGAGAGTATTGCTTTACCGCTGTTGTAAGGGTTGGCAGGAAATGGGTCTGATAACCCCAAAGTGAGTAATGGGTTGGGGGATGTATTCGAAATTTAAGGGGTCACTCTCATGCCCGAGTGGGAAGTAGGCAAGGGAGATGGAGAGTTAAAGCTTTACCAAGTAGCCTATGTGCCTTGATGACTCGGGTAGTAGCAACATTACAGTAGGGGCCTACAGTTGTGTCAGCAGGTATCCTGTTCCGTCCTGAGGCTGGGCCCAGACCACCTCAGTCTACTGCCGCGTGCCGGCAGGTGAGCGGCGCTTTCCAGTACCTGTTGTTTTCCCGGGAGAGGGAGACCACCCAGGCCGTCTGCCTTCTGTGGGGCAGCTCTCCTCCGGCTGCCGGTACTCTTCCGGGAGTTCTCCGGCACTGGTTCCTCGTCCCTGTTCAGGCGTCCTGTGAGAGGGCGCTGCACCAGGCCTTTCTCACCCTTGGTGTCCGGCGGGGCCTTCAGAGGAGGAGGCGTCCTACGAGCCCCGGACCCGTCGAGAGGGCGTCTGTTGTGTACGTTGGGTGTCGTGCCCATCGCAGGGAGGAGTCAGACCGCGGGAGGCCACGGTCAGCGCCGGGGTGCAGAGTCTTCGGGGAGGGTGTCGGCCCGCGGAGGAGCCACGGACAGTGCCGGGGTGCAGAGTCTTCCGGGGAGGTGTCAGCCTGTGAGGGGCCACGTACAGCGCCGAGGACTGGAGCTTTCCGGGCCGGGATGGGTTGTCCCATGTTTGTGGTAGAAGGGGTGTAGCGTTAGGCGGTAGGGCTAGGGGTGTTAGCTACTGCCTCCTTTTAGGACGTAGTGGCCGGCACAGTGTAGGGTACTTGTCGTTGCCTCCCTTAGGGACGCAGCGATCAGTTTGGTAGTGGTCCCGGGTTAAAAGGGAAGGGTGAGTCCTGGGGAGAGGTGTGGGTGGTAGCGGTCGTTAAGAGATTAGAGTCCCTTTGTGAATCCTTGTCCCTAGTAGTTAGTCACCACGTGTGCGGGCTGTCGCTGTGTCCCCAGGTCACAGTGATATACCGCAACTGGTGTTTCAGGTTAGGTTAGGGTCTTCCAGGTCATTACAGTAGAGTAGGGTGAGTCAGCGGGAATTGGGATACTTGTGTGCAGTTGTGGATGTGCGTGAGTGGTGGCGCCATGAGTGTGTGTGAAATAAAGAAGCGTGCGTGATTGTAAAACTGTATTAGTGTGCTGTGTTGTCTGACCTAGTGTGTGATAGGCGTGGGTAAGGGTGGTAGGGCCGTCCGGCTTAGCGACCGTGACAAAGATATAATTATATGATACACCACCACTGATCAACTCTGCTGTATTTAAGATATAATTATATGATACACCACCACCGATCAACTCTGCTGTATTTAAGATATAATTATATGATACACCACCACCGATCAACTCTGCTGTATCTAAGATATAATTATATGATACACCACCACCGACCAACTCTGCTGTATCTAAGATATAATTATATGTGAGCATGCTTGATACACCACCACCGATCAACTCTGCTGTATCTAAGATATAATTATATGACACACCACCACCGATCAACTCTGCTGTATCTAAGATATAATTATATGATACACCACCACCGATCAACTCTGCTGTATCTAAGTATATGATACACCACCACTGATCAACTCTGCTGTATCTAAGATATAATTATATGTGAGCATGCTTGATACACCACCACCGATCAACTCTGCTGTATTTAAGATATAATTATATGATACACCACCACTGATCAACTCTGCTGTATTTAAGATATAATTATATGATACACCACCACTGATCAACTCTGCTGTATTTAAGATATAATTATATGATACACCACTGATCAACTCTGCTGTGTTTAAGATATACCACCACTGGTCAACTCTGCTGTATCTAAGATATAATTATATGATACACCACTGATCAACTCTGCTGTGTTTAAGATATAATTATATGATACACCACCACTGATCAACTCTGCTGTATTTAAGATATAATTATATGATAAACCACTGATCAACTCTGCTGTGTTTAACATATAATGATATGATACACCACTGATCAACTCTGCCGTGTTTAAGATATAATTATATGATACACCACCACTGATCAACTCTGCTGTGTTTAAGATATAATTATATGATAAACCACTGATCAACTCTGCTGTATTTAAGATACAATTATATGTGAGCATGCTTGATACACTACCACTGGTCAACTCTGCTGCATTTAAGATATAATTATATGATACACCACCACCGATCAACTCTGCTGTATCTAAGATATAACTATATGATACACCACCACTGATCAACTCTGCTGTATCTAAGCTATAATTACATGACACACCACTGACCAACTCCGCTGTATTTTAGATATAATTATGATACACCACCACCGATCAACTCTGCTGTATCTAAGATATAATTATATGATACACCACCACTGATCAACTCTGCTGTATCTAAGATATAATTAAATGACACACCACTGACCAACTCTGCTGTATTTTTGATATAATTATATGTGAGCATGCTTGATACACCACCACTGGTCAACTCTGCTGTATTTAAGTTATAATTATACATGAGCAATCTGTCTTCTGTATTCATTCTCGCACAATACGATTCAGTTCAGGGAGTATCACGCCCCGAAGAACATCCCAGAAATATTTCATGGCTCCTCGAGGAGGTTCTCTGCCAAAGATCTATCACATACAACAGACTAGATCAGTCTTGAAGCAGGCATACAACATTTCTCCAATCGTGTTTGTGAGGGAGGTCATCTCGAATACTGCAATGAGTAGCAACTGACATGGCCGGCAACAGGACACAGGTCAACAAGTGGAAAAAAACAGACATTACTGACACAAGCCACAATACCAGAGGGACAGCTCACATTGATAAAGACAGGACACAGGACAGCGAGGGTGATGACACCTATCACGGCTGAAGACGGCCAACAGCCAACAAGGAAGAGAACTGTCATGGCTGAAGACAGCCACAAAACATGGGAGACAACTGGCATTGCTGAACACAAGACACAGGACGGAAGGGGGGGGGGGGGGGGGGGGAGGTAAGGGGGCAACTGAATTGGCTGAGGCCAGGACAACTGGCATTGCTGAAGACAGAACAAAGGACAAGGAGGGTGGGGGAGGGGGGGGGAGGTGAGGGGGCAACTGAATTGGCTGAGGCCAGGACAACTGGCATTGCTGAAGACAGGACAAAGGACAGGGAGGGTGGGGGGAGGGGGGGGGGGGAGAAGGTGAGGGGGCAACTGAATTGGTTTAGGCCAGGACAACTGGCATTGCTGAAGACAGGACAAAGGACAGGGAGGGGGGGGGGAGGTGAGGGGGCAACTGAATTGGCTGAGGCCAGGACAACTAGCATTGCTGAAGACAGGACAAAGGACAGGGAGGGTGGGGGGAGGGTGGGGAGGTGAGGGGGCAACTGAATCGGCCGAGGCCAGGACAACTGGCATTGCTGAAGACAGGACAAAGGACAGGGAGGGTGGGGGGAGGGGTGGGGGGAAGGTGAGGAGGCAACTGAATTGGCTGAGGCCAGAACAACTGGCATTGCTGAAGACAGGACACAGGACAGGGAGGGTGGGGGGGGGGGGAGATGAGGGGGCAACTGAATTGGCTTGAGGCCAGGACAACTGGCATTGCTGAAGACAGGACAAAGGACAAGGAGGAGAACAACGCACATGGACAAAGTCAACACAGAACAACAGAGGGGACAACTGGCATTACTTGAGATACAACACAGGACGATAGGGGGGCACAACTGTCATGGGTGAAGACAAAATACAGGACAAGGGGTATAACTGGCAAAGCTGAAGACGACACTGGACAAGGGAGACAACTGGCATTACTGAAGATGAGACAGAGGACAACAACAGGAACAACCGACATTAATGGAGATAGGACACGTGACAAAAGGGGAGAAAACTGTCATGGATGAAGACAAAACGCAGAACAAGGGGGACAACTGGCAACTGAAGGCAGAAAGGAGAACAGGAAGGGGCATAACTGACATGGCTGAAGACCAGACAAAAGTAGGGCAACTGGCATTTGTGAAAACAACAAAAACTGGCAAATGTGTCGACATCACACAGGACAATAAGGGACACAACTTGCCTTTCTGATGACATTACACAGGACAATAAGGGACACAACTTGCCTTTCTGATGACAACACACAGGACAACAAGGGACACAACTTGCCTTTCTGATGACAACACACAGGACAACAAGGGACACAACTTGCCTTTCTGATGACATCACACAGGACAACAAGGGACACAACTTGCCTTTCTGATGACATCACACAGGACAATAAGGGACACAACTTGTCTTTCTGATGACATCACACAGGACAACGAGGGACACAACTTGCCTTTCTGATGACAACACACAGAAAAAACAAGGGACACAACTTGCCTTTCTGATGACATCACACAGGACAACAAGGGACACAACTTTTCTTTCTGATTGACATCACACAGGACAACAAGGGACACAACTTGCCTTTCTGATGACAACACACAGGACAGCAAGGGACACAACTTGCCCTTCTGATGACATCACACAGGACAGCAAGGGACACAACTTGCCTTTCTGATCACACCACACAGGACAATAAGGGACACAACTTGCCTTCCTGATGACACCACACAGGACAATAAGGGACACAACTTGCCTTTCTGATGACATCACACAGGGCAGCAAGGGACACAACTTGCCTTTCTGATGACATCACACAGGACAACGAGGGACACAAGACATGGCTGAGAACAGGACTCGGGCCAATAAGGGGCACAATTAACAAGACTGAAGACAGGACACAGTAAAGGGGGGGGGGGGGGGGGGGGAGGGGGGCAAATGGCACAGGACAAGGGGGACAACTCGCACTACTGAAGACAGGACATGTGACAGCAAAGGGGGACAATGGCTGAAGATTTGACATGAAACAAGAGAGACGATATACATAGGGAAAACAACCACAGGACAAGGGGGATAACTGACATGACTAAAGGCAGGTAGCAGGACAGCTGGTATAGCTGGAGACACTGGACAACAAGCAGGACAATTTACATGGCTTACAACAGGACACTTGACAACAAGGGGGACAACTGGCATGGCTGAGAACAACAGAACAAGGGGGATAACTGACATGGCTGAAAATGACAGGACAACAAGGGGGACAACTCACATGGCTGACAACAGGACAACAAAGGGGACAACTCACATGGCTGACAACATAACAAGGGGGACAACTCACATAGCTGACAACAGGACTCTGGAAAACAAGGGGGACAACTCACATGGCTGACAACAGGACACAGGACAACAAGGGAGACAACTGACATGGCTGACAACAAGGGGATAACTGACATGGCTGACAACTGACATGGCTGACAACAACAGGACAACAAGGGGGACAACTGACATGGCTGACAACAGGACACTGGACAACAAGGGGGGCAAGTCACATGGCTGAGAATAACAAGGGGGGCAACTGACATGGCTAAAAACAACAGGACACTGGACAACAAAGGGGACAACTGACATGGCTAAGAACAGGACAAAGGGGACAACTGGCATGGCTGAGAACAACAAGGTAAACAACTGACATGGCTGAGAACAACAGGATTCTGGACAAGTGACATGGCTGAGAACAACAGGATTCTGGACAACAAGCGGGACAACTGGCATGACACAAGACAGGGCAGAGGAGAACAAGGGGGACAACTGACGTGGCTTATACAGGACAGGGGGGGGGGGGGGAGGGGGGGGAGAGCAACTGACCTGGGTGAAGACAGCAACAGGACAACACACTGGAAATGGGGACATAGCTGAGAACATCAGTTCATAAACCCTCACCACTCTCCCTCAACACCTGACTGCCACAGGCGGAAAAAAAGTAATGATGGTTTGAGAGAGATTGAGGGGGGGGGGGGGGGGGACAGACAGACAGACAGAGAGAGGAGAGAGAGAGAGAGAGAGAGAGAGAGAGAGAGAGAGACAGAGAGACAGAGACAGAGACAGAGACACAGACAGACAGATTGGAAAACAGATCACAGACAGTAATCAATAAATTAACTTCATTATCACAGTGAGAACTGAGATGTCTGATTTACCTATACATACAGCATTAATTGTTAGCTGATCTGAAATACACGGCACCCACAGTAAAGCTACAGTTTTGGCTCTTTAATAACAAGTGGTATCTGTAGTACAGCTACATTTCTGGTTATTCTGGAATATATGTTTATAGCAAGGCTATATTTTGATATTCTCTACCCTCTTGATATTTACATCTAGCTTTGTTCTGGCCAAACAGATATATTGCAACAATGCAGAAGTACATCTCTCTCTCTCTCTCTTGGAAATATTATGGAACACTCATGTACATAAAACAAGAATTACCCTTTTTCCCCTCTCTCTTAATATACAACATTGACTCTGGCAATTTCTCGGACACATCTGGCAATCTATGTAATGAAACAGGACAGCTGAACAGTGATAATTCCTCAATCATATCCAACAATTTGTATTGCAAAACACAACTGCTAAACATGGACAAATCATCAAGCTCTTCCAACAATTTATGCTGCAAAACATCACTGATAAACATTTACAAGCCCCCAATCACATCCACCATTTTGTGTCATAAAACACAACTGCTAAACACTGACAAATCCTCAATCACATCCAACAATCATACTGCAAATCAGACGGCTGAAATATGACAAAGAAAGCAAAAGCAGGCTACAGATTGAGACTAATGAAGACTGAGACATGGCCCACTGTGTGATCATTATCCCTATCATGAATGAAGACTGAGACATGACCCACAGTGTATGATCATCATCCCTATCATGAATGAAGACTGAGACATGGCCCACAGTGTGACCATCATCCCTATCATGAATGAAGACTGAGACATGGCCCACAGTGTGACCATCATCCCTATCATGAATGAAGACTGAGACATGACCCACAGTGTATGATCATCATCCTTATCATGAATGAAGACTGAGACATGGCCCACAGTGTGACCATCATCCCTATCATGAATGAAGACTGCCCACAGTGTGACCATCATCCCTATCATGGGGCTGTCTCAGACTGGGTGGGTTTGTTTCCATCTTTTGACAAAGTGTGGGTAAAATAGGCTCCAGGCTTGTCAAGTAACCCTGCTAACAGTTCAATCAACAACTAGACACAGCTTAAAGCACCTTTACAGAGACAACGCACATTGCAAAAGACATTAACATGACAGAAATGTATGTTCAATACTTCAACAATGGATAGCTTTTAACGAATACAACCACCTTTCCATATGCTAATGGAATGCAGTTGCTACAGCTTATGGAATGCCGTTGCCCTTGTTACTACAATACCCCTTGCCTCAATACAGCATCCTTTATGAATGCAATAGACATTTTGAATACAATAACAATTTTCAACAGAAAATGGAAAACAAATATAAATACAATGTCTTTGTTTTTTAACACAGGCTTTTCCGTAAGAAAATTGAATTGTTACAAGTCGGGGGGGATGTTAAGTTGTGGGCTGTCATCTGAAACTTTGTGGTCAGCAAGTTCAAACACCCATTTCAAAGACTCTGGACCATTTTACACTCGCTTCATTTTGAGGCTAACAAGTTCAAACTACTCATTTCAAAATCTGTGGCCTATACCCATTCATTTTGTAGCCCACCTATTCAAACTACTCATTTCAAAATCTGTGGGCTATACCCATTCATTTTGTAGCCCACCTATTCAAACTACTCATTTCAAACTCTGTGGGCTATACCCATTCATTTTGTAGCCCACCTATTCAAACTACTCATTTCAAACTCTGCGGGCTATACCCATTCATTTTGTAGCCCACCTATTCAAACTACTCATTTCAAAATCTTCGGGCTATAGCCATTCATTTTGTAGCCCACCTATTCAAACCATTCATTAAAAAAAAAACTGCCATCTGCTTTAAATAAATTCAAGCAGTTTTCTTCGCCTAATTCATTCAGGCAGTCTTCCTTAACTTATTCATTCAGGCAGTCTTCTTTACCCAATCCATTCAGCCAGTCTTCCTTCACCTAATTCATTCAGTCTTCTTTTCCTAATTCATTCAGCCAGTCTTCCTCATCTAATTCATTCAGCCAGTCTTCCTCACTTAATTCATTCAGCCAGTTTTCCTTCACCTTATTCATTCAGCCAGTCTTCCTCACCTAATTCATTCAGCCAGTCTCCCTTCACCCAATTCATTCAGGCAGTCTTCCTTCACCTAATTCGTTCAGGCAGTCTTCCTCACCTAATTCATTTAGCCAGTCTTCCTCACCTAATTAATTCAGCCAGTCTTCCTCACCTAATTCATTTAGCCAGTCTTCCTCACCTAATTCATTTAGCCAGTCTTCCTCACCTAATTCATTCAGCCAGTCTCCCTTCACCCAATTCATTCAGGCAGTCTTCCTTCACCTAATTCATTCAGGCAGTCTTCCTCACCTAATTCATTTAGCCAGTCTTCCTCACCTAATTAATTCAGCCAGTCTTCCTCACCTAATTCATTCAGCCAGTCTTCCTTAACTTATTCATTCAGGCAGTCTTCCTCACCTAATTCATTTAGCCAGTCTTCCTCACCTAATTCATTCAGTCTTCTTTTCCTAATTCATTCATTCTTCTTTACCTAATTCATTCATTCAGTCTTCTTTCCCTAATTCATTCAGACAGTCTTCTTTCCCTAATTCATTCAGTCTTCTTTACCTAATTCATTCATTCAGTCTTCTTTACCTAATTCATTCAGACAGTCTTCTTTCCCTAATTCATTCAGACAGTCTTATTTCCCTAATTCATTCATTCAGTCTTCTTTCCCTAATTCATTCAAGCAGTCTTCTTTACCTAATTCATTCATACATTCTTCTTTCCCTAATTCATTCACGCAGTCTTCTTTACCTAATTCATTCATTCAGTCTTCTTTCCCTAATTCATTCAAGCAGTCTTCTTTACCTAATTCATTCATACAGTCTTCTTTCCCTAATTCATTAAGGCAGTCTTCTTTCCCTAATTCATTCAGGCAGTCTTCTTTCCCTAATTCATTCAGGCAGTCTTCTTTCCCTAATTCATTCAGGCAGTCTTCTTTCACTTTATACATTCAGGAAGTCTTACACTTTACACATTCAGGCAGTCTTCTTTCACTTAATACATTCAGGCAATCTTTTCATTAATTCAATCCACCAATCTTCTTTTACTAGTTCCTTTAGCTAGTCTAAGCTTCAACTTACAAGAAAGAAAGTATAAACAAACTTACAAGAATGAAAGCTATAATCCAAAGGCCACAGCTGTGGTCCTTAGCCACCAAACCTAAAGTGCCCAGCCAGATAACAATGGCAGCAGACACACTGACCCAGACAGTGGCTTTGAGGAAGGAACACTTCCTTTACAACTTCCCTGCCTTAAATCATAATGCACAGAAACAAGCACCACTAACAAGACAGCATGGTTTAGTTTTGAATGGTACATAAAGCAACAAATCAACAACCATCTTTGAATGGTACATAAAGCAACAAATCAACAACCATCTTTGGCGCAGTCCATTATTTAAAGGGTTGTAAGACAGCTAGATCAACAGTGTAGCTTTGTGTGGTAAACAGAGTAACAAATAAGAAACCATCTTTGGCATAGTCCATTATTCTAGTGGTGTACGAAAACTTGACTAATGCTGCTGAACACACATTTTGTTTCATTGTCAATGACAGCCCAACACAACATCGTCAATGACAACCCAACACAACATTGTCAATGACAGCCCAACACATCATCGTCAATGACAGCCTAACACAACATGGTCACTGACAGCCCAACACAACATCAGTCAGAAAGGCATCCTGCAAGCATCGTGGTGTACTTCAGCCCACAGCGTAACACACAAAGGCAGACCCTGGGCACAGCACAGCAGTCAGCCTGCTGATGACAGGGCGGGGCACAGCTCAGGGCGCAGGGCAGGGCACAGGGCGGGGCACAGCTCCGTGCACAGGGCGGGGCACAGCTCAGGGCACAGCTCAGGAAGAGGGAGGACAGAAGGGACACATCATAGCTGATGCTAGGGCAGGGCAGAGCTCAGGGCACAGGGCACGGCACAGCTCAGGACACAGGCCAGGGCACAGCTCAGGACAGGGCACAGGGCAGAGCACAGGACAGGGCACAGCTCAGGAAGAGGAAGGACAGGGGGGAAACATTATAGTTGATGCCAGGACAGGGCACAGGACAGGGCACAGGGCAGGGCACAGGGCACGGCACAGGACAGGGCACAGGGCAGGGTGCAGGACAGGGCACATGGCAGGGCACAGGACAGGGCACAGGGCAGGGCATAGCTCAGGAATAGGGAGGGCAGTACATCACAACCAATCCAAGGGACAGAGTGTCGGGGAGACAGTGTGAAAGTTGAAGTTTGGGGTACACAGTTCAAAGGAGGGAGTTAAGGAGTATACAGTTGGGGTGAGAGTTCAATGGAGAGTTCAGGTGAGGGTTCAAAAGAGAGAGATCAAAGGACACTTGATGAGAATGGAAGGCAGAGTTCAAAGGAGATGTCTGGGTAAGAGTTCAAGCAGGAGAGATGCAGGGAGACTTCAAGGACAGAGTTCAGAGGGGGTGGGGTGGAAGGGAGAGAGTGGAAGGGAAAGAGTGGAAGAGAGTTTAAGGGAGAGTTCTGGGGAAAGTGGAAGGGACAGAGTGGAAGGAAGAGTTGAAGGGAGAGAGTTCAGGGGACGAAAAGTCAGGAAAGACAATACACAGCAACAAAGTCCAAGGGGCAGAATTGATGGGGGTTCTGGATGTGACAGTTCAGGGCACAGTACAGGGTTCAGAGTTAAGAGGTCGGGGAGAAATAAGTTGATGTGGGGTTCTGAGGACAACTTGTTGATTTGAGAGCTTCAGGAAAAGTTGACATGGTGGCAAGACATTACCATGGGGTCAGTGGACAGGTTGTTGTCATGGGGTCTAAGGACAAGTTGTCATGGGGTCTAAGGATAAGCTATTGCCGTGGGGTCTAAGGACAAGTTGTTGTCATGGGGTCTAAGGACAAGTTGTCATGGGGTCTAAGGATAAGCTATTGCAATGGGGTCTAAGGACAAGTTGTTGTCACGGGTCTAAGGACAAGTTGTCATGGGGTCTAGGAATAAGCTATTGCCGTGGGGTCTAAGGACAAGTTGTTGTCACGGGGTCTAAGGATAAGTTCTTGCTATGGGTCTAAGGATAAGCTGATCGGGTTTGAGGAAAGTTGTGGCCATGGGGTCTAAGGACAAGTTGTTGCCATGGGGTCTAAGGACAAGTTGTTGCCATGGGGTCTAAGGACAAGTTGTTGTCATGAGGGTCTAAGGACAAGTCGTTGCCATGGGGTCTAAGGACAAGTTGTTGCCATGGGGTCTGAGGACAAGTTGTTGCCATGGGGTCTAAGGACAAGTTGTTGCCATGGGGTCTCAGGACAAGTTGTTGTCATGGGGTCTAAGGACAAGTTGTTGTCATGGGGGTCTAAGGACAAGTTGTTGCCATGGGGTCTAAGGACAAGTTGTTGTCATGGGGTCTAAGGACAAGTTGTTGCCATGGGGTCTAAGGACAAGTTGTTGCCATGGGGTCTGAGGACAAGTGGCAACCATCAGACAGTTTCCTTGATACAGGTGAGTGGCATGTTGCCCACTCGATTGGCGTATGTCCTCACCTCTACCACATTAGCATTGACCTTCCGCAGCAAGGTCACTTTCTCTCCCACCTGCACGGAGAAGTTCTCTGAGGTCTGCAACAGAAAAAAGGCCAGGATGGGTATGCCAGCCCACTATGTCACTTTTGCCTCTGTTAATATTCGTTTTGGCTTCTTAAGTTAGCAACAAAAGTACATCAACTTCTATGATACACCTGAAGTGTTACACAATCTTCCTACTGATCATTCTATATACCCAATTGCCTGCCCGCCTGTCTGCCCACCATCCTAGCAATTCTCTCTCTCTCTCTGTTATATGCTACATATTTTTAAACAGTAAACCTGTTTTTCAAGAAGTGGCATGAACAGGCATTCAGACACACCTGTTTTGACAAGCACTCCTCTGATCTCTATTATAAGCTGTATGTGTAGAGGTGGTGTTGGTGGTCGTGAAGGGAGGGACAGGGGTGAGGGTGATGGCGCGGTCTGTGTATTGCTGTGGAGTTCAGAATAGGGAGAGCGTCAGGATGTGGTTTGGGATGTGTGTTTTCTTTGTGAAGGTGCCTGCTGATGAGATAGCCACAAAGGGGGCCTGCAAAATGAACACTTTGCAGAGAATTTTCAGTTTCGTTAATTGGGTAAGAGTTTTTTTTTCAACGTCCTACTTCAGCTGCCTGTCACACAATGCCACGGTTCTGAAGCCAAACTTGGTGTCAGCCACATTCATTGGTCACCTCAGACACAGCATGGCCATTGTGCATAAAACTGCTGTTGGCAAACTATTCACCAAAATGAGTATACTTCCTACAAATAGTGTGTACAAATCTTCCAAACTTTCGTGACAGGGAGGAGAGGGTATCTTTTTCATCTGCCAAGCCACAAAGGTACTGTGGACAGACACTTGATTTTTGCTGGAACTGCAGGAAGACAGGTTGTTCACCCAGTGTTACTGTGAAACCCCATTCATCAGGAGGAAGACAGGTTGTTCTCCCTGTGTTACTGTGAAACCCCATTCATCAGGAGGAAGACAGGTTGTTCCCACACAGTGTTACTGTCAAACCCCATTCATCAGCAGGAAGACAGGTTGTTCTCTCAGTGTTACTGTCAAACCCCATTCATCAGCAGGAAGACAGGTTGTTCCCCAGTGTTACTGTCAAACTTCATTCATCAATATGAAGACAGGTTGTTCCCCCAGTGTTACTGTCAAACTCCATTCATCAGCAGGAAGACAGGTTGTTCTCTCAGTGTTACTGTTAAACCCCATTCATCAGCAGGAAGACAGGTTGTTCCCCAGTGTTACTGTCAAACTTCATTCATCAATATGAAGACAGGTTGTTCCCCAGTGTTACAGTCAAACTCCATTCATCAGCAGGAAGACAGGTTGTTCTCCCAGTGTTACTGTCAAACCCCATTCATCAGCAGGAAGACAGGTTGTTCACCCAGTGTTACTGTCAAACTCCATTCATCAGCAGGGAAGACAGGTTGTTCCCCCAGTGTTACTGTCAAACCCATTCAACACAGAAGACAGGTTGTTCCCCAGTGTTACTGTCAAACTCATTCATCAACATGAAGACAGGTTGTTCTCCCAGTGTTACTGTCAAACCATTCATCACATGAAGACAGGTTGTTCCCCAGTGTTACTGTCAAACCTCATTCATCAATATGAAGACAGGTTGTTCCCCAGTGTTACTGTCAAACTCATTCATCTGCATTGAAGACAGGTTGTTCCCCCAGTGTTACTGTCAAACCCCATTCATCAGCATGAAGACAGGTTGTTCCCCAGTGTTACTGTCAACTTCATTCATCAACTATGAAGACAGGTTGTTCCCCAGTGTTACTGTCAAACTCATTCATCAGCAAGGAAGACAGGTTGTTCTCCCAGTGTTACTGTCAAACCCATTCATCAGCAGGAAGACAGGTTGTTCCCCAGTGTTACTGTCAAACTTCATTCATCAATGAAGACAGGTTGTTCCCCAGTGTTACTGTCAAACTCCATTCATCAATATGAAGACAGGTTGTTCCCCCAGTGTTACTGTCAAACTCCATTCATCTGCATGAAGACAGGCTGTTCCCCCAGTGTTACTGTCAAACTCCATTCATCAATATGAAGACAGGTTGTTCCCCCAGTGTTACTGTCAAACTCCATTCATCTGCATGAAGACAGGCTGTTCCCCAGTGTTACTGTCAAACTCCATTCATCAATATGAAGACAGGTTGTTCCCCCAGTGTTACTGTCAAACTCCATTCATCTGCATGAAGACAGGTTGTTCCCCCAGTGTTACTGTCAAACTCCATTCATATGCATGAAGACAGGTTCTTCCCACACAGTGTTACTGTCAAACCCCATTCATCAGCAGGAAGATAGGTTGTTCCCCAGTGTTACTGTCAAACTTCATTCATCAATATGAAGACAGGTTGTTCCCACACAGTGTTACTGTCAAACTTCATTCATCAATATGAAGACAGGTTGTTCTCCCAGTGTTACTGTCAAACCCCATTCACCAGCAGGAAGACAGGTTGTTCCCCAGTGTTACTGTCAAACTTCATTCATCAATATGAAGACAGGCTGTTCCTCCAGTGTTACTGTCAAACTCCATTCATCAGCAGGAAGGCAGGTTCTTCCCACACAGTGTTACTGTCAAACTCCATTCATCAGCAGGAAGACAGGTTCTTCCCACACAGTGTTACTGTCAAACTCCACTCATCAGCAGGAAGACAGGTTCTTCCCACACGGTGTTACTGTCAAACCCACTGAGACAGGTTCTTTCCACACAGTGTTACTGTCAAACCCCATTCATCAATATGAAGACAGGTTCTTCCCACACAGTGTTACTGTCAAACCCCATACATCAGCAGGAAGACAGCTTCTTCCCACACAGTGTTACTGTCAAACTTCATTCATCAGCAGGAAGACAGGTTCTTCCCACACAGTGTTACTGTCAAACCCATTGAGACAGGTTCTTTCCACTCAGTGTTACTGTCAAACTCCACTCATCTGCATGAAGACAGGTTGTTCCCACACAGTGTTACTGTCAAACCCCATACATCAGCAGGAAGACAGCTTCTTCCCACTCAGTGATACTGTCAAACTTCATCCATCAGCAGGAAGACAGGTTCTTCCCACACAGTGTTACTGTCAAACCCATTGAGACAGGTTCTTTCCACACAATGTTACTGTCAAACCCCATTCATCAGCATACATTAGCACAGGTTCACGCCCTCTCACCAATTGTGTCCAGTATATCAGGGCCTATGGTCGCTGGTATTGTTCCTCCTATGGTCGCTGGTATTGTTCCTATGTATCCAAACATTGTTGACGAAGCAGACATGGCCCGGTGCGATGTTATGTGAGAATGTGGACAGAAGTTGTCGCTCTCTGGTCAAAGTGCACCAAGACACCATGGTTTAATTCCACAGAAACAATTAACGCTCAAGGCCTTCGTCTCTAAAGCTTTTTCTTTTACTTCTGTTCATAGTTTGTTGCACTCACTGTGTTTTCGCTAAACGTGATCAAAATAAGCAAAAATGAAAAGTAAACATGTCTAGGTGCTTCTAATTCAGATGACTTGGTCTTTTTTTTGTACTCCCGAAAATGACAGGCATGTTGCATATGCAATTTGAAACTGCTTCTTGCATTGCAAGTGTTACCTCACCTGGAAAGTGTTGACCTGTACTCTCTCTCTCTCTTCTTTTTCTTTCTTTATTTTTGTTTTTTGTTTGTTTTCTTAAACTTCCACAATTTCATTTGTGGGGAAGAGCACTGGCTGATTACCGTAAAGTTCGGTCTATTGAGCGCACCTGTATATAAGCCGCACCCACTAAATTTTTTTTTAATCTTAACTTTTTTCACAAATAAGCCGCACTGGTTTATAAGCCGCACAGTCCGATGTGCCGCAGGCGGCAGCTGGCCGAGCGTTCGAAAATTAACACATATAATGTGTTCATTGCATTCATTGGCGTTTAAATAGGTCAGAATACAAGAGCATGTTTCCAGCTTTACTTCAGTCTTTTTTTTTTTTTTAGTACGATGTGTTTTAAATCAATTAGAATCGAAGTTTTTATGAGGCTTCTTACAAGTGTTGTCTTTCCAACATCATTGCTTTAAAAAAAATACTGAAAAAAAACAACACATTAACGATGCACTAGAAAGGCAGTTCACTCATGGTGTATCAAGCTAAGCGATTGGTTGAGTACTCGAAAGCGCAGGCCAGTCAAAGCGAAGATATCAAATGCAAACCTTCACTCCCTGTCCACGATTTCAACAATGGCGGATCGAAGCCAAGGTCTGACAATGACCGAGTCGAATGCGCTAATCGTTTTTGAATTGCAAGACGCACTTGGTAAGATAACGCATATAATAACAAACCAGAACATTAATGAAACGATTCTACTGTTTTATTTCGCTTAATACCGTGCCAATGCTTAGTTATTTTGTTCGTAATTCAGCTAGTGTTAGTCAAGATTAAACAGGTCGGAAACGGCCCATACATTGCGCCGTTCGAAGCGATCGTATTTTTGTAGAAGACAAACTGATGAAAAAAGATATCAATAATGGGCTTTACTTATGTCGATTCCTGTATTTCTGAACGGGTTACTGATTCCATTACACGATTACAGAGAAAATCGTAGTTAAAAGCATCATAAAAATTCATGAACAGTAAACACGATATGGTGAGTTACAGAGAAGCTAAGAATAGACGAGGGTGTGATGCTTCTGAAATCAGAAAAATCCGCAAATAAGCCGCATCGTTGTTTAAGCCGCAGGGTTTAAAGATGGGGAAAAATGTTGCGGCTTATAGTCCGACCTTTACGATATGATGATGCACTTAAAAGAGAATGAAATGATTATGATGATGGAGTTTAAGCAGGCCGATGATGTGATAATTATCATGTAGCTAGATAAGGATGATGCTATTACAATCATGAAGATTTGATTTCATTATGACATAGTTAATGCTATTACAATCATGAAGATTTGATTTCATTATGACATAGTTAAAGTTGGCAAATGATTTGATATGAAACAAAATAAGGATATGACATCACAGTTATCAGGATGCACTCAAATGAACGTGATGAAGTGATAGTTATAATAATGTTGTTAATAAGGATGATGATATTGTGACAACGATAGTGTAGTTCAAAGAGGCTATGATGAAGCATTTAAAGCAGATTGATCCCATGATAATTACGGTGAGATAATTGAAGCAGACTGATTACCTGAAATGATCTGATGACTGTCAACTGCCTATTCGAATAATCCTGAAATGGGTCAGCCAACGAATAGGTTGGGTCTGCCGTGGAGTAGGTGGGATCCTCATCCTCATCTGAAACATGAAAACAGTCCTGAAATGGGTCAACCTAGCAATACTTAGCATGAAAACAGTCCTGAAATGGGTCAACCTAGCAATGCTTTGCATGAAAACAGTCCTCAAATGGGTCAACCTAGCAATGCTTAGCATGAAAACAGTCCTCAAATGGGTCAGCCTAGCAATACGTGGCATGAAAACAGTTCTGAAATGGGTCAGCCTAGCAATACTTGGCATGAAAACAGTTCTGAAATGGGTCAACCTAGCAATACTTGGCATGAAAACAGTCCTGAAATGGGTCTGCCTAGCAAAACGTGGCATGAAAACAGTCCTGAAATGGGTCAGCCTAGCACAACTCGGCATGAAAACAGTTCTGAAATGGGTCAACCTAACAATACTTGGCATGAAAACAGTCCTGAAATGGGTCAACCTAGCAAAACTTGGCATGAAAACAGTTCTGAAATGGGTCAACCTAACAATACTTGGCATGAAAACAGTCCTGAAATGGGTCAACCTAGCAATACTTGGCATGAAAACAGTCCTGAAATGGGTCAGCCTAGCAATACATGGCATGAAAACAGTCTTGAAATGGGTCAGCCTAGCAATACATGGCATGAAAAGTCTTGAAATGGGTCAGCCTAGCAATACATGGTATGAAAACAGTCCTGAAATGGGTCAGCCTAGCAATACATGGCATGAAAACAGTCCTGAAATGGGTCAGCCTAGCAATACATGGGTTCAGCAGTGGATCAGTGTTCTCATCAGAACTACACACCATGGAAAGCAACATGGGGTTTTCCTGTTTCTGTCAGAACTACACACCATGGAAAGCAACATGGGGTTTTCCTGTTTCTGTCAGAACTACACACCCATGGAAAGCAACATGATGGGGTTTTCCTGTTTCTGTCAGAACTACACACCATGGAAAGCAACATGATGGGGTGTTCCTGTTTCTGTCCGTCTCTCTGTGCTTGTTTCTCCTCTTAACCTCATTTCCTGTGTCTGACACCACACTGCTCATTCCAGCCACACCTTACACAGCCACACCCAGGTATACTGTGTGATGACACAGGCTCTGTCAATGTGATGCCCCAAGCACTTTCAATGTGATGACCCAAGCACTCTCAATGTGATGACCCAAGCACTGTCAATGTGACACCCAAGCACTGTCAACGTGATGACCCAAGCACTGTCAACGTGACACCCAAGCACCGTCAATGTGATGACCTAAGCACTGTCAATGTGATGACCCAAGCACTCTCAATGTGATGCCCCAAGCACTCTCAATGTGACACCCAAGCACTGCCAATGTGATGCCCCAAGAACTGTCAATGTGATGACCCAAGCACTGTCAATGTGATGACACAAGCACTGTCAATGTCATGCCCCAAGCACTCTCAATGTGACACCCAAGCATTGTCAATGTGATGACCCAAGCACTGTCAATGTGATGACCCAAGCACTGTCAATGTGACACCCAAGCACTGTCAATGTGATGCCTCAAGCACTGTCAATGTGATGCCCCAAGCACTGTCAATGTGACACCCAAGCACTGTCAATGTGATGACCCAAGCACTGTCAATGTGACACCCAAGCACTGTCAATGTGATGACCCAAGCACTGTCAATGTGACACCCAAGCACTGTCAACGTGATGACCCAAGCACTGTCAATGTGACAACCAAGCACTGTCAGTGTGACACCCAAGCACTGTCAATGTGATGACCCAAGAACTGTCAATGTGACACCCAAGCACTGTCCCAAGCACTGTCAATGTGATACCCAAGCACTGTCAATGTGATGACCCAAGCACTGTCAATGTGATGACCCAAGCACTGTCAATGTGACACCCAAGCACTCTCAATGTGATACCCAAGCACTGTCAATGTGACACCCAAGCACTGTCAATGTGATGACACAAGCACTGTCAATGTGATGATCCAAGCACTGTCAATGTGACACCCAAGCACTGTCAATGTGACACCCAAGCATTGTCAATATGATGATCCAAGCACTGTCAATGTGATGACCCAAGCACTGTCAATGTGACACCCAAGCACTGTCAATGTGACACCCAAGCACCGTCAATGTGACACCCCAAACACTGTCAATGTGACACCCAAGCACTGTCAATGTAACACCTAAGCACTGTCAATGTGACACCCAAGCACTGTCAATATGATGACCCAAGCACTGTCAATGTGACATCCAAGCACTGTCAATGTAACACCCAAGCACTGTCAATGTGACACCCAAGCACTGTCAATGCGACACCCAAGCACTGTCAATGTGACACCCAAGCACTGTCAATTTGACACCCAAGCACTGTCAATGTAACACCTAAGCACTGTCAATGTGACACTCAAGCACTGTCAATATGATGACCCAAGCACTGTCAAAGTGACATCCAAGCACTGTCAATGTGACACCCAAGCACTGTCAATGTGATGATCCAATCACTGTCAATGTGACACCGAAGCTCTGTCAATGTGACACCCAGGCACTGTCAATGTGATGACCCAAGCACTGTCAATGTGATGACCCAAGCCCTGTCAATGTGATGATCCAAGCACTGTCAATTTGACACCCAAGCACTGTCAATGTGACACCCAAGCACTGTCAATGTGACACCCAAGCACTGTCAATATGATGACCCAAGCACTGTCAATAGGATGACCCAAGCCCTGTCAATGTAACACCCAAGCACTGTCAATATGATGATCCAAGCATTGTCAATATGATGACCCAAGCACTATTAATGTAACACCCAAGCACTGTCAATATGATGACCCAAGCATTGTCAATATGATGACCCAAGCACTGTCAATGTGATGACCCAAGCATTGTCAATATGATGACCCAAGCATTGTCAATATGATGACCCAAGCATTGTCAATATGATGACCCAAGCACTGTCAATGTAACACCCAAGCACTGTCAATATGATGACCCAAGCATTGTCAATATGATGACCCAAGCACTGTCAATATGATGACCCAAGCACTGTCAATATGATGACCCAAGCACTGTCAATGTAACACCCAAGCACTGTCAATATGATGATCCAAGCACTGTCAATATGATGACCCAAGCACTGTCAATGTAACACCCAACACTGTCAATATGATGATCCAAGCATTGTCAATATGATGATCCAAGCACTGTCAATGTGACACCCAAGCACTGTCAATATGATGACCCAAGCACTGTCAATGTGACACCTAAGCACTGTCAATGTGACACCCAAGCAATGTCAATGTGATGACCCAAGCATTGTCAATATGATGACCCAAGCACTGTCAATGTGACACCCAAGCATTGTCAATGTGACACCCAAGCACTGTCAATGTAATGACCCAAGCACTGTCAATGTGACACCCAAGTAATGTCAATATGATGACCCAAGCACTGTCAATGTGACACCCAAGTACTGTCAATATGACACCCAAGCACTGTCAATGTGACACCCAGGCACTGTCATTGTGATACCCAAGCACTGTCAATGTGATGACCCAAGCACTGTCAATGTGACACCCAAGCACTATCAATATGATGACCCAAGCGTTGTCAATATGATGATCCAAGTATTGTCAATATGATGACCCAAGCACTGTCAATATGATGACCCAAGCATTGTCAATATGATGACCCAAGCACTGTCAATATGATGATCCAAGCATTGTCAATATGATGACCCAAGCACTGTCAATGTGATGACCCAAGCATTGTCAATTTTTATGATGATCCAAGCATTGTCAGTATGATGACCCAAGCATTGTCAATATGATGACCCAAGCACTGAGGAATAATACGTGAGGGAACGCACTGCACGATAAACAAGAGAAGTAAGTCATGAGGACAACACACAATACAGTACACTAGGACAACAATCCACAGGATAAAAACATGCTATCACATAGGGAAAATGAAACATGACAACAGCACACACAACACAGTACACAGGAGAAATACACATGAGATCTACACACAACACAGTACAAAGGGGAAGTACACACTACAAACTACACAGGGGCAGCACATACTATGGGCCAGAGCGTAAAAAGCAGAGTTCCCCTGGCTGCCCAGTGTGGGAACAGGGGCGGACGATCGCTGATGGCTGTCACTGGAAGACGCAGACCCTGCTCGAGAGTTGCCTCCCTCACCACCAGCGCCACCTGTCTCGTAGTAGTTCTGGTACACCATAGGGGCTGCAAGCCAAGGTTAACATTGGGTGAATAAGTGGAGACGGACATTTTGATGAACGAGATGGAGATTGAGGTGAATGACAAGGAGACTGGGGTGAATGAGTGGAGATGGACATTTTGATGAACGAGATGGAGATTGAGACGAATGACAAGGAGATTGGGGTGAATGAGTGGAGATCTACATTTTGATGAACGAGATGGAGATTGGGGTGAATGAGATGGAGATGGAGATTGGGGTGAATGAGTGGAGATGGACATTTTGATGAACGGGATGGAGATTGAGGTGAATGAGATGGAGATTGGGGTGAATGAGTGGAGATGGACATTTTGATGAATGAGATGGAGACTGGTGTGAATGGGCAGAGGTGGACATTTTGATGAACGAGATGGAGATTGAGGTGAATGAGATGGAGATTGGGGTGAATGATTGGAGATTTACATTTTGATGAATGAGATGGAGATTGTGGTGAATGATTGGAGGTGGACATTTTGATGAATGAGATGGAGAACTGGGGGTGAATGGGCAGAGATGGGCATTTTCATGAATGAGATGGACATTGGGGTGAATGAGCGGAGATGGACATTTTGATGGATGAGATGGAGATTGGAGTGAATGAGCGGAGGTGGACATTTCGATGAATGAGATGGAGATTGGGGCGAATGAGCGGAGATGGACATTTCGATGAATGAGATGGATTTGGGGGTGAATTAGCGGAGATGGACATTTTGATGAATGAGATGGATATTAGGGTGAATGAGCGGAGATGGACATTTTGATGAATGAGATGGAGATTGGGGTGAATGAGCGGAGATGGACATTTTGATGAATGAGATGGATTTGGGGGTGAATGAGCGGAGATGGACATTTTGATGAATGAGATGGAGATTGGGGTGAATGAGCAGAGATGGACATTTCGATGAATGCGATGGAGATTGGGGTGAATGAGCGGAGATGGACATTTTGATGAATGAGATGGAGATTGGGGTGAATAAGCGGGTATGGACACTTTGATGAATGAGATGGACACTGGGGTGAATGAGCGGAGATGGACATTTTGATAAATGAGTGGAGAGGGAGATCATGATGACTGAGGGGAGAAGAAATGTGGGTGAATATGTTGGAGAGAAAAAGATGGATGAACGAACCAATGAATTTTATTTCTAAGAGGGTAATGAATTAAGCATAAATATTCTTTTTACAACCAGCTCTCTGGGCAAGAAAAAAAACACATGTAATATATGAAGCAAAAATGATAGTGCACATGAAAAAATGCAACAATCAATGCATGAATACCTTTGGGAAAAAAAGAAACCAATGAACAACGAACAAAGCAATGAAGAAAGGCATCAACACACCCGCAAAAAATGTTTTAAAAAAACCACGTTAATGACACTGGATGGTCCATGCATTTTGGCACAGAGTTGAGTCAAATTTGAAATATTTGTCAAATTTGAAACAGTCATCAGATATTTGTCAGTCATCAGATATTTGTCAAATTTGAAACATTCATCAGATATTTGTCAAACTATATCTAAACCGGAAATGATCAATACATTTTGGGGTACAGCAGAGTCCAATCTGAGTCATTCATCAGATATTTATGAAAAGTAGATCTGACTTTTCAAAAGTTTGATTCATTCATCTGATATTTATGAAAAGTAGATTTGACTTTTCAAAAGTTTCATTCATTTTTAAGTTCTCGAGGAATCTATTGCCAACCTCCGGACTACACCAGACTAGATCTGTATAAGTTAATCATGGCAATGGGGAGGTTTATTGTATGTGAATGTCGACAGTCATTAAAAGTGAACATATTGTGAGGGAAAATGGAGCATTTCCACTGAGTGTCTTAGGCTGGTGCGATTGTTGGTGACAGTGGGCACACGCTTGCGCAACAGTATGAGCTCCTTCCATCAGGCAGACGATTTCGTGTCCCCAGAGCTAAGCTGATGCGCACAAAAAAGAGCTTCGTGTTCAAATCCATTGCGTTTTTAAACAAACGCAGCATGTAAGAAGCAGAGATGGTGGATCACCTGTGATATAATAAGCATGTGCGCGTGTGTGTATGTCTGTGAGCAAGCGGGAAAGTATAGATGCTGGAGTGTGTGTGTGTTATGTGTGCATATCCTGGAGCAGTGAAGAATAGAAATGTCTGGAATATGTCTTATCTTAATGATTTTTAACGATAAATCACATCTCTCTCTTTTCTCTCCCTCTCTTTCTCTCTCTCTCTCTCTTTCTCTCTCTCTCTCTCTCTCTTTCTCATGCATGAGGGCACGTATGCATGTATATATAATTATGTGCGGCTGAGTGCATGTTTTATTTGCACTACCAAAAAAGGAGAAAGACTGAAATTCCCATTTTTGTGATATATGCATGTTTTATTGTTTCAAAGTAATTTTAATTTTAGTGTCATGTTTGTAACTAAAATATATATATGTCTTAACTTTTAGGGCAGCGGTCACGAATGTAATTTCTCTTTTAACAAGAGATAATAAAGTTTTCTGAATCTGAATCTGAATACATAAGGAATCCTTTATTGAATAGAACTTTTGGCTTTAAGCGGGACGATGCCTGTTTGCTCGTGGTCCGAATCTACCAGTATGCCAATCAGCGGTTTCAGTAAATTGTTGCTAGCTGGCCCCATAGTGTTGAGGCAGAGTCAATGACAGGCTGAATGTCCCACAGTGTTGAGGCAGAGTCAGTGACAGGCTGAATGTCCCACAGTGTTGAGGCAGAGTCAGTGACAGGCTGAATGTCCCACAGTGTTGAGGTACAGTCAATGTCAGGCTGAATGTCCCACAGTGTTGAGGCAGAGTCAATGACAGGCTGAATGTCCCACAGTGTTGAGGCAGAGTCAGTGACAGGCTGAATGTCCCACAGTGTTGAGGTACAGTCAATGACAGGCTGAATGTCCCACAGTGTTGAGGCAGAGTCAATGACAGGCTGAATGTCCCACAGTGTTGAGGTACAGTCAATGACAGGCTGAATGTCCCATAGTGTTGAGGCAGAGTCAACGACAGGCTAAATGTCCCATAGTGTTGAGGCAGAGTCAACGACAGGCTGAATGTCCCACAGTGTTGAGGCAGAGTCAGTGACAGGCTGAATGTCCCACAGTGTTGAGGCAGAGTCAGTGACAGGCTGAATGTCCCACAGTGTTGAGGCAGAGTCAGTGACAGGCTGAATGTCCCACAGTGTTGAGGCAGAGTCAGTGACAGGCTGAATGTCCCACAGTGTTGAGGCAAAG
>CM065744.1:135000-172500 GCA_033310375.1 Conus canariensis | reverse complement strand
ATCTCAAGACATGACCAAGCTAGCAGAGGCGCCGTCTGCAGATGATGGTTGACACAGGGAGCTGTTTGGACCTCTCCCTGACCTCTTCATTTGGTATAAAGTCTGACCATTTGATGCCCAAGATTTTATGTAGGCACTTGGTGTCAAAAGCGTTGAGTTTCTTCTGCTGGATGGTCTTCAGTTGCCAGGTTTCACAGCCATATAGTAGTGTTTAAATCACGCTGGAGTTATAAAACTTCAATTTGATTCCAAGGGAGAATTTCTTGCTGTTCCATATTTTGTTCAGCTGATTGAATGCTGATGTTGCCTTGCCAATACGACACTTCAGTTCATGGTCGAAGACACTGGCGTTGTTGATGGAGCTGCCTAGGTATGTGAAGTTCTCTACTTCTTCCACTTGCTTTTCTTCTTTCCCCATGACTACCGCCTTCATCATTTTGAAGATTCTGATTTTGGTCTGTTGGCAGTTGGTGTTTACCGGTCAGCATGTTTTTAGTCTTTTTGGCACTGAAAATGAGGTCAATGTTGCCAGCAAACTTGCTGATATTGATATTGATGTGTGAGGTATATGTGTGGCTGATGTATAAAATGTATATGTAGCTGATGAGGCTGATGTGTGAGGTATATCAGTAGCTGATGTACAAAATGTATATGTAGCTGATGAGGCTGATGTATACATTTACAGCAGAAGTAAACATTTACCTTCATAAGCACCACAGAAGACTGCCACATAGATCAGTAGTTATGTTTACCTCGCCACATAACTTAGAAGTAATGTTTACCTTGCCACATAACTCAGGTGTGATGTTTACCTTGCCACATAACTTAGAACTAATGTGTACCTTGCCACATAACTCACAAGTAATGTTTACCTTGCCACATAATGCAGGATATCATATACCTCACCACATAACTCAGATGTAATGTTTACCTCGCCACATAACTCAGATGTACTGTTTACCTCGCCACACAGCTCAGAAGTAATGTTTACCTTGCCACATACCTCAGATGTACTGTTTACCTCGCCACATAGCTCAGAAGTAATGTTTACCTTGCCACATACCTCAGATGTACTGTTTACCTCGCCACATAGCTCAGAAGTAATGTTTACCTTGCCACATATGTACTGTTTACCTTGCCACATAACTCAGAAGTAATGTTTACCTTGCCACATACTCATATATGATGTTTACCTTGCCACATAACTCAGAAGTAATGTTTACCTTGCCACATAACTCAGATATGATGTTTACCTTGCCACATAACTCAGAACTAGTGTTTACCTAGCAACACAAAGAAGAATATCATTTACCTCGTCACATAACTCACAAAGGAAATCTACAACAAGGCAGGAAACAGTAAACAGTACATAAGAAAAGGCAGGGTACGTCTTGCTGCCATGATGAGCTACATTTGAAGCAAGATGGATGTCCGACCTCTGGCGGGATGTAGGTGGCCATGTTGTGTTCACATGCTCCTGATCAAAGGTCAGGTGCTGGGTGGAAAGTGACTAGGCATCAACTGACAAATATACCTATAAAGCAGGCATAACATTCAATGGGGTATTAACTGACAAATATACCTATAAAGCAGGCATAACATTCAATGGGGTATTAACTGACAAATATACCTATAAAGCAGGCATAACATTCAATGGGGTATTAACTGACAAATATACCTTGCAGGTATAAAGCAGGCATATCATTCAATGGGGTATTAACTGACAAATATACCTATAAAGCAGGCATAACATTCAATGGGGTATTAACTGACAAATATACCTTGCAGGTATAAAGCAGGCATATCATTCAATGGGGTATTAACTGACAAATATACCTTTCAGGTATAAAGCAGGCATGTCATTCAATGGGGTATCAACTGACAAATATACCTTGCAGGTATAAAGCAGGCATGTCATTCAATGGGGTGTCAACTGACAAATATACCTTGCAGGTATAAAGCAGGCATGTCATTCAATGGGGTGTCAACTGACAAATATACCTTGCAGGTATAAAGCAGGCATGTCATTCAATGGGGTGTCAACTGACAAATATACCTTGCAGGTATAAAGCAGGCATGTCATTCAATGGGGTATCAACTGACAAATATACCTTGCAGGTATAAAGCAGGCATGTCATTCAATGGGGTGTCAACTGACAAATATACCTTGCAGGTATAAAGCAGGCATGTCATTCAATGGGGTGTCAACTGACAAATATACCTTGCAGGTATAAAGCAGGCATGTCATTCAATGGGGTGTCAACTGACAAATATACCTTGCAGGTATAAAGCAGGCATGTCATTCAATAGGGTGTCAACTGACAAATATACCTTGCAGGTATAAAGCAGGCATGTCATTCAATGGGGTATCAACTGACAAATATACCTTGCAGGTATAAAGCAGGCATGTCATTCAATGGGGTATCAACTAACAAATATACCTTGCAGGTATAAAGCAGGCATGTCATTCAATGGGGTATCAACTGACAAATATACCTTGCAGGTATAAAGCAGGCATATCATTCAATGGGGGTATTAACTGACAAGTATACCTTGCAGGTATAAGGCAGGCATGTCATTCAACGGGGTGTTAACTGACAAATATACCTTGCAGGTATAAAGCAGGCATATCATTCAATGGGGGTATTAACTGACAAATATACCTTGCAGGTATAAAGCAGGCATATCATTCAATGGGGTATTAACTGACAACATTGCCTTTCAGGTGTGAACGGGCATATCACTGAACCTGGTATCAAATGACACATTCACCTTAAAGGAGTGAAACAGGTGAATAACTTCACAAGGCACTCCATGGGACATTGAAATTGGAGGTGTAAAACAATAAATAACTTCACACGGCACTCCCTGAGACATTGAAACTGGAGGTGTAAAACAGTAAATAACTTCACATGGCACTCCCTGAGACACTGAAATTGGAGGTGTAAAACAGTAAATAACTTCACAAGGCACTCCCTGAGACACTGAAATTGGAGGTGTAAAACAATAAATAACTTCACAAGGCACTCCCTGAGACATTGAAATTGGAGGTGTAAAACAGTAAATAACTTCACATGGCACTCCCTGAGACACTGAAATTGGAGGTGTAAAACAGTAAATAACTTCACAAGGCACTCCCCAAGACATTGAAATTGGAGGTGTAAAACAGTAAATAACTTCACAAGGCACTCCCTGAGACACTGAAATTGGAGGTGTAAAACAGTAAATAACTTCATAAGGCACTCCGTGGGACATTTAAATTGGAGGTGTAAAACAGTAAATAACTTCACAAGGCACTCCATGGGACATTTAAACTGGAGGTGTAAAACAGTAAATAACTTCACAAGGCACTCAGTGGGACATTTACACTAGAGGTGTAAAACAGTAAATAACTTCACAAGGCACTCCATGGGACATTTACACTAGAGGTGTAAAACAGTAAATAATTTCACAAGGCACTCCTTGGGACATTTAAACTAGAGGTGTAAAACAGTAAATAACTTCACAAGGCACTCCGTGGGACATTTAAACTAGAGGTGTAAAACAGTAAATAACTTCACAAGGCACTCCATGGGACATTTAAACTGAAGGGTGAAACAGTAAATAATTTCACAAGGCACTCCATTGGACATTTAAACTTAAGGGGTGAAACAGTAAATAACTTCACAAGGCACTCCGTGGGACATTTAAACTAGAGGTGTAAAACAGTAAATAACTTCACAAGGCACTCCATGGGACATTTAAACTGAAGGGGTGAAACAGTAAATAATTTCACAAGGCACTCTGTGGGCATTTAAATTGGAGGTGTAAAACAGTAAATAACTCGCCTACGCACTCCATGAAACATGTATCTTGCAGTAACTTCACTAGGTTTTCCATGAGACCTTGACTTTGCAGGTATAAAACAGGTGAATGACTTCACATGGAATTCCATGAGACATGTACCTTGCAGGAGCACAACAGGCAAATAATTTCAATTGGTATTTCATGAGACATGGACCTTCAAAAGGTAAATTACTTCTATTCTATGAGACCTTTACATTGCGAGTGTGAAACAGGTACATAACATTACTAGATATTTCATATGACATGTACCTTGCAGGTGTAAAACGGGTAAATAAGTTCAGTAGGTATTCCACTGAACACATCCTTGCAGGCCTGTTCCATCTCTCTCTCCCACTCTTGTCGTATGTCCTCCAAGGCAAGCACACTGTTCTTGTAAGCAGTGTCTGCAAGCAGTCATTGCCAGACAGCAGTGTATGCACCATGACACCAATCATGTCTGTCGGCTGTCCCAGTCATTGTCAGACAGCAATACACCATGGCACCACTCATGTCTGTCAGCTGTCCCAGTCATTGTCAGACAGCAATACACCATGACACCAATCATGTCTGTCGGCTGTCCAAGTCATTGTCAGACAGCAATACACCATGGCACCAATCATGTCTGTCAGCTGTCCCAGTCATTGTCAGACAGCAATACACCATGACACCAATCATGTCTGTCGGCTGTCCAGTCATTGTCAGACAGCAATACACCATGACACCAATCATGTCTGTCGGCTGTCCCAGTCATTGTCAGACAGCAATACACCATGACACCAATCATGTCTGTCAGCTGTCCCAGTTATTTAGTCATTGTCAGACAGCAATACACCATGACACCAATCATGTCTGTCAGCTGTTCCAGACATTCAGTCATTGTCAGACAGCAATAAACCATGACACCAATCATGTCTGTAGGCTGTCCCAGTCATTCAGTCATTGTCAGACAGCAATACACCATGGCACCAATCATCTCTATAGGCTGTCCCAGTCATTCAGTCATTGTCAGACAGCAATACACCATTGCACCAATCATGTCTGTCGGCTGTCTGAGTCACTGTCAGACAGCAATACACCATGACACCAATTATGTCTGTCAGCTGTCCCAGTCATTGTCAGACAGCAATACACCATGACACCAATCATGTCTGTCAGCTGTCCCAGTCATTCAGTCATTGTCAGACAGCAATACACCATGACACCACTCATGTCTGTCAGAGTCATTGTCAGACAGCAATACACCATGACATCAATCATGTCTGTCGGCTGTCCCAGTCATTGTCAGACAGCAATACACCATGACACCAATCATGTCTGTCACCTGTCCCAGTCATTCAGTCATTGTCAGACAGCAATACACCATGACACCAATCATGTCTGTCAGCTGTCCCAGTCTTTCAGTCATTGTCAGATAGCAATACACCATGACACCAATCATGTCTGTTGGCTGTCCCAGTCATTGTCAGACAGCAATACACCATGACACCACTCATGTCTGTCAGCTGTCCCAGTCATTGTCAGACAGCAATACACCATGACACCAATCATGTCTGTCACCTGTCCCAGTCATTGTCAGACAGCAATACACCATGACACCAATTATGTCTGTCACCTGTCCCAGTCATTCAGTCATTGTCAGACAGCAATACACCATGACACCAATCATGTCTGTCAACTGTTCCAGTCATTCAGTCATTGTCAGACAGCAATACACCATGACACCAATCATGTCTCTGACCTGTCTGAGTCATTCAGTCATTGTCAGACAGCAATACACCATGACACCAATCATGTCTGTAGGCTGTCCCAGTCATTCAGTCATTGTCAGACAGCAATATACCATGACACCAATCATGTCTGTAGGCTGTTCCAGTCATTCAGTCATTGTCAGACAGCAATACACCATGACACCAATCATGTCTGTCACCTGTCCCAGTTATTCAGTCACTGTCAGACAACAATACACCATGACACCAATAATGTCTGTCAGCTGTCTGAGTCATTCAGTCATTGTCAGACAGCAATACACCATGACACCAATCATGTCTGTCAGCTGTCTGAGTCATTCAGTCATTGTCAGACAGCAATACACCATGACACCACTCATGTCTGTCAGCTGTCTGAGTCACTCAGTCATTGTCAGACAGCAATACACCATGACACCACTCATGTCTGTCGGCTGTCTGAGTCATTCAGTCATTGTCAGACAGCAATATACCATGACACCAATCATGTCTGTCACCTGTCCCAGTCATTCAGTCATTGTCAGACAGCAATACACCATGACACCAATCATGTCTGTTGGCTGTCCCAGTCATTCAGTCATTGTCAGACAGCAATACACCATGACACCAATCATGTCTGTCGGCTGTCTGAGTCATTGTCAGACAGCAATACACCATGACACCAATAATGTCTGTCAGCTGTCCCAGTCATTCAGTCATTGTCAGACAGCAATACACCATGACACCAATAATGTCTGTCAGCTGTCCCAGTCATTCAGTCATTGTCAGACAGCAATACACTATGACACCACTCATGTCTGTCAGCTGTCCCAGTCATTCAGTCATTGTCAGACAGCAATACACCTGCCAGAAACAGTCATCATAGTGTTGCCAGATCAAGTGAGATTACAGTAGTAGCACATAGGGTTAACATATCAAGTGTGTTAACAGTAGCAGATGTAGCAATGATGGAAATAGTTGTCATCATGTGCACAGGTGTAAAGTGTTCACAGAAAAGGGAGATGTGGCAATGATGGAAATAGCTGTCATCATATGCACAGGTGTAAAGTGTTCACAGAAAAGGGAGATGTGGCAATGATGGAAATAGCCATCATCGTCTTGACAGATGTGTTAACAGTAGCAGTATGAGGCAATGACAGAAAGTGATCACAGTGTAAACATAAATAATATGTAGAATGTTAATAGCAGTAGCAGAAGTGTGAAAAGGGGTGTGGCAATGACAAACTGTCATCATAGTGTTAAAAAATGTAGCGTTATAACAATAGCTGTGTAAAAAGGGTGTGGCAATGACGGAAACTGTCATCATACTTTTAAAAAATGTAGTGTTATAATAACAATAGTGTGTAAAGGGGGTGTGGTAATGACAGAAACTGTCATCATAGTGTTAAAAAATGTAGTATTATAACAACAATAGCTGTGTAAAGGGTGACGTGAATGACACAACCACTCATCATAAAGTAAACAGGTATAGTGTGTTATTCAGAGTAGTAGTGGTGTAAACAGTTGTGTGAATGTAAACAGGTATAGTGTGTTACTAAGAGTAGTAGCAGTGTAAATAGTCATCATATGTAAACAGGTATAGTGTGTCGCTAGTAGCAGTAGTAGTAGTAGTAGTAGTAGTAGTAGTAGTAGTAGAAGTAGTAGTAGTAGTAGTAAACAGTTGTCATAATGTAAACAGTATGTGTTGTTAAGAGTAGCAGGTGACCTTAGTATCAACAAATGCAGTGTCAACATCAATACTGAAATTAAACACGTTGGAATAACAGAGCAGGTGGGGGCTGAAGACACAGTGGGAGGGATACAGAGAGATGAACAGGCACACAAAGGAAGAGACCTCCCAGAACTACCAATACCACCCATGTTGAACATACCTGCTTTGATGGCTTCTTCGTCCGTTTTTTCTTTTTTGGACCGAGCCTGAAATAACAAACCCCCAACGTCACTGTTACAGTCCACCCCCAATGTTTTACAGTCCACCCCCAATGACACACAATACAGTCACTACTGTATTCACAAGTATTCCAGTGACACACAATACAGTCAAACTGTATTCACAGGTGTTCCAGTGACACACAATACAGTCACTACTGTATTCACAGGTGTTCCAGTGACACAATACAGTCACTACTGTATTCACTGGTGTTCCAGTGACACACAATACAGTCACTACTGTATTCACAAGTATTCCAGTGACATGCAATACAATCACTACTGTATTCATAAGTATTCCAGTGACACACAATACAATCACTACTGTATCCACAAGTATTCCAGCGACACACAATACAATCACTACTGTATTCACAGGTGATCAGTGACACACAATACGATCACTACTGTATTCACAAGTATTCCAGTGACACACAACACAGTCACTACTGTATTCACAAGTGTTCCAGTGACACACAATACAGTCACTACTGTATTCACAAGTGTTCCAGTGACACACAATACAACTACTGCATTCACAAGTGTTCCAGTGACAAATACAATCACTACTGTATTCACAAGTGTTCCAATTACACACAATACAATCACAACTGTATTCACAAGTGTTCCAATGACACACAATACAATCACTACTGTATTCACAGGTGATCAGTGACAGACAATACAATCACTACTGTATTCACAAGTATTCCAGTGACACATAATACAGTCACTGCTGTATTCACAAGTGTTCCAGTGACACACAATACAGTCACTACTGTATTCACAAGTGTTCCAATGACACACAATACAAATACTGCATTCATAAGTGTTCCAGTGACACACAATACAATCACTACTGTATTCACAGGTGTTCCTGTGATGTACCATACATTCATTTCTGTATTCACAAGTCTTCCAGTGACACACAATACAATCACTACTGTATTCACAAGTGTTCCAGTGACACACAATAGAGTCACTTGTTGCATGCAAAAGTGTTCGTGTGATATACCATACAATGAAGTCTGTAGTCAAAACAGTTCCAGTACGCACCAAAATACCAAAACTATTGTACAAACAACTATATAATAATATTTGAAGATTGGTGGTAAAGACCGAAACAAAAAGGGGGGTTAAAGACAAAACAAAAACAATACAAAACGTTTCGACTCTTAGAGTCTTTTTCAAGTGACATGAAACTGAGGACACAGGAATTGTTTCAACAAATTTGAAGTGACAAGAACTCAAAGCACACACACACACACACACACAAAGGGAAGAAAACACACACACACACACACACACACACACACACACTCCCGCCCTCCCGATCACCCCCCCCCCCCCCCCCCCCCCCGGCACCTACCATTATAGAGAGGGAGAGAGAGGGGGGAGAGAGCGGGGGGAAGGGGGAGGGGGAAGAAACATGTTTATAACTCATAAAGATATGCATACCTTAGGGTGTCTAGGCATATATATGATATATACATGCACAACCACAAACAATTTTTTTCAACCTCAAAAACCGTTTTGAAAAACAACAAGGGTAGGGTAGTGCTGAAGACCACAAACAAGCTATGTACCCTATCTCAGCTGCCAGCACGTTACAGAAAAAAAAAAAGAAAAAAAAGAAAAAAAAAAAAAATTTAGGCAGTCCACACTGTATGGCTAAAATGGCAATTCCATCACCTCAGTCCTTGATGTTCAGTCCATGGGGAGTGAGCGTCCCTAGCCTAGAGATCAGAGATGATTCAAGGAATTTACGGTGTATGGCATCTGAGTGGTTTTGGTGAACAGCAGAGACTGACATATGAAACACATTATGTCCAGGGCTATTGAAATGTGTACCTATGGGGGTGCCCTTATTCAGGTTGACAGCCTGGAGGTGTTCCCTGAATCTTATCATCCAGGGTACGGTAGGTCTCACCACAGCAGAGTTTGGAACAGAGGCTGCATGAAAGAATGTACACAAGGTTGGAAGATCGGCAAGTGAAGGGGGATCTGATGGTGAAACTTTTGCCCGATGGGCCCCTGAAGGTGTTAGTGGTTGTATTTAAAAAGGGGCAGGTTTTGCATCGGGGTTCGTTGCAACGGTGGTTTCCTGGTGGAGAGCTGCTCGGCGAGTCTTTGTAAGTGGCTCGTACTAGATGATCCCTGAGGTTGGTGTCACGCAGGTATGCCACTAGTGGAGGTTTGTCGAAGGTGGACTTGAGTTTGGGGTCTTTCTGTAGGATGTCAAAGTTTTTCACAAGGATGTTTTTAACTGGAAGGTTGTGTGGGTGGTAGGTCAGAGTAAGGACTGGTCGGTCTGACTGATCTTTGTTCTGAGATGGGGTCATGGCCTGAGTTCTGGGGGTGTGAAGGGCATGATTGGCAGCATCGATGATGACTGCTTCAAGGTATCCTCGCCTTCTGAAGAAAGAACACATCCAGTTGACCTGCAGTTTGAAGTCATCGTCATTGCTGCACAGTCTTCTGAGGCGACAGAACTGAGAGTAAAGGATACTCTTCTTGGTAGACTGTGGGTAGCTGGATGTGAACTTAAGGTAAGAATGTGAATCAGTTTCTTTGTAGAACACTGATGTTTTCAGTTGATCTGTACTGGTGATGGACACTTGAATGTCTAGAAAAGATACAGTTGTTTCAGAGATGGTGTAAGTGAATTTCAGGGCTGGGTGGAATGAAGACACAAAGTGTATGAAATCTAGAAGTTCAGCCTTGGTGCTTGTGGTGATACCTATGATGTCGTCAATGAAGCGTGTGAAGAATGGAGGGATGCGTCCAGGATATGAAGAGAGTATCTGCTCCTCGATGAAACCCATAAAGAGGCATGCGTAACTCGGCCCCATCTTGGTGCCCATAGCCACCCCTCGAGTTTGGACGAAGTGGCAATCACCAAAACAGAAACTGTTCAGTGTCAGGACCAACTCTGCCAACCTTAGGATGGTTGTGATGTCAATGTCAAAGGTGCTGTTCTTTAGAAAGTGTTTAATGGCCTGCAGACCATCATTGTGGGGGATGCTTGTGTACAAAGAAGTGACATCCATGGTGAATAAGAAACGGTCAGATCCATCTGGTGGGAAATGGAATTGGTCAAGCAGTTGAAGGGCGTGACTGGTGTCATTGACAAAGGTTGGCAGAGAGGTAACAAGTGGTTGCAGGAGAGAGTCGATGAATTGTGAAATAAGAGTTGTCGGACAGTAACAGGCCGATACAAATGGGCGTCCAGGGTTGTTGGGCTTGTTGTTTTTCAAAACGTTTTTTGAGGCTGAAAAAAATTGTTTGAGGTTGTGCATGCATATATCATATATATGCCTAGACACCCTAAGGTATGAATATCTTTATGAGTTACAAACGTGCTTCTTCCCCCCCCCCTCCCCCCCGCCCCCTCTCTCCCTCTCTATAATGGTAGGTGCCGGGAGGGGTGGGGGGTGGGGGGGTGGGGGGGTGATGCCGGGAGGGCGGGGAGCGCGCATGTGTGTGTGTGTGTGTGTTTTCTTCCCTTTATGTGCGTGTGTGTGTGTGTGTGTATTGAGTTCTTGTCACTTCAAATCTGTTGAAACAATTCCTGTGTCCTCAGTTTCATGTCACTTGAAAATGACTCTAAAGAGTCGAAACGTTGTGTATTGTTTTTGTTTTCTCTTTAACCCCCCTTTTTGTTTCGGTCTTTATACCACCAATCTTCAAATATTATTATATAGTTGTTCTGAAAAAGACCCAGTCAAGTGTTATCGATACTATTGTACACACACACACACACACACACACACACACACACACACACACGCACAAACACACACACACACACGCCCACACAATCTCCAGCTGTCTTTGTATCGCTACATGACTATATGAGTTTAGTTAAGGCCATTTCGCCTTGAGACTTGTCCGCCCACAAGGGCACACCATGAGTAATAACACAATCAATTCACATCTTTCTCTCACTTTCTCTCTCCCTTGCACACACACACACACACACACACACACACACACACACACACACACACACACACACACACACGCACACTCACACACACGCCCACACACACACTGACAGACACGGACACACTCATTCAGGCATCATTATCAACCCAGTCCTGACTTTGTCGAGTTCCTTGACAGTAGAGGTGACCTCCCTTCTCAGGATGTCGTACTGATCCTTTGCCTGGTCTTTCTCTCGACATTTCTGTCGATAGGTCTTGTTTAGCTGCAACAACATAACCATGTCTTGTTTAGCTGCAACAACATCACCATGTCTTGTTTAGCTGCAACATCACCACGTCTTGTTTAGCTGCAACAACATCACTATGTCTTGTTTAGCTGCAACAACATCACTATGTCTTGTTTAGCCGCAACAACATAACCATGTCTTGCTTAGCCGCAACAACATAACCATGTCTTGTTTAGCTGCAACAACATCACCGTGTCTTGTTTAACTGCAACAACATCACCACGTCTTGTTTAGCTGCAACAACATAACAATGTCCATGTTACTCTGCCGACAGGCCTTGTTTAGCTGCAACAACATCACCATGTCTTGTTTAGCTGCAACAACATCACCACGTCTTGTTTAGCTGCAACAACATCACCACGTCTTGTTCAGCTGCAACAACATCACCACGTCTTGTTTAGCTGCAACAACATCACCACGTCTTGTTTAGCTGCAACAACATCACCACGTCTTGTTTAGCTGCAACATCATCACCATGTCTTGTTTAGCTGCAACAACATCACCACGTCTTGTTCAGCTGCAACAACATCACCACGTCTTGTTTAGCTGCAACAACATCACCACGTCTTGTTTAGCTGCCACAACATCACCACGTCTTGTTTAGCTGCAACAACATCACCACGTCTTGTTCAGCTGCAACAACATCACCACGTCTTGTTTAGCTGCAACAACATGACCATGTCTTGTTTGGCTGCAACATCATAACCACGTCCATCTGTCGATAAGTCTTGTTTAGCTGCAACAACATAACCATATCCATCTGTCAATAAGTCTTGTTTAGCTGCAACAACATAACCATGTCCATCTGTCGATAAGTCTTGTTTAGCTGCAACAACATAACCACGTCCATCTGTCTATAAGTCTTGTTTAGCTGCAAAACATAACCATGTCCATCTGTCGATAAGTCTTGTTTAGCTGCAACAACATAACCACGTCCATCTGTCCATAAGTCTTGTTTAGCTGCAACAACATAACCATGTCCATCTGTCCTAAGTCTTGTTTAGTTGCAACAACATAACCACAGCCATGCTACTCCATCACTGCTGTCAAACGTAGTCCACCATCAATTCATTCACAAAGCCAACTGTCTTCCACATCTCAACACCCAGCAAAGTCACTTCATGAAGTCTGCTACACAGAGGACTTGACACAAACTCATCTGGATATGGTCACGACATTACAATCATGGCCACCACAGCCACCACATTACAATCATGGCCACCACATTACAATCATGGCTACCACATAACAATCATGGCCACCACATAAAGGACCACAGAAGGACAGACTTTATGTGACGATTATGAATTAGTACAAAGATGATTTACTTTTCTTAGTTTTTTATTTTATTTTAAAAGACCACATACTTTCACCAGTAAAGTTGACAGCATACACTTTCTTACTTTTTTTCTTTTAAAACACCAGATAGTCACCAGTAAGGTTAACAGTATACACTGTGTACAATCAACAATGCTCTGCATTATTTGTACAGTAATGAACTTAACAGCATACACTGTGTGCAATCAACAACGCTCTGCATTATTTGTACAGTAATCAACTTAACAGCATACACTTTGTACAATCAACAATGCTCTGCATTATTTGTACAGTAATCAGCTTAACAACATACACTTTGTACAATCAACAATGCTCTGCATTATTTGTACAGTAATCAACTTCTTGTTTTAAGAAAAAAACACAAGGTAAATGTATGTGCCATAGTGCAAAACTGTTCTTGATAGATTTATTCTGACTGACATATTCTTCAGTTCCACATCTTCTTCTCACAGAAGAAGTATTCAGTTGGAACTGTGGTAGTATACCTTCACTCTGGCGTCTTCAGGTATCAAACTTAGTGAGAACCAGAATCATACACAAATTCTGCTTTGTAATGGTCACGCTATCCAGAGAGACTATTTTCTGCTAGCGATAAATTTGCCTTGGCACTTTCTGCTTTTTACCTAGGTGATGACAGGATGCTATACAGCACTGTACTCTACACTTCCTGTCACCACATGACAGCACTGTACTGTACACTTGATGTCTGAACATGTATCTCATAATATCATGCTGTGTCTATAGACCCTGTAAGGTTCTGATGACAATTAAAAGTCTGAGACTGCATGACTGAGACAAAGACTCACACACACACACACACACTCTCTCTCTCTCTCTCTTGTCTCTGTCTGTCTCTCTGTCTCTCTCTCTCTTACTCTAGTTTTTCCATTAGAAAACAAAAAACACTGGAAGTGACTTACAGACATCATATTCTTGAACTGTGTTGACTTCTGGCTGTGAACTTTCTTCAGTCGATCTTCCACCTGAACATTTGAATCATGATCATTGATGACGTTTGGTTGTGAACCCCATCTACTCAGTCCTATCTTTTCTCTTCATACGTACAGTATGTATGTTTCACAACATGTCTCTGAAATTACCACCAATCTTCCTAATTCCTGTCCGCTTGATATGTCACCATAACTCTCTCTTGTTAACGTCTATATTCCCTATTCATATTGTTTTAGTTACAAAACTTCTTTCCCATAACAATTGCCATCATGTCTTCTATTTCCCTTACACTTTCTAGTAAACAAATCACATGAAATGTCTCTTATTGTCTCTCTCTCTCCATAGTTAACAATTGTCTTATCAGATGCCTTCTACTTCCCTTACCTCTGCCTAATTAACTATTGCCATCCCATGTCTTCTATTTCTGCTATCATGTGTCATCTATTTTCTCTTATTCTTCCCATTCAACAATTGCCATTGCATGCCATCTATTTCCCTGTCCTCTTCTTGATTAAAATACCCATCACATGTGTTCTGTTTCTGCTATCATGTGTCTTCTATTTTCTCTTATTCTTCCCATTCAACAATTGCCATTGCATGCCTTCTATTTCCCTTATCTCTTCCTAATTAAAATGCCCACCACATGTGTTCTGTTTGACCCACCTATTTCCAGGTAACAATCAGCATCACTTGTCTTCCAATTCCCCACTTATTTCTAAGTCACAATTGTCACCACATGTCTTCCAATTCCCCACTTATTTCTAAGTCACAATTGTCACCACATGTCTTCCAATTCCCCACTTATTTCTAAGTCACAATTGTCACCACATGTCTTCCAATTCCCCACTTATTTCTAAGTCACAACTGTTACCACATGTCTTCCAATTACACACTTATTTCTAAGTCACAATTGCCATCACATGTCTTCTAATTCCCCGTTTCTTTCTCAGTCACAATTGTCACTACATGTCTTCCAATTCCCCACTTATTTCTAAGTCACAATTGTTACCACATGTCTTCCAATTACACACTTATTTCTAAGTCACAATTGTTACCACATGTCTTCCAATTACACACTTATTTCTATGTCACAACTGTCACCACATGTCTTCCAATTACACACTTATTTCTAAGTCACAATTGTTACCACATGTCTTCCAATTACACACTTATTTCTAAGTCACAACTGTCACCACATGTCTTCCAATTACACACTTATTTCTAAGTCACAATTGCCATCACATGTCTTCTAATTCCCCATTTCTTTCTAAGTCACAATTGTCATCACATGTCTTCCATTCCCCACTTATTTTTAAGTAATGATTGACATAACATGTCTTCCATTCCCCCACTTATCTCTAAGTAATGATTGACATCCCATGTCTTCCAATTCCTCCACATATCTCTAAGTAATGATTGACATCCCATGTCTTCCAATTCCTCCACTTATCTCTAAGTAATGACTGACATCCCATGTCTTCCATTCCCCCACTTATGTCTAAGTAATGATTGACATCCCATGTCTTCCAATTCCTCCACTTATCTCTAAGTAATGATTGACATCCCATGTCTTCCAATTCCTCCACTGATCTCTAAGTAAAGACTAAGTAATGATTGACATCCCATGTCTTCCAATTCCTCCACTTATCTTTAAGTAATGATTGTCACTACGTCTTCCAATTCCTCCACTTATCTCTAAGTAATGATTGACATCCCATGTCTTCCAATTCCTCCACTTATCTCTAAGTAATGATTGACATCCTATGTCTTCTAATTCCTCCACTTATCTCTAAGTAATGATTGACATCCCATGTCTTCCAATTCCTCCACTTATCTCTAAGTAATGACTGACATCCCATGTCTTCCAATTCCTCCACTTATCTCTAATTAACAATTGACATCCCATGTCTTCCAATTCCTCCACTTATCTCTAAGTAAAGATTGACATCACATGTCTTCCAATTCCACCACTTATCTCTAAGTAACGATTGACATCACATGTCTTCTATTTCTTTATGTCTTCCTTGTTAACAATTGTCATCACATGTCTTCTTCTCCCTTCATATGTTGAAAGTTAACAATCACATATCTATTTTCCACAAATCTTCCTAGTTATTGATTAACTTATCTTCTGTTTTCCCTACCCTCTTCCTAGATATTAACTGACAACACTTGTCTTCTATTTCCCCTATCTCTCTCTAGTTATTAATTGACAAAACCTTGCTTTTTTTCCCCCCTTACCCTCTCTCTAGTTACCAATCGACATCATGTCTTCTATTTCCACTGCCCTTTCCCAGGTATCAACTGACATCATAAATCTGCTATTTTCCTACTCTAGTCCTAGTTATCAATGGACATCACATGTTTTCTGTTTCCCTTTCTTCTTCCCCACACACAAATCTGCACACTCACCACACATGCATACAGTGTTAATAATGGCACAACCAATGTTAGGTAGGCACTCAAGGTCTGACCAGTGCATTGGGCTAATGGGTAGGTCAGACACCTGCAAAGTCGTAGCCATGAGACCCTCTTCTTAAATTCTCTCATCTTAGTCATTAATTTATTTATAAATCAGTTTCAAATCATGTGTAGTGTGGTCTCAAAACTTAGCAGATGTGGTGTAGCATATATGGACTAGTCTGCACGCAGTGATGCCTCTTTGATGAAAGTGAAACTTCCTCACTACCATACTTTCAAATCAGTTTTTTCTAGTTACCATCTCTTTCCCCTGTCTTGTGTTTTTTTTCTAGTTACCATCCACAGCCTTATTTTTCTGTCCCATGTGAGACACTTAGTGAAAGGGCGAACAAACAAGCCTTACACATTTCTAATCCAACATTTTTGTTGCTGTGGTTCAAGCAGAGGCATGTATCAAACTTGTGTACTAATTAACTAGGGAAAATTGAATACCCAGAAAGTGATGACGTTTTTTTTGCACAATTTTGTGTGTGTTGTCATTGTTCTAATATTGCCTGACCACTTGTGTACAAGCTTTCATGCCGTATCTATGTTATGTACAGGAAAATAAACCTAGTCGAGTTTGGCATTAAAAGAACTGTCGGGAATTCGCCAATTCAGTCATCTCAAGAGTGCAGATATATTGTATTTTTCATGACAACCACTAATTATCAAACCAACAGCCCCATTCATAATGGCCGCTCAACAATGCCGAACACATTGCTGCCAGACCGGCTATGCACAGATGACATTCAGTTCGCCAAGTACAGCGCAGTTAGCTGGCTGGTGGGGAGCGGCCTGCAGAAAACACCCCTTTCCCTGACCTGCATTCACAGCTTGGCCTCTGCAGCTGCGGGCGAGCTGTAAACTCCCCTGCCTTTCAAAATTAAGTAACATGCTCTGAATAGCCGTGCATCTCTTTTCCAGTTACCATCTCTTTTCCCTGACATGCATTTCTTTCTAGTTACCATCTCTTTTCCCAATCACACTTTTCAAGTTACCAACTCTCTCCCCATTCCCAACATTTTTTTTTCTTTTTCTAGTGACCATTTGTCTTTCCATTCCCAACAAGTCTTTTTAGATCTAGTTGCAAAGCGAGAGGACTGCAGGCGGAAATCTAAACAAATCTTAAATAAATGTTAGCGAACCGCCCAGAGAACGTGGACAAACGAGTCACAAGACGAAACACAACTAGTTTCGACCTCTTAGGTCTTCATCAGGTGAGACATTAACGAATAAAACAATGAAAATTCACTTAGCTTTGATCGCTTCAGATCACTTCGTAGGGTTCAGCGCTTCCCAATCCCAGAAATTCCCAATCCCAGAAATTCTTTCTAGATGCCATCTCTCTTCCCAATCCCAGAAATTTTTTCTAGATACCATCTCTCTTCCCAATCCCAGAAATTCTTTCTAGTTACCATCTCTCTTCCCTTTCCCAGAAATTCTTTCTAGTTACCATCTCTCTTCCCATTCCCAATATTGCTTTCTCTTACCATTTCTCTTCCCATTTCCAGTATTTCTTTCTAGTTACCATCTCTCTTCCCAATCCCAGAAATTCTTTCTAGTTACCATCTCTCTTCCCATTCCCAATATTGCTTTCTCTTACCATCTCTCTTCCCATTCCCAGTATTTCTTTCTAGTTACCATCTCTCTTCCCAATCCCAGAAATTCTTTCTAGTTACCATCTCTCTTCCCATTCCCAACATTTTTTTTTAGATTCCATCTCTCTTCCCATTCTCAACATTTCTTTCTATTACCATCTCTCTTCATGTTCACAACATTTTTTTTTTCTAGTTACCATCTCTCTTTCCATTTCCAGCATTTCTTTCTATTACCATCTTTCTTCCCGTGCCCCCAATTTTTTTTCTAGATACCATCTTTCTTCCCATTCCCAAAATTTCTTTCTAGTTACCATCTCTCTTCCTGTTCCCAATATTTCTTTCTGTTACGTTGTGATACTGTCTCTCTTTCCATTCCCAACCAGACTAATACGTCAGATTGTGTTTAAACTGCAACGGAAGCACCCACACACTTGCCGGGCCGATACAGCTGCTATATTTGAATAATTATATGTGGCAGTGCCACTGGTGTACAGTGTTTGTTGTCAACTACTATTTTGGCAGCATCTGGCTTAACTTCATTAATATTCTTGTTTTTACAGTGACATTTTCTTGATATCTTTTGTATTAGTACCTTTGGCATGAACAATCAGTCCACCTACTTTCTGCCGTTTTGATTATGTTGCGTTAGTATTTGTTACAGTATTGTTGTTGCACTGAGATCATTTCGATTATGTTGTGTTAATATTTGTTACAGTATTGTTGTCGCACTGAAATCATTTTGATTATGTTGCGTTAATATTTGTTACAGTACTGTTGTTGCACTGAAATATTATGTTGCATTAATATTTGTTACAGTACTGTTGTTGCACTGAAATCATTTTGCAGTTTTGATCATGCTGATTTCGTCTCTGATATGTCATTTTTGTCACATGGTAATTCCTTTTCTTCTCTGTGATAACAATAATATGATAGGAATACAAGATGTGTGGCCAGCTGCTAACAGCCTTAGAGAAAGTTTTGTTGTTTTTTTCACATTAACAGTTTGATCAATAAGCTAACCAATGTGGCTGGTATTTTTCTTTATGATAACAGTAATTTTCATGTAGAAATGTTATTATCCAGCTAAAATTTGTTACCACAATTCCCTCAATGTTTACAATCAACATGCTCCATTTGAAACAATGCAAGTCAAAACTACAGTAAAAATAGAAAACCCTTGGATAACAAAAGATACTGATAAAGCATGCAATTAAGAAAATGCCTTTGTTACGGATGGAAATGCGTGTGTGTGGAAGTCTGACTCACTCAGAATTATGGATGCATGCACGACTTTTCCTAATTCACATACACACACCCATTCATCTGAACAAGGACAGCCAGGCAACAAAATAACTCTTTTTTTATGCCGCCCGAGCCATCAAACAAAACACACAATTAAACATAGGTTGTACACCCACCATTAGGTGTACATATACAACGAATTAATACAATTTTAATTATCAACTGCTGGGTCCAGCGCTGATGACGACAACGGCAGCGACGAGGCAAGTCTGACACAGAGTCTCTTCCAAGCTGTGGTTCTCAATGAAGAAGGAGGGAAAGAAAACTAACACGTTCGTGGCGTCTCTGTCAGCAACACGGTGACAGTCTCACCCACGAGCTGTGGCTCAAACACCTAAGAGCTGTGGCTCAACACCAACCAAGAGCTGTGGCACACACACCACCTGTGGCTCAACACCAACCAAGAGCTGTGGCACACACACCACACACACAGCGACGGCCTCGGACGCAGGTCGCTGGCACAAAAGAAGGGGCGACGTCCTGGCTCACCAGCAGCGACGTCTCCAACCCACTGGCCCAACAGTGGTCGGTCACGGGCGCAGTGGCAGGTAGGGCAATTGTCGGCGCTCAGGCCGGCCTCTCAACACCAGCAGCAAACAGGTGGAGAACGGGGCGTCAACACAGCTATGGCCCCGGCCCTAACCCGGTAGCAGCCAGTCCCCGTCAGTCCAGGGAACACTATCAACCTGGGGGCAACTGATTAACTACCTTGATTATCATGGCCACTATTCATTGCAATCACAACTATCTTCATATTCATTAGCCACATTATATTTCACTAGAACTTGAGCCACATATCAGCATATTCGTTCACATTCATTAGCCACATCATATTTCACTAGAACTTGAGCCATACATCAGCATATTTGTTCATCATTACAATATTCTTTTTTTCCAGAATCATAACATTACAACATTCCCTTTTCCGGAATCATTACACTACAACATTCCCTTTTCCAGAATCATAACATTGCACAGGAAAGGATTTCCATGTAAACCTTTCAGACTCTAGTTTTCCAAATTGGGGAAAAGGATTTCCACAATGATTAATTGATGATTATTTTTTCAAACTATAAATGTCTTTCGTTAATTCAGGAAATGTTCATTTGCTTTCTTGTAAACAAGAATGTTCAACTCATTTCATGTAATCACCATGTCTTTTGTCAACTCAGGAAATGTTCATTTTTCTTTTCTTGTAACACAAGAACGCTCACTTCACTTCATCAACTTCACTATATGCAAGGGAAAGATTTCCACCACACTTTTGTTTAACAACACATATATTGATACCCATGTAAACACATCACGCATCAGAATGAAAAACAAAAGTCTATGTTGCTCACTCTGGGAGCTTATTATCCATAGCATCAAAACTCTCCATCTTCTTGCAAACCACATTAGAATAGACACTTTTTCTTCATCATGAAGCTCAAAGCCAGTTAAGTTACAAAATAAACAAAATCTTTTTTTTCTTTTTTCTGAAGACCACTTCTTATAACACTCACTTCATCTATTCACATTTTCCGAAACAATTTCGTTTTGTTACCCTATCAAGTCAGGATAACAGAACAACAATACTTTCTTTTTTTTTTAAATACAACCTTCACAAGAGTGCTGAGGAAGTTTCAGTCGCTCCTAAACGGGAATACAGTTTTAGTTTGTTAATAAATAAACATTCAATGATAAATACCTGACTGCTACTTGCAAACGGCTGAGTCCCTCTTCGGCCTTCTGTGACTTGTATTGCCGGAATCACTGCAGAGACTGCCTAACCGGTGCAACTCACCCGGCTTATAGCAATGCGCCGGTGAGTAGCAGTCAGCTAACTTTTGCAACCGGCTTCCGGACAACTACCTTCCGGTAAGCACGGTCGCACATGAAACTTTGTGACCGGATGAAAAACGGTCCGTCACAGCCTTGGATAACAAAAGATATTGATAAAGCATGCAATTAAGGAAAACCCTTGGATAACAAAAGATACTGATAAAGCATGCAATTAAGGAAAACCCTTGGATAACAAAAGATACTGATAAAGCATACAATCAAGGAAAACCCTTGGATAACAAAAGATACTGATAAAGCATACAATTAAGAGACACGTCTGGCTTCAGGCAACCCATGCAGAATTTGAATTACAAAGAAATCTTTATAATTATTTAAAATGGCTATCTACAAAAAAGTATTTCAGAGATCTCATCGGTTCAAAAGCATATTAATAGTCAGTTTGGAAAGACATAAATCAGTTAACTAATGAAAACACTAATGCACATTTTTCAACATTCAACATTCACCTTCACCCCTCCCTCCTACCCCCTCCCGTTTTTCCATGTCCTCCTACAATTTCCCTTCCATCCCCCAGTGAACTTTTTCCAGTGAATTCTTTTGCAGTGAACTTTTTCCAGTGAACTCTTCTCAGCTGCACACCCACATAAATCTGAAGTGTTTTGTTTGTCAGTTGGCCAGTGTGGCTTGAGAAAGGTTAGGAAAAAAAAAGAAAGAAATATTTTCATTACCTTATGGGTGTTATGTGGCTTCTATTTTTCATCTTCCTAACATTCAAAGATATATCAGCTGAAAATTTGAACCGATGTTTCTGCAATATAGCTATATTCACAATTAAATCCAATAGATCCCCTGAAAACAATTCAAATAGTCCTAAGAATTTCTGTTGGTCAAGAAAAATCATGAATCTCAGTGTACCACTGTTAAGTCTACATGAAGTGTACAATGCATTTATTTGTTTGAAACAAACCAGTACTTGTGGCCTTGATGGTCTTGATGGAAAATACATTAATAACCTACTCCTGTAACTGCTGAAACACTTACTTATACACATGTCCTGATCATTTCGGTTCTTTCAGTCCATTCCATCAAACCAAGTCTGGTTTCAGGGCAAACCATCGTGGTCATACAACACTAACTTAACATCTTTTCTTCATTCCTTTCAGGGCAAATCACCCTGTCACACAACTTGACATCTCATGTCTTCCATTCTCCCACTTATGTCTAAGTAATGATTGACATCTCATGTCTTCATTCCTTTCAGGGCAAATCACCCTGTCACACAACACCAAAATCTTTTCTTCATTCCTTTTCGGGGCAAATCACCCTGTCACACAACACTAACATCTTTTCTTCATTCCTTTTCAGGGCATAATTTTGAACAAACAGTACTGTGACTGATTCTTGTTCATTCATCCTTCTGTATGCTGGAAACACTTCTGTACACACCCTGATCATTCTTTTCTTCATTCCTCAACATCGTTCAGGGCAAACCATACGTGGTCAACAACACTAACTAACATCTTTTCTTCATTCCTTTTCAGGGCAAATCACCCTGTCACACAACTACATCTTGTCTTCATTCTCCACAAATGTCAAGTAATGAACATCTTGTCTTCATTCCTTTCAGGGCAAATCACCTGTCACACAACACCAACATCTTTTCTTCATTCCTTTTCGGGCAAATCACCCTGTCACACAACACTAACATCTTTTCTTCATTCCTTTTCAGGGCAAATCACCCTGTCACACAACACCAACATCTTTTCTTCATTCCTTTTCAGGGCAAATCACCCTGTCACACAACACTAACATCTTTTCTTCATTCCTTTCAGGGCAAATCAACCTGTCACACAACACAACATCTTTTCTTCATTCCTTTTCAGGGCAAATCACCCTGTCACACAACACCACCATCTTTTCTTCATTCCTTTTCAGGGCAAACCACCCTGTCACACAACACAACATCTTTTCTTCATTCCTTTTCAGGGCAAATCACCTGTCACACAACACCACCATCTTTTCTTCATTCCTTTTCAGGGCAAATCACCCTGTCACACAACACCACCATCTTTTCTTCATTCCTTTTCAGGGCAAATCACCCTGTCACACAACACCACCATCTTTTCTTCATTCCTTTTCAGGGCAAATCACCCTGTCACACAACACTAACATCTTTTCTTCATTCCTTTTCAGGGCAAATCACCCTGTCACACAACACTAACATCTTTTCTTCATTCCTTTTCAGGGCAAACCACCCTGTCACACAACACCACCATCTTTTCTTCATTCCTTTTCAGGGCAAACCACCCTGTCACACAACACTAACATCTTTTCTTCACTCCTTTCAGGCAGAAAGCAAAAGTTTCACCAATGGATCAGCACTGCTTATTTATTAGCCATGGTGTCATACAAGGATCAGTATGAGGTCTTATTTCATAAACCACCTACAAACAGGATCTACCCCTGTTTTTGGATCTCTATGTGAAATATTTGATGAAAACACCACTATATATACTAGTCATAAAAACAATTGAGAATATATTTATGGCCTTACAAGAAAGTCTTAATACAATATTGAATGTTCTAAACTCAACCGATGTGTCTTCATCACACACACACACACACACACACACACACACACACACACACACACACACACACAACACCACCCCACCCTCAAAACAAAAAAGTAAATCTACTTACATGATCACTACTACCAGGCAAAAGCGTCGGAATCTTTTGTTTAACTACCTCTGTGTATAATGGTGAGGTAACTGAGGCAGTTGACCATCACAAAGTTCTTGGTGTAAACGTAGACAATAAGTTGTCATTGACACATCATGTTATGAAGATCTGTCAACTTTTCTCTCAAAAAGTCCATCAACTTTCTAAACCAAAACATTTCTGAGATCAACATTGTCATTAGCTATGTGTTACTGTGTACACTGAATCCCATCTTCACTGTTTTCTCTCTGCCTTGATCTTTTCATGAACCTGGAATGCTGTCTTCCTGCCCGGCCTCCCCCAGGGGCTTCACGATGTGAAGGAAATCCATCAAAAGATGGACAAAACCCAAGCCTGCTTTCCTCAGTCACACCAGTTCTCTCTAGCTACCTTCTCTCTTCCTCAGTGCATCATTTTTTCCCTTATCATCTCTGTTCTCCGTAACAATATTTTTTTCCCAAGCTACTGTCTCTCTTCCCACTTTGAACATTTCCTCCAAGTCACAACATTCTTTCTGGTTACCATCTCTCCCCCAGACACACCATTTCTGTTTAGTTATCAGCTTTCTCCCCTGTCAAATTGTAAACCATCTCTCCCCCAGACACACCACTTCTGTCTAGTTATCAGCTCTCTCCCCTGTCAAATTGTAAACCATCTCTCCCCCTGACACACCACTTCTGTCTAGTTATCAGCTCTCTCCCCTGTCAAATTGTAAACCATCTCTCCCCCTGACACACCACTTCTGTCTAGTTATCAGCTCTCTCCCCTGTCAAATTGTAAACCATCTCTCCCCCTGACACACCACTTCTGTCTAGTTATCAGCTCTCTCCCCTGTCAAATTGTAAACCATCTCTCCCCCTGACACACCACTTCTGTCTAGTTATCAGCTCTCTCCCCTGTCAAATTGTAAACCATCTCTCCCCCAGACACACCATTTCTGTCTAGTTATCAGCTCTCTCCCCTGTCAAATTGTAAACCATCTCTCCCTAGACACACCATTTCTGTCTAGTTATCAGCTCTCTCCCCTGTCAAATTGTAAACCATCTCTCCCCTAGACACACCATTTCTGTCTAGTTATCAGCTCTCTCCCTGTCAAATTGTAAACCATCTCTCCCCTAGACACACCATTTCTGTCTAGTTATCAGCTCTCTCCCCTGTCAAATTGTAAACCATCTCTCCCCCAGACACACCACTTCTGTCTAGTTATCAGCTCCCTCCCCTGTCAAATTGTAAACCATCTCTCCCCCAGACATACCATTACTTCTTGAACAGCTGCGTTTCCAGTCACAGATTCTCTGCAGTCAACATCTTTTTTCCACACACAGAAGGAATATATTTGTTCCCAGTTGAACAGCTGTGTTCCCAGTCACAGATTCTCTGCAGTCAACATCTTTTTCCCACACAAAGAAGGAATATATTTGTTCCCAGTCCCAACATGTCTAGCTGTCACAAACTCTCTTCACAGTCACAACATGTCTAGCTGTCACCAACTCTCTTCACAGTCACCACATGTCTTGCCTGTCACAACTCTCTTCACAGTCACCACATGTCTTGCCTGTCACAACTCTCTTCACAGTCACATGTCTTGTCTGTCACCAACTCTCTTCACAGTCACATGTCTTGCCTGCCACAACTCTCTTCACAGTCACCACATGTTTTGCCTGTCACAACTCTCTTCACAAACACTGCATGTCTTCCCTGTCACAACTCTCTCCACAGTCACATGTCTTGTCTGTCACCAACTCTCTTCACAGTCACATGTCTTGCCTGTCACAACTCTCTTCACAGACACTGCATGTCTTGCCTGTCACAACTCTCTCCACAGTCACATGTCTTGTCTGTCACCAACTCTCTTCACAGTCACTGCATGTCTTGCCTGTCACAACTCTCTCCACAGTCACATGTCTTGTCTGTCACCAACTCTCTTCACAGTCACATGTCTTGCCTGTCACAACTCTCTTCACAGTCACTGCATGTCTTGCCTGTCACAACTCTCTTCACAGTCACATGTCTTGCCTGTCGACAACTCTCTTCACAGTCACTGCATGCCTTGCCTGTCACCAACTCTCTTCACAGTCACACGTCTTGCCTGTCACAACTCTCTTCACAGTCACTGCATGCCTTGCCTGTCACAACTCTCTCCACAGTCACATGTCTTGTCTGTCATCAACTCTCTTCACAGTAACGTCTTGCCTGTCACCAACTCTCTTCACAGTCACTGCATGCCTTGCCTGTCACCAACTCTCTTCACAGTCACATGTCTTGCCTATCACAAACTCTCTTCACAGTTACATGTCTTGCCCGTCACAACTCTCTTCACAGTCACCACATGTCTTGTCTGTCACAACTCTCTTCACAGTCACCACATGTCTTGCCTGTCACCAACTCTCTTCACAGTCACACGTCTTGCCTGTCACAACTCTCTTCACAGTCACCACATGTCTTGCCTGTCACCAACTCCCTTCACAGTCACTACATGTCTTGTCTGTCACCAACTCTCTTCACAGTCACCACATGTCTTGCCTGTCACCAACTCTCTTCACAGTCACTGCATGTCTTGTCTGTCACCAACTCTCTTCACAGTCACTTGTCTTGCCTGTCACCAACTCTCTTCACAGTCACATGTCTTGCCTGTCACAACTATCTTCACAGTCACCACATGTCTTGCCTGTCATCAACTCTCTTCACAGTCACCACATGTCTTGCCTGTCACCAACTCTCTTCACAGTGACTGCATGTCTTGCCTGTCACCAACACTCTTCACAGTCACCACATGTCTTGCCTGTCACCAACACTCTTCACAGTCACCACATGCCTTGCCTGTCACCAACACTCTTCACAGTCACATGTCTTGCATGTCACAACACTCTTCACAGTCACTGCATGCCTTGCATGTCACAACTCTCTTCACAGTCACCGCATGTCTTGCCTGTCACCACTCTCTTCACAGTCACCGCATGTCTTGCCTGTCACAACTCTCTTCACAGTCACTGCATGCCTTGCATGTCACAACGCTCTTCACAGTCACCGCATGCCTTGCATGTCACAACTCTCTTCACAGTCACCGCATGTCTTGCATGTCACAACGCTCTTCACAGTCACCGCATGCCTTGCATGTCACAACTCTCTTCACAGTCACCGCATGTCTTGCATGTCACAACTCTCTTCACAGTCGCCGCATGCCTTGCATGTCACAACTCTCTTCACAGTCACCACATGCCTTGCATGTCACAACTCTCTTCACAGTCACTGCATGCCTTGCATGTCACAACTCTCTTCACAGTCACTGCATGCCTTGCCTGTCACAAACTCTCTTCACAGTCACCACATGTCTTGCATGTCACAACTCTCTGCCTGGTGTGGGAGCAGAAAACCATAGCTATAGTGAAAAGGCCGGGGGGCCAGGGGGCCGCTTTAAGCCCCTGGTGGGATGCAGGGGCAACGCTCTGCTGGGGGGTGTGGGGGGCAACACTGAAGAAAATTTGTGTAGCCAAGACACATTTGTGGCCTCTCCTTGAAAACAAAGTTAATAATTAACTTCCATACAAAAAGACTCCGAATACGACAAAATATGACTTACGGCTTAAATATCAAACTGATAATTCTTAAATAAATATTAGCGAACCGCCTAGAGAACGTGGACAAACAAGTCACAAGACGAAACACAACGCGTTTCGACCTCTTAGGTCTTCATCAGGTGAGACATAAACGAATAAAACAACGAAAATTCACTTAGCTTTGAACGCCTTCTTCCTTGCGCTGAACCCTGCGAAGTGATCTGAAGCGATCAAAGCTAAGTGAATTTTCGTTGTTTTATTCGTTTATGTCTCACCTGATGAAGACCTATGAGGTCGAAACGCGTTGTGTTTCGTCTTGTGACTCGTTTGTCCATGTTCTCTAGGCGGTTCGCTAATATTTATTTAAGATTTGTTTAGATTTCCGCCTGCAGTCCTCTCGCTTTGCAAATACAAACTGATAATGTTATGCCAAGTACTTAAAATAATCTTATGTTTTTGTTTGTTTTGTTTGTTTTTTTTAGTCTCACTTGGCTTAAATTCAGCAGAGAGTCAATGTCTGCACAAGCACTGGGTTGGAACAAACACTGAGCAAAATCAAAAGCTGCAGTGGGCCCAAGTCTTACAATAGAAACAGTGGCTGGTGGCACTGGAGCATCTGAAAAATGAGTCAATGGTTAGAGTGGATGAACCTGCTGAAAGCAATAAATCAGTAACCCCAACTGAACAAATCTTGAGAAGAAAATCAGAGGTTGCAATGAGTGAACTTGAAAAAGTCTATCAGCTAAAGCAGCAAGGTGAGTATGGAACTGGAAATTAGAGACTGCAGTGAGGCGAATCATGGTAAAAGAAGTCAGTGACAGCAGTGGGGTCAGCTTGTCAATGACCACAGTGGGGCAATTCTTAGAAACAGACATCAGTGGGATCAGTTTGTTTTTTTTTAAACCTACATTGGGGCGAGTCTTGGATACACAAGTCAGTGACTGCAGCAAGACCATCTGACTTTTATACAAGCTTCCAACTGCACAGTAAACACCAAGCAGCACCCACTTCATTTGTTTTCCGTGGCCATTTTCGGAACAGACGATTCGATTCGTCCATCTCATCCATCCATTCATTTCTCCACTTGTTTTTCTTCAGGTCATTGTCAATCTTCCGTGCCTCTGCTTTGTCGTTCATCAGCTCCATTTTCAACAAACATAAAGCATGATGACATGGTCTTCACGCATTGAAAACAAGGTGGCAGATTTCAAATACAAGTGGCATGAAAACCTGAATCGGAGCACAGAACATGCACGCAGTCACCACATGTCTTACATGTCACAACTCTCTCCACAGTCACCACGTCTTGCATGTCACCAACTCTCTCCACAGTCCCAAGAGGTCGTTGTACGTACCATGTTCCAGCAGGACGTGAGGTCAGTCCATACAGGTCGCTCTACTTACATTATCCCGGCGGGACGTGAGGTCTTTACAGAAGCGTTTGGTTTCTTCGGCATGCTGTGCCAAAAAGAGGCCAGCATTGTCATGTGCCTGCCGACAGGCATCCAACTCCCCGTGCAGACAGTTCCACGCCGCTTCCAGCACCCTGTTGTCATAGCAACACACTCACTCACTGCAGGATACTGGGCGTCACTGTATGGTAGCTTGGGCACAGTAATTAACAAAATGAATACACCACAGAGACAATCACCTTGGAGACATTCTATAGCTTGGGCACAGTAATTAACAAAATGAATACTCCACAGAGACAATCACCATGGAGACATTCTATAGCTTGGGCACAGTAATTAACAAAATGAATACACCACAGACACAATCACCATGGAGACATTCTATAGCTTGGGCACAGTAATTAAAAAAATGAATACACCACAGAGACAAACACCATGGAGACATTCTATAGCTTGGGCACAGTAATTAACAAAATGAATACACCACAGGGACAATCACCATGGAGACATTCTATCTTTGGTGCAGCATTTGACAGAATAAATTACCTACTGAGACAGTTACTGTAGAAACATTCCCTTTGGCACAGCAATCAACAGACTAAATACACCATTGGTGTAGTCACAGTGGGGACGTTCTGTCTATGGGGCAGCAATCAACAGACTAAATACACCATTGGTGTAGTCACAGTGGGGACGTTCTGTCTTTGGGGCAGCAATCAACAGACTAAATACACCATTGGTGTAGTCACAGTGGGGACGTTGTGTCTTTGGCACAGCAATCAACAGACTAAATACACCATTGGTGTAGTCACAGTGGGGACGCTGTGTCTTTGGGGCAGCAATCAACAGACTAAATACACCATTGGTGTAGTCACAGTGGGGACGTTCTGTCTTTGGGGCAGCAATCAACAGACTAAATACACCATTGGTGTAGTCACAGTGGGGACGTTGTGTCTTTGGCACAGCAATCAACAGACTAAATACACCATTGGTGTAGTCACAGTGGGGACGCTGTGTCTTTGGCACAGCAATCAACAGACTAAATACACCATTGGTGTAGTCACAGTGGGGACGCTGTGTCTTTGGGGCAGCAATCAACACACTAAATACACCATTGGTGTAGTCACAGTGGGGACGCTGTGTCTTTGGGGCAGCAATCAACACACTAAATACACCATTGGTGTAGTCACAGTGGGGACGCTGTGTCTTTGGGGCAGCAATCAACACACTAAATACACCATTGGTGTAGTCACAGTGGGGACGCTGTGTCTTTGGGGCAGCAATCAACACACTAAATACACCATTGGTGTAGTCACAGTGGGGACGCTGTGTCTTTGGGGCAGCAATCAACAGGCTAAATACACCATTGGTGTAGTCACAGTGGGGACGTTGTGTCTTTGGGGCAGCAATCAACAGACTAAATACACCACTGGTGTAGTCACAGTGGGGACGCTGTGTCTTTGGGGCAGCAATCAACAGACTAAATGACGTTGTGTCTTTGGGGCAGCAATCAACAGACTAAATACACCATCGGTGTAGTCACAGTGGGAACGTTCTGTCTTTGGGGCAGCAATCAGCCAAATGAATACACTGATGCAGTCGGCTTCATGAATGAAACTAATTAGATAGTCACTTTGTTGTGCACATCAGTACCTACAGTAAGAGAGTATTTAATTGTATAAAGCCTTATACCCTTTTGAATACCAAGCTGTAAACATTCATATACCCAGCAATTACCAGTCACTCAGTCATGCATATCAGTATTAACAGTTGTTCAGTCACTAAGTTTACTCACTGGTATGTTAAAATGTCACTTAAATGCACACATCCATATAAACCCTTACATAGTCACTTTGTACACATCCCTATAGTCAGTCATACGGTCACTTAGCTGCATCAAAAACAAATAAACAAATAAAACAAACAAAAAATCTGGACAGCAGGGAGCTTACTATATCTCAATCCCTAGAGAGGCACAGAGTGTCAGTTTCAGTTTCATCAAGGTGATGTAACTGTGTGTGGACTGGTCCACACATGCAACTGTGTGCGGACTGGTCCATACATATGACTGTGTGCGGACTGGTCCATACATGTGACTGTGTGAGGACTGGTCCATACATGTAACTGTGTGCGGACTGGTCCATACATGTGACTGTGTGCAGACTGGTCCACGCATGTAACTGTGTGCGGACTGGTCCATACATGTAACTGTGTGCAGACTGGTCCATACATATAACTGTGTGCGGACTAGTCCATGCATGTAACTGTGTGCGGACTAGTCCATACATGTAACTGTGTGCGGATGGTCCATACATGCTACACAACATCTGCTAAGTTCCAAGACCCCACTGCCCATGATGGACAGCTGATGGATAAAGGAATCAATGACTAAGATGAAAGGATTTAAGACCAGGGTCTCAAGGATATAACATGGCTAATGTGTGACCTGTGCATTAGCCAAACGTGCATCTCATGGATATGACATGGCTAATGTGTGACCTGTGCATTAGCCAAACGTGCATCTCATGGATATGACATGGCTAATGTGTGACCTGTGCATTAGCCAAACGTGCATCTCATGGATATGACATAGCTAATGTGTGACCTGTGCATTAGCCAAACGTGCATCTCACGGATATGACATGGCTCATGTGTGACCTGTGCATTAGCCAAACGTGCATCTCATGGATATGACATGGCTAATGTGTGACCTGTGCATTAGCCAAACGTGCATCTCACGGATATGACACAGCTAATGTGTGACCTGTGCATTAGCCAAATGTGCAGAGTGATGGCCTGTACTGAGTTCACAATACTGCACCATAATAGAGGTAGATCAGTTGTCTCCTCTTCCACAGTGGAGCAATACACCTCTTCCAAAGTGGAGCAATACACCTCTTCCACAGTGGAGCAATACACCTCTTTCACACCTCTTCCACAGTGGAGCAATACACCTCTTTCACAGTGGAGCAATACACCTCTTTCAGACTACACAGTTCAAATTTGCCTTTCTCTCAGATGGGGAAGATTCTTGTTTTGCATCAGACAACGTGAAATTTGGCCAATAAATCCTTTAAATCATGCTGGATCGCTACTTTGCTCTGACATTCATCAGTTTTGCCATCCACCTTCACTTCACTCAAGCCCTCCTTGAAATCATCTCTTGGGATTCTGGACTATGGCAACAATGCCTGTCAGTGGTGATCAGCAGAAGACTGTCATGAGACCTGCATGTTCAGGACATGTTCTCCATACAACGGTCCCCAGGTCAGAGACAGGCCACTCACTCCCACCATCTCTCATTAGACCTGCATGTTCAGGACATGTTCTCCATACAACGGTCCCCAGGTCAGAGACAGGCCACTCACTCCTTCCACCATCTCTCATCAGACCTGCACGTTCAGGACATGTTCTCCATACACCGGTCCCCAGGTCAGAGACAGGCCACTCACTCCTTCCACCATCTCTCATCAGACCTGCACGTTCAGGACATGTTCTCCATACAACGGTCCCCAGGTCAGAGACAGGACACTCACTCCTTCCACCATCTCTCATCAGACCTGCACGTTCAGGACATGTTCTCCATACACCGGTCCCCAGGTCAGAGACAGGCCACTCATACCTTCCACCACCTCTCATCAGACCTGTATGTTCAGGACATGTTCTCCATACACCGGTCCCCAGGTCAGAGACAGGCCACTCACTCCTTCCACCATCGTGACCACCGAGTACCTGGCAGTGAAAGAGGAGCAGCTGGGGAATCATGACCTGGAGGGGTGGCTGGAACATATGAGCCTCCCTGTGGCACAGAGTTGGCTGAGGGGTGGCTGGGACATATGAGCCTCCCTGTGGCACAGAGTTGGCTGAGGGGTGGCTGGGACATATGAGCCTCCCTGTGGCACAGAGTTGGCTGAGGGGTGGCTGGGACATATGAGCCTCCCTGTGGCACAGAGTTGGCTGAGGGGTGGCTGGGACATATGAGCCTCCCTGTGGCACAGAGTTGGCTGAGGGGTGGCTGGGACATATGAGCCTCCCTGTGGCACAGAGTTGGCTGCTGCCAGAAGGAAGCAGATCCAGCAGAGGCCCTTGATGCCAAAGGGTGAGGCTAGGACCTTGGCTGGGAGAGCAGGGCATTCCCTGGCTGTCCCAACACAGGTTTGAGGAGAACATGGGAATGAGGGGGAGAAGAGTTGTTTGATGATGGTTTTTATTTTTTTTATTAAAAGTCAAATTCACAAAGTTTGCTCATTAAAACAGCAACTGACAATGCTTGATCAATGATTCAGAACACTCTCCACCACTCATATTTCCCCCCCCCCCCCCCCCCCCAAGCCTCTCCCCCCCACCCCCTGTTCACACGCAGGGGTTGTGTGAAGTCAATATTTTTTGAGGATTCCATGCCAGAAGAAGTGAGTCAGAGGTCAAGAAAAACAATCCTCAATTCCAGGAAGCGTTCATTCAGTCCTTGTTGGACTCGCAATACGCCATTCGTCAGCTTTCCATGTGTTCAGGCTATATATCCTGTAAACTTATCAGTCGTCAAGAATACTCAGCTTGCAGTTCATGTTGAAGACACAAAATCGGACCCATGCCGCTCCTCCTTATCTCAACTCAGCTGCATGTTTGGGTCGTTCCATTGATCATCTGGCTGACTGACTCACAGCACGCTGTTTTCTCCAAACGTGTCCTTGTCTTTGAAGTCTTGCAGTCATGGTAGTGCACATCATACATGCTGATCCATCCCCACGCCTTTTGGCTGTTTGACCTAGCCCAGGTTCATTAGTTTTGTTTTGTTGTTATTATGCGAGTCGATCCAGCTGTCGCCGCCATACATTTTATTTCTGTATGAGTAATGACATAATTTGACTGCCAAATAACAACTTTGCTCTTGGTTCACAATCTGCCAAATAATAAGACAGCGAGTATTCTAATTCTTCAGGGAATCCTGCGGCTATGTCATGAATGTAAGTCAGGCGAGGAGTTTAGTGCACCTGCCTAACAATTTCTTATCTCATTGTGTCTCTCTCACTGATCCTCTGTTTAGTTCATGCAGTGATATTTTAATCCTCTTTTGCGGTGAACGTTCTGGAGCATTCAAGAAAAAATCACAGTACGAAATTGGCAAGCGTACGGGAGCGTTTGGATTCCACGTGGTCGCTCTGGGCGCATCCATTTTGTTTATATCACATGGCAGTCACATGACCGGTTTAGCCTCGCTTTCAATACACACTGTACTTCCATTTGACTCCATTTCATGGCGGCAAAGAGCATGATCCCCAGACCCTCCACCCCCTGGCATCATCTCCAGTTTGGCCCTCCATGGCTGCGGTCCTCGCAAGGAGGTCAGTTCTCTTCTTCTGGGGTGTAATTAAGGTAGTCATTTCTCTTCTTCTGGGGTGTAATCAAGGAGGTCAATTCCCTTCTTCTGGGGTGTAATTAAGGAGGTCAATTCCCTTCTTCTGGGGTGTAATCAAGGAGGTCAATTCTTTTCTTCTGGGGTGTAATTAAGGAGGTCAATTCTCTTCTTCTGGGTGTAATTAAGGAGGTCAATTCTATTCTTCTGAGGTGTAACTAAGCAGGTCAATTCTCTTCTTATGGGGTGTAATTAAAGCAGTCAATTCTCTTCTTCTGGGGTGTAATTAAGGTCAATTCTCTTCTTCTGGGGTGTAATTAAGGTAGTCAATTCTCTTCTTCTGGGGTGTAATCAAGGAGGTCAATTCCCTTTTTCTGGGGTGTAATCAAGGAGGTCAATTCCCTTTTTCTGGGGTGTAATTAAGGACGTCAATTCTCTTCTTCTTGGGTGTAATTAAGGAGGTCAATTCTCTTCTTCTGGGGTGTAATTAAGGAGGTCAATTCTCTTCTTCTGGGGTGTAATTAAGGAGGTCAATTCTCTTCTTCTTGGGTGTAATCAAGGAGGTCAATTCTCTTCTTTTGAGGTGTAATTAAGGTAGTCAATTCTTTTTCTTCTGGGGTGTAATTAAGGAGGTCAATTCTTTTCTTCTGGGGTGTAATCAAGGTCGTCAATTCTCTTCTTCTGAGGTGTAATTAAGGTAGTCAATTCTTTTTCTTCTGGGGTGTAATTAAGGTAGTCGATTATCTTCTTCTTGGGTGTAATTAAGGAGGTCAATTCTCTTCTTCTGGGTGTAATTAAGGACGTCAATTCTCTTCTTCTTGGGTGTAATTAAGTAGGTCAATTCTCTTCTTCTGGGGTGTAATTAAGGTCAATTCTCTTCTTCTGGGGTGTAATTAAGGAGGTCAATTCTCTTCTTCTTGGGTGTAATTAAGGAGGTCAATTCTCTTCTTCTTGGGTGTAATTAAGGAGGTCAATTCTCTTCTTCTTGGGTGTAATTAAGGAGGTCAATTCTCTTCTTCTTGGGTGTAATTAAGGAGCTACCTCTTTTACCTCCCTCATGTTTTTGTTCATTTGTTTTCTGGTTCCAAAGCAAAACAGAAAATGGAGACCTATTTTCTACCTCAGAAGACTGAGTCTGTCTTCTTCCACCTCTGACAATTACCAGGGAGACTTGCACAGACTTTGTGCGGCCATTGCTTCTAGTACTGTGCTTCCAATCTGCAGCGTTCCATCACACGCCACTTTTCAAACTACCCTCGGTCAAGTCTCCACGGCAGGTTGTTTTCCCTCAAGGCCCTTCCGTTCAGCTGTTGTTCAGTCCCAGGGGTTATCAGCAGCATGATGGACTGGTCATGCTGGCTATCAGGCAAAGGATGAACTCTTTGTCATCAATTCATCTGGACCACCTTCTCTAAATACCCTCACTCCATGCTCTCACAAGGTGACTCATCTGACAACCTCAAATGCTGACTCACATCACAACCTCACATGGTCATGGTGACTTACCTGACAACCTCACATGGTGACTCACCTCACAACCTCACACGGTGACTCACCTGACAACCTCACAAGGTGACCCACCTCACAATCTCACTTGGTGATTCACCTGACAACCTCACATGGTGATTCACCTCACAACCTCATATAGTGACTCACCTGACAAACTTACATGGTGACTCACCTCACAACCTCACATGGTGACTCACCTCACAATCTCACTTGGTAACTCACATCACAACCTCACATGGTGACTCACCTGACAACCTTACATGGTGACTCACCTGACAACCTTACATGGTGACTCACCTGACAACCTCATATAGTGACTCACCTGACAACCTTACATGGTGACTCACCTGACAACCTCACATGGTGACTCACCTCACAACCCCACATGGTGACTCGCCTGACAACCTCACCCACTGACTCACCTGACAATCTTACACTGTGACTCACCTGACAACCTCACATGGTGACACCTGACATTCTCACACTGTGACTCACCTGACAACCTTAAATGGTTACTCACCTGACAAACTAACCGTAGTCATAGTAACTCACCTGACAACCTCACATGGTGACAACCTCACATGGTGACTCACCTGACAACCCACATGGTGACTAATCCGACACCCTCACAAGGTGACTCACCCAACAACAGGTCGTTGCTTCAGGGATCGAGCCAGATGACCCAGTGCCTTGCTGTACTCCATCTCCATCTTGGACCTGTCACAGAACATGTCTTCACCCCCTGGGTTTCCATCATCATCATGTTTACTTCTACCATTCATCACCTGGCTTTCCTTTATAATCATGTTTACTTCTACCATTTATCACCTGGCTTTCCATCATCATCATGTTTACTTCTACCATTCATCACCTGGCTTTCCTTTATTATCATGTTTACTTCTACCATTCATCACCTGGCTTTCCATCATTATCATGTTTACTACTACCATTCATCACCTGGCTTTTCATCATCATCATGTTTACTACTACCATTCATCACCTGGCTTTCCATCATTACAGTGTTTACTATTAGCAGGCAGCAAACATTTCAAGTTGAATCTTACGTCATTAGGCATAAAACATTGACACCATACACTGTCAAACATTATCTACATTGTTTACTTTCAGATACCAAGCATTCAATAGCTGAAAGATTCGGCTCAGAAGCACCGATGGGATATGACTAATCCAACCAGAAAGAGGTGTACTCCCCAGGGCCTATCCTAGATCACAGCCTTACAGAGCACAGGCTGCAGGTTAATGGATGGTTAGACAGATATCTAAAACTGGCACCTGCTTATGCATGTGGTCAGATTCTTGGATTTTCCTCATTTTTTGACTGTTACTGCTAGTATAACACTGTCAGCCTCTTCATGATGAGATCAACTCACTGTCAGCCTCTTCATGATAAGATCAAGTCTCCTAACCTTTCGCTGCCAGCGTCTCGTGTGTTAGTCTCAGTTAAGAGATCGGATGGAGTCTGGCGCTGTTGTCTGTTTATCTTATTAAATTTCCTCCCCTTGGAATATTTTTTCACACCCATCCCCCACCTTTGCCCTCCCCCCCCTCCCCCCCCCCCCACCTCCCTTCCCAACAGTTCTTTTTTTTCCCCTTTCCAATTCATCAGAGTTTTAAAAAATTTGAATTCTATTCTAAATATATGACATATCATTTCAGTATGGTCTGGCGTCTGGTTGGTATGTACAGCAAGGCTTTTTCATTCCCCCTCCCACTCCCTTCCTCCCCCCTTCTCTCCCCCTTCCCATTCCACATAC
>CM065744.1:72500-132500 GCA_033310375.1 Conus canariensis | reverse complement strand
CCTGGTCACTCACTTTGGTCATACAGTACACACCGCTGGTCACTCACTTTGTCTGGTCATACAGTACACACCCCTGGTCACTCACTTTGGTCATACAGCACACACCCCTGGTGACTCACTTTGTCTGGTCATACAGTACACACCCCTGGTGACTCACTTTGGTCATACAGCACACACCCCTGGTGACTCACTTTGTCTGGTCATACAGTACACACCCCTGGTGACTCACTGTGTCTGGTCATACAGTACACACCCCTGGTGACTCACTTTGTCTGGTCAGACAGTACACTTTGTCTGGTCATACAGTACACACCCCTGGCGACTCACTTTGGTCATACAGTACTGTTACAGATGGTGTGCGGTGCGTGTTTTGCTGTCTGACTCTCGCTCTCAAAAGTTTGGATGCGTGTAATAATTATTCCCTAGCACACCCACACCAAACGCACATGGGTAGCCAGGCAACACACGAGTTAGATTTTTTTTTTCTTTATAATTATGCTGCCTGAACCATCAAACATACATTCATGTGAATTGGTACAAATCAATACATGTCACTACATAGCATATAGATCAAGATATCAATACATAGGAACTTCAATCATCAGATATCAGCATATCATATTACATATCTTGATATCACTCACAGATCTCGCCGGCGCCATCCACAGTGTCTCACATATATATGCAGTCAACACACTCGGTTCCACAGTACCCAAGCCACAGTCTACAACACTAAAAGAAGACAAATAAGGATAACCAAGGTCCCCACATGATAAGCACAGCCGTTCACAAACACAAGCGATGAAGAAGAAGAAACGGGGTCTCCACACAACAAGCACATAATAAATCACGTCAAACTATCAGAAGAAGAACCGCAAATTCACAAGGCACAGCAATCCACAGAAGAAGAACCGCAGATTCATAAAGCACAGTAATCCACAGAAGAACAGCAGATTCATAAAGCACAGCAATCCATAGAAGAAGAACCGCAGATTCATAAAGCACAGTAAACCACAGAAGAACTGCAGATTCACAAGGCACAGCAACCAATATTGAATCCCCGGAGAACGCGATTTCAGCAAAGTTCCATAGAACACAATAAACTTCCACGTATTGTTGATCAAAAACAAAAAATAATTAGCTTCTCCGTGTATTGATATTACAATGTTCACATCAATAAATTCAGCCCACCGACACACATGAGGTGGTATAATTTGAGCACATAAATATTCTTGCGCAGGAGTTTCAAGTCACTCTCGGTGTAGATTATTATAATTGCATACGTGTGATTTACGTAAATTAAGCTGAATTATGACGTCACTCACAAAGATACGTCAGGACACTTCCGTTATGCTGATTGTCGGAATGAGCAGCTGAACAAGAAGCTAAGAACAAGAAGTCGAGTCAAGCTTGTTTTTATTGTATGACTGGCACTACAACATGGTGTCAGAAGTGTTTAGAACTCATCGAATTATGTTTTGACATTTAGCAACCTGGGCCACGTACGTACAAGGCAGTTTTGTTTCTTGACGTTTAGTAGGACTTGCGCGGGTTTGCTCAATCCCATTTTGCGTGCTCTCACTTCGACATTTCTTCGACACTGACACACATACGTGGTTCCGTGGTCCAGACACTCGGACAGCATGGACTGCTTACGGAAGCCACTGCCCCTGTCTTTTGCAGGCAACGTTGCTGAGAACTGGCGTACATTTGAGGCCGAATTTGACATCTTTATAGAGGCTGCTTATGCTGACAAAGATGACCGTACACGAGCGTACATTTTGCTGAACTTGGCTGGAAAAGAGGCCATTGAGAAAGAAAAGACATTCACTTATGCTGCTGAAGTGAAGAACGACGATGGTGTAGTCACACAAGCTGCAGAAAAGCGCGAAAGCGTCGCTGTCCTGAAGACAAAATTTCGTGAGCTCTGCGATCCACTGACGAACATTATTATCGAGAGACACAATTTCAACACACGATTCCAACAAGCTGGAGAGCCAATGCAAAGCTTCATCACAGCATTGAAGATTTTGGCCGACACCTGTGAATATGGGACGTTAAAAGACTCACTCATTCGAGACCGAATCGTCTGTGGAATTACGTCAGATGCTCTCCGAAAACAGCTTCTGAAGGAAAAGGCGCTAGATCTCCACAAAGCAATCCAGATCTGTCAGATCCACGAAGCTGCGGAGAAGCACACCGTCCAAGTATCAGAGGACCACGAAGTCAACGCCATCTCACAGAAGAAGAAGTTCAACGCTCCTCCCAACAAATCTTGTCACTATTGTGGTCGTTCGCATGTAGCAAAGAAAGAGGAGTGTCCAGCCTATGGCAAGAAATGCTCGTCATGCTCAAAGATGCACCACTTTGCAAAGGTCTGCAAATCAACACGACGGCGGTTAGCGAGCACCGTCGCTGCAATTGGTGGAGACAACTCTGATGAGGATGGAGAGCCAGCTGAAGACTGGGAGCTACACGCGCTCACCCAGGAGCCACGTCGCAATGAGATACACTGCACAGCAATAATCAATGGAGGCGATTTGAAACTAAAGGTCGATACTGGTGCCAAATGCAATGTTCTGCCACTCTACGAGCTCAAGAAGGTCCAAGCAAGAGAGACCATCAACAAAGCCAAAGCCATCAACCTCGTCGCATACGGGGGAGAGCGATTCTCGACACTAGGAAGTGTGGACCTTCTCTGCAAGATTGGCGACCACAAAGAAACGTTGACCTTTCATGTCATTGACAGGCAAGCCACACCCATCCTTGGTCTCAGTGACGCACTTCGACTCCGTCTCATTCAGCTAGACAAGACTGTCTATGCAGTAAATGAAGCGTCTGAAGACACCTCCAGAGAAAACACCTTGAAGGACTACCCAGAACTTTTTAATGACACACTTGGGACTTTGCCTCCAAAATACGTCATGCGCGTTGATCCTAGCGTCACACCAGTTGTCAAACCAGCAAGAAAAGTTCCTCAGGCCATGGAAAAGAAGGTCAAGATTGAGCTTGAGAACATGGTGAAACGAGGCGTCATAGTGCGAGAAACAGAACCGACAGAGTGGGTGTCACAGATGGTGGCAGCAAGAAAGAAAAATGGTGACGTCCGGATCTGTTTAGATCCAAGAAGTTTAAACACCGCTCTCCAACGCCCGCACTTCCCAATGCGCACCGCCGACGACGTAGCATCTAGAATCGGCAACGCGAAATGTTTCAGCACTTTGGATGCAAAGAACGGATTTTGGCAAATTCGGATGGACGAGGAGTCTTCCAGGCGAACTACTTTCAGCACACCGTTTGGGCGATACAGGTTCCTGCGCATGCCGTTTGGCATTAATACGGCAAGTGAGGTCTTCCAGGAAGCCATGGAGAGACTATTCGAGGGATATCCATGTGCCATCATCGTAGATGATATCCTCGTCTGGGGCTCCACCGACGAGGAGCATGATGCAAATCTCAAGAAGATTCTGGAGCGAGCACGGCAGATCGGGCTGAAGCTGAACCTCAGTAAATGCAAGTTCAGGATGAAAAGCGTCACTTTCGTCGGCCATAAGTTCACTGAGGATGGTCTGAAGCCAGATACGGAGAAAACAGACGCAATCCGGGCGATGCCTGCACCTGAGAACCAGGCAGCTCTTCAGAGGTTCCTTGGCATGACAAACTACCTAAACAAGTTCATTCAGAACTACAGTGAGAAAACAGCAGTTTTGCAAGAACTGCTGCGCAATGACATTGTTTGGAGCTGGACTGACGCTCACCAGCAAGCTTTCAACAGACTCAAAGATGACCTCATGAATCCTCCTGTCCTGACGTATCTTTGTGAGTGACGTCATAATTCAGCTTAATTTACGTAAATCACACGTATGCAATTATAATAATCTACATCTTCCTTCTTTTTTTTTTTTTTTTTTTTTTTTTTGAAGCGCACCAGACTGCTTGCAAGCGACATCATGTTTTGGCCCAAGATGCGTCAAGACATTGAAGACGCAGTTTCTCAGTGCTCAGCCTGCAACAGCTGCAAGGCCCATCTGCAGAAACAGCCCCTCATGAATCACCCTGTCCCTGAACTCCCTTGGTCCAGCCTCGCAGCCGACATATTTGACTGGAATGGCAAGCAATACCTGGTTGTTGTCGATTCATACTCTGGCTGGTTTGAGATGGACATGATCACCAAGATGACTTCAAACATGGTGATCCTGAAGATGAAGCGGCACTTTGCGTCTCATGGCATCCCAGAAAAGCTGATGACAGACAATGGCACGCAATTCGCCAGTCGCGAGTTCAAACAGTTCGCACAGGAGTGGAACTTCGTGCACATCACCAGTAGCCCCCACTACCCCAGATCCAATGGCTTGGCAGAAAACGCCGTCAAGCAAGCCAAACAGCTGTTGGAAAAGAGCGAGAAGGACGGATCAGACGTGTACCTTGGTTTGCTGAATCTTCGCAACACGCCACGTGATGACATGGGCTCACCTTCGCAGCGCCTCAACTCGAGACGTATGCGAGCGACACTGCCCACTTCAACAAAACTTCTCCAACCCAAAGCCGTGAGCACACGCAAAGTCTCCAACCAGTTGAAGAAGTCCAGGCAGCAGCAGAAACAGTATCATGACAGATCAGCGAGAGATCTGCGTCCTTTGAAACAGGGTGAAGTCGTGCGGATCCAGACTGACAAAGGCTTCAAGAAACTTGCAGTAGTGAAGTCAGTACGCCACTCGCCAAGATCGTACGTCGTCACTGCAGATGGCGCTGACTACGTACGCAACAGACGTCACCTTCTCCCCGTCAAGGAGCCCAGACCACAGGTTCCGCAAGCCCTCAGCACGCTACCTCGTGACAATCTTGGAGGTCCAGGTAGTGTGCGACCCCCATTCCCTGCACCCTTTGAACAGCAGTCAGCCTCGTCGCCGCCTCCCGCTGCTGTCGTTACCCGCCCCTTGTCTGCCCCCACTCCTCTCACCCCTCCGCTTGCCAACGTGCCACGAAGCAGGTATCACCCCAATGCAGCTGTTCCCCTCCCCAGCACTTCCTGCTCCAACCTGTTCCATGCCTCGTCAAGCCAGTGCCACCAACAAGACACCAGGTCCAATCGCGCCCACAACACCGGGTCCTGTGCCGGCCACTACACCAGGTTCACCACCAGCCAGGCTTTCAGGTCCAGCACTGACCGCCTTGCAGCCCCAGCCCGTGGTGACCCGTGCCGGTAGAGTCGTGAAGCCCAACCCCAAATACTTTGACTGAATGATGTCGGGCCATCTACCAGTGCCTTGATGTGACATTTTGCTGTTTATTTTTGAATATTTTTTTTCAGGAAGGAAAATGAACATGGAAAAGAAATCGAAACATTTGTTTGAATTTTTCTTTAGCTTGCATTATTTCTTTTGGTTCGAAGGAAGCATTTTGGACAGTAAATTATTTTCATTTAACTTGCTCCGTTTAGTTCTTTCAAAAAAAAAAAAAAAAAAAAAAAAGAGAAGGAAGATGTAGATTATTATAATTGCATACGTGTGATTTACGTAAATTAAGCTGAATTATGACGTCACTCACAAAGATACGTCAGGACACTTCCGTTATGCTGATTGTCGGAATGAGCAGCTGAACAAGAAGCTAAGAACAAGAAGTCGAGTCAAGCTTGTTTTTATTGTATGACTGGCACTACAACACTCGGCGACACAGCATTCACAACATTTCTATAACAAATAAATTTCCTGGTACATATTTCGCTGGTACCGTCATCAGAAGTATCACACATACACAGTGAACATCAACGTACTACTGACTTGAAAGTCAGCCTCTCCACATAGTAACACTACGGAGAAAACGACGATTAAAACAAAATAAAGAAGGCTGGACACCAAAGCCTCGGCCGTTAGTTCCTGCTCTCCTCTTCCGTCAAAATTTTTATTATTTTCATCATGTTCTTATGTCATTTCAAGTTGACGTCATAATTCACGTTCTTCTTCTTCTTTCTTTGAACATCCGCCATCATCATTTTGATGGTTCTGATGTGTGTAAAAACTTTGGGGGTTTCCACAGGGTGTTGACATAGACATGTAGGACTGACAGCCGGGGGCTGGAACTTGTGTGTGGGGGGGGGGGGGGGGGGGGGGGGGTGGTAGTGGGGGAGTGGGGGGGAGGGCACTGGTTGGTCAGATTTGGGACTTGAAGCACACCACTGAGGTTGAGGAAATAACCTCAGGAGGCAGGCTGTTCCAGTCCCTGACAGTCCTTGGGAAGAAAGAAAACTTCCTGTAGTTGGTTTTACAGGCGGGGAGAAGATAAGTCTCCTCATGAGACTGTCTTGTAGTCCGTGCTGGGGTGTTTGGTGTAGGCCTGAATGGGGTGTTTATGCTGACCTCTTCATGATGGTATTTGAAGAAGGTGGTCAGCCTTGCTGCTCTTCTTCTGTCTGCCAGGGTGGACCACTGTAGATGTGTCAGCATGGAATCGACACTTGAGGTGTGACGGTGGCGGTTCACAACCCATCGAGCTGCACGGCGTTGAACTTTTTCCATGTTGTTGATGTTTTTGGCAGTGTAGGGGTCCCAGACAGGTGAGGCATATTCTAGGGTGGGGCGAACTAGGGCTTTGTAGGCAGTTTCCTTGATGTTAATAGAGCCTACTCGCAGGTTTCGCCTGAGGAACCCTAAGGTCTTGTTTGCCCTGTTTGTTACATTGGAGATGTGGGTGTCCCAGCTAAGATCTTGGGAAATGGTGACCCCCAGGTACTTTGTCTCTTCGACGCTTTTGAGATTTTGGCCATGGAGATGGTATGTGCCAGTCAGTGTGTTTTTCTTCCTGGAGACGTGGAGGGCTTGACACTTGTCTGGGTGGAAGGACATTTTCCATTTTGTTTCCCAGGCTGCCATGTGGTCCAGGTCCTGTTGTAGCTTCCTTTGGTCTTGGGGGAAACTACAGTTCTGTGGCAGAGAGTGTCATCTGCAAAGAGCCGTGTTGTTGAGGAGAGTTGTTCAGGGAGGTCGTTTATGTAGAGGAGAAAAAGGGCTGGGCCCAGGACTGATCCCTGGGGGACTCCTGACTCTACTGGGACGGCCTTTGAAGAAGCTCCATCAACTACCACTGCCTGCTGTCGGTTTGCCAGGAAGTTCTTTATCCATTCATGGACCTGGCCAGTGATCCCGTAATGTCGGAGCTTGTGGATTAGAAGGGAGTGGCAGACTTTGTCAAAGGCTTTTGAGAAATCCATCACTAAGACGTCTGATTGTTTTCCCTTTTCCATATTGTAGGATAGCTCATCCACAAGCCCCAGCAGTTGGCTTTCACAGGATCTACCTCGCCGGAAGCCATGCTGTTCCTCACGCAGGATGTTGTTTGCCTCTGCAAATCCCATAATTGTGCTTACCACAATGTGCTCTAGGATTTTGCATGGCACACTCGTGAGGGAGATGGGGCGATAGTTTTCAGGCCTGTATCGTTCACCCTTCTTGAACACCGGAGAGACGTTTGCCCTTTTCCAGTCTTTTGGTACAATGCCCGTATTTATGGAGGACTGGAAGAGAAGCGTAAGAGCTGGGGCAATTTCATCACCAATTTCCTTCAGGAGGCGAGGGGTGGTTCCGTCTGGTCCAGGGGCTTTGCTCGGGTCTAGGCCTTTTAACAGTTTTCTAACTCCCGCTATTGAGATGTGGATGTGGTCACATGTAGGTCCTTCAGGCTCTGGGCTCATGTCAGTCCAGGACTCAAGTTCTTCTGGTGAACAGGACAGCTTGCTGCTGAATGCTGACTGAAACTGTGCATTCAGTATTTCTGCCTTTTCCTTGGGTTCAGTAGCTAGCTTACCAGCTACTTTCAGTGGAGAGACACTGGCTGCTTCCGTGCGCTGGGACTTGATGTATGACCAGAATGATTTCTTCGTTCCAGGCTTTGTTTCTTGGCTGTCAGAGATCAGGTTTTCAGTATAGGACCAGTAGGTTCTACGGAGTCTGCGCTGAACTTGGCGTTTGAGGACTCTGACTTTGGAGTGGATTTTTTCATCTCCAGTCTTTTTCCATCGTTTATACAGTCTGTCTCTCCTCTTGATCAGCTTCTTGGTGTAGTACTCCACCCATGGCTTGCTGTTCTTTGGTCGGAGAGTAGTGACTAGGATGTGTGCCTCGACTGCCGAGTGGAGCTTTTCCTTCAGCTCTGTCCAGACTTCCTCTGAGTTGCTTTGGTCATTATACTTTGACGTAATGTCGTTTGACAGCTGTATCGTGGCTTTACGTAGATTTGGCCAGTCGGCCTTGTTGTACTGGAGGACAGGCCGTTGGGTCTGCTTTTGGTGGACTGGATGAGTTTGGAATTCCATGTATGGGATGTCATGGTCTGAGAGTCCTGGCATGCTTTCGACCCTTGGGACTAGTGAGGGGTGATTTGTGAGGAACAGATCAAGGGTGTTTTCTCCTCTTGTAGGAAAGGTCACCATCTGTTCCAGGCCGAGGTCTTGGATGGTGTCAATGAACTTATGGTGGAGGACTGGGTACCTGGAGGTGAACTTCAGTCTGACATTGGCCCAGTCCATGGCTGGGAAATTGAAATCCCCACCGATAACGATATGAGCTCCAGTGGCCACTGCTCACACGTTGACGTCACAATACTACCCCTCCTCAAAAAAAAAAAAAAAAAATGACCAAATTGTTTTTTTGAAGAAGTAAACAAACAGCAGAATACACAAACCCAGAAATCATACATCAAACAGCTTCATAAAACTACAGTTCACACAAGGAACCTCACTTCCTAAGGGATCAATTGATTTTCAGATGAACGGGAGAGAAGGTCAGCGAAAACAATCGCCGAACCAGGAACTGGCTGGACTTCAAACGAGAATTCCTGCAACGACAACGCCCATCTCATAATTCTTGAGTTCTTAAAGTTTGACGTTCGCAGGTACGTCAAGGGACGATGATCCGTCTGCAGGATAAATCTGACTCCCCAAAGGAACCTAACAAACTTCTGCACAGCCCAGACAATGGCTAAACATTCCCGCTCAATAGTACTGTACGCCTTCTCACGATCCAGCAACTTTCGACTAGCGAACACGACTGGGTGAAGGACATCATCACTCTCCTGAAGCAATACAGCACCCAAACCAACAGACTCTAGCATCAGTCCTGAGAACAAAAGGATTACCCAACCTTGGTAACAACAACACAGGTGCAGAAGACAAGACACCCTGAATCTTCTTCAAAGCTTCAGCACACTCAGGAGTCCAAGAAATAGACCTTCCAGCACGATCAGCATCTTTGATCAAATCCGACAGTGGAGCACTCAAAGTAGCGAACCCAGGAACATATCTCCTGTAAAAACTGAGCAACCCCAACAATGACCTGACCTGCTTCCTGGTAGTAGGAGTGGACATATTCAAAATCTTATCAACCTTCTTACCTTCAGGACGCATAGTACCACCTCCAACAACATGACCAAGGAACTCAAGTGAACGAAAGCCTGCCTCGATCTTCGAAGGACGAGCTGTGAGGTTGAAAGACCTCAGACGAGAGAGCACACCCTTCACATGTTTAAGGTGAGCATCCCATGACATACTGTACACAAGAATATCGTCAAAAAAATTGATGGCAGAAAACTGATCTAATGCCAGCATACGCATCATACGTGCAAACACTGCAGGAGCCGATATAAGTCCAAAAGGCATCCTGACAAACTGGAATAGACCCATGTGTGTTGTAAAAGCCATCTTCGGACGATCCTCGGGCTTAACCACGATCTGCCAATATCCTTTTGCAAGATCTATCTTTGTGAAAAACTGAGCATCAGCTAGCCTTGCAAAAAGACTCTCAACATCAGGAATAGGTTCAGCATCAAAGACGGTAATCTTGTTCAAAGATCTGAAATCAATGCAAAATCGACATGTACATCTTTCTTCCTGACCAACACAACTGGAGAGGCATACGGACTATTTGATGGCTCAATGATACCAAGATCTAACATGATACCAATCTCTCTCTCGACAACCTCTTTGGCAAAAAAAGGGATATCATAACGCTTCTTTCTAACAGGTATATCTGAAGTAAGAGGGATCTCTAATAGTACATCACCTGAGAAAGAACCTGGTTTAGGAGTCAAAATGTCCTGAAAATCATCAAAGACTGCACGCAACTCCCTGGAACTGCTGTCAGACAAAGCACAATCAAACTGTACAGAACGAACATCTTCATCTGGCATAGAAGACGCCATTGGAACAGTTAAAGTGGGAATGGGCAAAGCGTCATCACAGTCCTGGACGACACTAACTGTACAAACTACTTCATGAACAGTACAAACGGACTCCAGAGAGGGATCCACAGAAAGACCAGCTCCTGGAGAACACTCAAGAGAAACCTGTTCCTGCTCACAAGCCAAAGGTGCTATCTCTGACCAAGGCACTGAAGTACCTTGTGAAAGAATAACTGTAGGTACAACAACATCAGAAGTAGATACAACAGCACGACGAATATACTTTTTGAGCATATTCGCATGAAAGATCTTTTCTTTGCCCTTAACAAAAACCTTGTAATCTGGATGCATGACTTTGACTACTGGGAAAGGCCCTGACCAACTGGCTAACAACTTGTTAGAATCAGTCAGTAACAAAACTAAAACTTCATCATCAACTTTGAAACAGCGTTCCCTGGCCTTCTTGTCAAAGTACTTTTTACCCTTCAAAGCGGAATCAGCAGAATTCTCCATGGCTAACTTACATGAGTCAGCAATGACATTCTTGAGTTCAAACAAGTACGAATAGAGAGGTTTTGCTTCAACATCCTGAGCATCTGACTGAGTCCACGACTCCTGTAGTAAAGCAATAGGACCACGAACCTGCCGACCAAACAGCAACTGAAAGGGAGAGAAACCTGTACTCTCAGAGGGCAACTCTCTGCACGCAAACAACAGTGCAGGCAAATAACGATACCACGCCTTTGGGTGAGTGCGGACAATCTTTTTCAACATGGACTTCAAAGTCCCATGAAACCTCTCAACATGACCATTTGCCTGCGGATGATACGGCGATGTACGTATGCCCTTTGCACCACACAAAGCATGAAACTGCTTCATTAGCTCAGAGTTGAACTGTGTACCCTGATCAGATAGAATCTCCTTGGAAAAACCTAAACGAGAAAAGATTCCCAACAATGCTTCTGCCACAGCGACAGAGGAGATATCCTTCAACGGAACAGCCTCCGGAAAACGGGTAGCAATGTCAATCATGGTCAAGATGTAATGATGACCTTGTTCCGAAGGAGGAGACAGTGGACCAACAAGATCAACAGCCACACGATCAAATGGAGTATTAATGAGTGGAACAGACGCAAGGGGTACTGGACAAACTCTACCCTTTGATACTGTCTTCTGACACACATCACAGGAAGCAACATACTTCGCTACATCCACAGTCACTCCAGGCCAAAAGAACTTGTTAAGGATTCTAAACAGAGTACGCCGAGAATCACAATGACCCGACAAAATCAGATCATGCGCCACAGATAACAGTGTAGGTCGAAGTTCAAGAGGAACAACAACCTGATCAAAAGAGATATCATTTTTGACAAAATGCCTGTACAGAACACCATCAGACAAGAAGTAATAAAAGGTAGTTGTACCTGACTTCTTCACCTCACCAGAAGACGCTGACTGGAAGCACGACTTCAATGACGCGTCATCTTTCTGTTTCTGAACAAGGTCAGAACGGGAAATGTTCAGATCATCAGGAATCTGACACAAAGGCTTTTTTTCCACAACATGCTTAGCTCTAGCCCTCGTAACGGCGGCTAAAGAGATAGGTTCACCAGATACATCACTAAACTCATCGCTCACAGAAACTCCAGGTACATTACCCACAATGAGATCTGCGACAGGGCTATCCAAGACACAACAAGTCAAATCACCCACAAAATAAGGACAACTGACTGAAACTGTAGCCAGTGGAAACTCATCCACACAACCACCAAAAGAAACACACTTCACTGTGGTTCCTAACATCTGACTGTCAGAAACTAACCGTTTGCGAACGCCACAAATAGTAGCACCAGTATCACGCAGAACAGAACTCAAAGTGCCATTCACAGAACCAGACTCCAAATGTAATTTGCCTGTGAACTCACCAGCAGCAAGACAAGCAAAAGGAGTATCAAGAACAGAGCAACAAGCACTGGACTGTTTGCTGTCAGCTGAGTTCTCGACAAAAGTAGAGTTACCAACCACAAAAGGACATGTGCCTGGGTGGCTGAGGGTGCAAATTCTACTTGTAAGGGTTTCTACCTGACTTCCATGGACACCTAGCAGCTACATGTCCTGTCTTTTTACACAAAAAACACACAACACTTGCAAACTGATCAGAAGCACTTTCTGAGGAACTCTTACTGCCAGAGATATAACGGGCGCCACGACCACGATAACGGCTACTGCCAAAGTTATTTCCACGACCAGCTGAGTAACCAAAGCTCTGATGACCACAGTAACAGCTACCACCAAAGTTACTTCCACGATCATTTGAGGAACCATAGTAGTGGCCACTGTTTTGAAAAGTAGAGTATGTTTCCTCTGTCAGACTGACCACAGTATGGAGTTCTATCAGACTGACCGGGATATGGATTTCTATCAAATTGACCAGGAGTTTTGTATCCAACAGAAGCAAAAATGTTTACATCAACTTTCCTAGAAAGCACCTTAGTGGGATGAGCATGTCTGTATGACTCTGCAGACTTGATCATTTCATCAAAAGTTTTCACATCTTTTTCACACAAAAAAGTAGCCAAGTCCTTAGAGACACACTCCAAAAACTGCTCACGCAAGATAAGATCCACTAGACCTTCAAAAGACTTATCATTTTTTTGACAAAGAGACCCAACGGTCAAACACAAACAAACGTCTAAGTTCAACTGCAAAGGTCTCGAAAGGTTCATCTGAGCTAGGCTTAGCCTCACGAAAACGCTTACGAAAACCATCTGGAGTACATTGAAATTTTTTCAGCAAGCTCTCTTTCAAAAGCTCGTAAGACACAACATTATTTTCAGTGAGACTATGATAGAGAGTTAAAGCAGAACCCTCAAGCAATGCAGACAGGTATGTTATCCACAAACTCTCAGACCATCCCAAGGAACGAGCATGGGTTTCAAAACGAAACAAGTAACTGTCTATATCATCAGTTCTTTCCTTGAAAGGGGGCAACTTAGGAAAAGTAGGAGAGGGGCGTTAAACCTGGGAAAACCAGAACTCTGACTGTCATTATCCTGACCTGACACTGCACCTTGCTGAGAAGTTATTTGTAACTGAATTCTTTTAGTTTCCTCTATCTCTCTTTGCTGAATTCTTTTTGTTTCCTCTTGCATTCTTTTTGTTTCTTCTTGCTCTTGTATTTGTATCTGCTCTCTTTTAGTTATCTCTTGTATCTGCTCTCTTTTAGTTATCTCTTCCTGCATTCTTTTCATTTTGATTCTTTCCTCTCTTTCCATATCTTGAGCAATGCATTTATCCACATAGGCCAACAGATCTTCTCCCTCCAGACCACATACCTTACCTCGTTGTAAATATTTAGCGAAAACTTTGTCCTCGTCTATAGAGGATACAACAGGACTTTCTTCCTCAGCCTTCTGTGCCATAATGAAAATATGAAATAATCTCCTGTCAAACCGGACACACACACTAGTGGATCAAATACAAACAATTGCTATCACAAGCAAAAAAGGTTTGAAACCTCTGTCCACTAATATATATATATATATGAATTCCAAAGAGGATTTTTTTTTTTCAAACAAACATTAACGACAATCACTCTTAAAAAGACTAAGTATTATCAAACCCAACCAACAAAAGGATAGAGATAAACAATGAAACAGAATTTCAGGGATATGGGGTGAAAGAAAAACACAATCGATAATCAATGCCAAATTTTCAGCAACAAGTATAAATCAAGCAATGACATGAGAGTAATAACGAATATAATCAATGTATTGTTGTTGTTATTTTATTTATTTATTTATTTTTAACACACTAAGCATTCAAAATGAAACAACTAATAACTTTTTTTTTTTTAACTGGTTCAGGGCAGCCACTCACACACTCATTCATTCAAGAGAAAAGAACCCTAAGAATGCTGAAGAAGCAACACAATCCCCAAGTAAATATAGAAACAGAAATAATCAAAGAGATAACTGAAGATAATGAAAATAAAGCCCACAAAGGAAGGAAGAACTAAGAACTAGGCCCTCGTATCTCCAGAAACTATACAGAAGGAGATACCCCGTTACGCTGGAGACGGGAAAGAAAGTAGACAAAAACAGTCATAAAACAAAACAATACAACACAACTCAATTGTTCAAAAGAAAAGTCTGTGAACGTGACCTATTACTTCTAATTGGGCAATTATAGGTGTACAAAAACAAATCCTACCACTATGGCGATTTTAATTCAATAGCAAAAGAAATTTAACTACGGGGTCACCAGATGTTACGGATGGTGTGCGGTGCGTGTTTTGCTGTCTGACTCTCGCTCTCAAAAGTTTGGATGCGTGTAATAATTATTCCCTACGCACACCCACACCAAACGCACATGGATAGCCAGGCAACACACGAGTTAGATTTTTTTTTTCTTTATTAATTATGCTGTCTGAACCATCAAACATACATTCATGTGAACTGGTACAAATCAATACATGTCACTACATAGCATATAGATCAAGATATCAATACATAGGAACTTCAATCATCAGATATCAGCATATCATATTACATATCTTGATATCACTCACAGATCTCGCCGGCGCCATCAACAGTGTCTCACATATGCAGTCAACACACTCGGTTCCACAGTACCCAAGCCACAGTCTACAACACTAAAAGAAGACAAATAAGGATAACCAAGGTCCCCACATGATAAGCACAGCCGTTCACAAACACAAGCGATGAAGAAGAAGAAACGGGGTCTCCACACAACAAGCACATAATAAATCACGTCAAACTATCAGAAGAACCGCAAATTCACAAGGCACAGTAATCCATAGCAGAAGAACCGCAGATTCACAAAGCACAGCAATCCACAGAAGAAGAACCGCAGATTCATAAAGCACAGTAATCCACAGAAGAACCACAGATTCACAAAGCACAGCAATCCATAGAAGAACTGCAGATTCATAAAGCACAGTAAACCATAGAAGAACTGCAGATTCACAAGGCACAGCAACCAATATTGAATCCCCGGAGAACGCGATTTCAGCAAAGTTCCATAGAACACAACAAACTTCGATTCCACGTATTGTTGATCAAAAACAAAAATTAATTAGCTTCTCCATGTATTGATATTACAATGTTCACATCAATAAATTCAGCCCACCGACACACATGAGGTGGTACAATTTGAGCACATAAATATTCTTGTGCAGGAGTTTTAAGTCACTCTCGGCGACACAGCATTCACAACATTTCTATAACAAATAAATTTCCTGGTACATATTTCGCTGGTACCGTCATCAGAAGTATCGCACATACACAGTGAACATCAACGTACTACTGACTTGAAAGTCAGCCTCTCCACATAGTAACACTACGGAGAAAACGACGATTAAAACAAAATAAAGAAGGCTGGACACCAAAGCCTCGGCCGTTAGTTCCTGCTCTCCTCTTCCGTCAAAATTTTTATTATTTTCATCATGTTCTTATGTCATTTCAAGTTGACATCGTAATTCACGTTGACGTCACAAGTACACACCCCTGGTGACTCACTTTGGTCATACAGTACACACCCCTGGCGACTCACTTTGATCATACAGTACACACCCCTGGTGACTCACTCTGTCTGGTCATACAGTACACACCCCTGGTCACTCACTCTGTCTGGTCATACAGTACACACCGCTTGTGACTCACTTTGGTCATACAGCATACACACCTGGTCACTCACTTTGTCTGGTCATACAGCACACACCCCTGGTGACTCACTTTGTTAGGTCATACAGTACACACCCCTGGCGACTCACTTTGGTCATACAGTACACACCCCTGGTCACTCACTCTGTCTGGTCATACAGTACACACCCCCGGTCACTCACTTTGTCTGGTCATACAGTACACACCCCTGGTGACTCACTTTGTCTGGTCATACAGCATACACACCTGGTCACTCACTTTGTCTGGTCATACAGTACACACCCCTGGTGACTCATTTTGGTCATACAGTACACACACCTGGTCACTCACTTTGTCTGGTCATACAGTACACACCCCTGGTCACTCACTCTATCTGGTCATACAGTACACACCCCTGGTCACTCACTTTGGTCATACAGTACACCCCCCCGGTGACTCACTTTGTTTGGTCATACAGTACACACCCCTGGTCACTCACTTTGCCTGGTCATACAGTACACACCCCTGGTGACTCACTTTGTCTGGTCATACAGTGCACACCCCTGGTGACTCACTCTGTCTGGTCATACAGTACACACCCCTGGTCACTCACTTTGTCTGGTCATACAGCACACACCCCTGGTCACTCACTTTGTTTGGTCATACAGTACACACCCCAGGTGACTCACTTTGGTCATACAGTACACACCCCTGGTGACTCACTCTGTCTGGCCAAACACTACACACCCCAGGTGACTCACTTTGGTCATACAGTACACACCCCTGGTCACTCACTTTGTCTGGTCATACAGTACACACCCCAGGTGACTCACTTTGGTTATACAGCACACACCCCTGGTGACTCACTTTGTCTGGTCATACAGTACACACCCCTGGTCACTCACTCTGTCTGGTCATACAGTACACACCCCAGGTGACTCACTTTGGTCATACAGTACACACCCCTGGTCACTCACTTTGTCTGGTCATACAGTACACACCCCTGGTCACTTACTTTGGTCATACAGTACACACCCCTGGTCACTCACTTTGTCTGGTCATACAGTACACACCCCTGGTCACTCACTTTGTTTGGTCATACAGTACACACCCTTGGTGACTCACTTTGTCTGGTCATACAGTACACACCCCTGGTCACTCACTTTGGTCATACAGTACACACCCCTGGTGACTCACTTTGTCTGCAACTGTACAGTTTGGCATCATCTGACTGGTGACAATGGCAAAACTTCAGTCAACAGATCTTGTACATTTGTCAGACAACTGTACAGTTTAGCATCATCTATATGGGTTAAATTGAGTTTTCCTGGATGGGTGTTCTGTGGTCTGGTGCATGATTGAAGTAATTCTTTTTTTCTTCCTGTTCACACATGCATGCGCACACACACACACACACACACACACACACGCACACGCACACACACACACACACGCACGCACACACACACACACACGCACGCACACACACATGCACACACGCACACACATGGGCACATGCCCACACATCCATACACACGTGTACATTCACTACACACACATACAAAAAAAAATGCGTTGGGCTAATGCGTTGGTCAGACATCTGCTAAGTCGTAGCCACCAGACCTCTTCTTCAATTCTCTCATCTTAGTTGTTAACTCATTTATCCATCAGCTTAAAATCATGCGTAGTGTGGTCTCAAAACTTTGCGGATGTGGTGTAGTGTATATGGACTAGTCCGCACGCATTGACGCCTCCTTGATGAAACTGAAACTGAAACTGAAACTTCCTGTCCATCTCATTTTTTAGATCAGCATAAAAAAGAATGTGAAAGAGTCGTCAACAGTGGGTCCCTTTTGCTCCAGGCAGATGTATCAGTCGAACTCACGACACACAGGATCATCTACCTCTGACCTGTCTTGTTTCATTGTTTTCCTTTACGTCCTCTAACTCCAGGTGATCTGACCCTTTCCATGTCTGAAAATGGCAAGAGCCTGGGTTGCTGTGAGGATCGTCTTCGTCCCCCTCTCCTGCCATGTGGCCTCTCTTTGGCCTTTTACTTGTGGCAGATTGACTCCCATCCAATTCTACAGACAGGGCAGTTGTTGCTATGGAAATCACAGACAGGGCAGTTGTTGCTATGGAAATTTATCCAGCATGGCAGGCTAAGAGCCTTCTTTATCTTTTTTTACCCTTAATTTTGCTCCAATTGAAGTTATTTTTAATTTTTGATTTTTCTTCCTTTAAAATGCTGACCATTTCATAGTCTGCCGTCCTGCTAACAATAGCAATAACAATGAGACTACTATATATGTACTAAAGTAGCCATTGAGGCTACTAAAGGAGCCAATGAGACTACAATCAAAGCCTGTAAGATCAGCCAACCAAAGATAAAATATGTGCAAACTGATTGGCAGGCACATTGATTCAATGCTTGTGTGCACTGGGCTACCCCCAACTGATCAGCAGCCTAAAGGAACAGTCAAGCTTACCAAAAATATGTCCACGAACTGAAAATGAAGACCCACAACCAGTGGCACAACACTACGCGAAACACACCACGCAGAACAATGTGAAAACTGAAAATGAAGACCCACAACCAGTGGCGCAACACTACGTGAAACACACCACACAGAACGCAGAACAATGTGAAAACTGAAAATGAAGACCCACAACCAGTGGCACAACACTACGCGAAACACACCACGCAGAACGCAGAACAATGTGAGAACTGAAAATGAAGACCCACAACCAGTGGCACAACACTACGTGAAACACACCACGCAGAACGCAGAACAATGTGGGAAAGAAATAGGGTGGTGCCTCTTGTCCATTCCTCATGCATGACTGACAAACTGGCACATTCTCTGGAATGATCCAGTTTACTGACAGAATTTTTGAAAGTTTCAAAACGGAGTGACTGAGGGCGGAAAATGAACCAGAATTTAGAAAGAGAGGGGGTTAGTTACCGCCAAGGACACAGACAGACAGAGTACAGGACAAGACACTTTGTCTGTGTCCTTGGAGGTAACTAACCCCCTCTCTCTCTAAATTTTGCAGAATTTTGAAAGGCAAAACTATAATTATACATTATGATATTGCCTTTACAGCACAGGACTATGAGTATACATGACTATGCTGACTATAAATAGGGCACTGGACAATGATTATACAGGACTATGCTAGCTATAAGGCACTGGACAATGATTATACAGGACTATACTAGAGCTCTATAAAGCGCTAGACATAGATTATACAGGACTACAGGACTATGCTAGCTATAAGGCACCGGACAATGATTATACAAACTATGCTAGCTATAAAGCGCTAGACAATGATTATACAGGACTATGCTAGCTATAAAGCACTAGACAATGATTATACAGGTCTATGCCAGCTATAAGACATTGGACAATGATTATACAGGACTAAGCTAGCTATAAAGCACTAGACAATGATTACACAGGACTGTGCTTGCTATAAGACAATGGACAATGATTACACAGGACTATGCCAGCTATAAGACACTGGACAATGATTATACAAGACTACGCTAGCTGTAAAGCACTAGACAATGATTACACAGGACTACGCTTGCTATAAGACACTGGACAATGATTACACAGGACCATGCCAGCTATAAGACATTGGACAATGATTAAACAGGACTATTGCTAGCTTTAAAGCACTAGACAATGATTACACAGACTATGCCAGCTATAAGACACTGGACAATGATTATACAGGACTATGCCAGCTATGAGGCTCTGGACAATGATTATACAGGACTATGCTGGCTATAAGTCACTGGACAATGATTATACCAGACAACGTTCCTTTATGGCACTGGACTATGATTATACAGGATCATGTTGGCTATAAATAAGTCACTAGACCATCATTATACAGGACTATGTTGGCTACAAAGCACTGGATAATGATCATAAGGACTATGCTGGCTATAAATAAGGCACTAGACTATGATTAAACAGAACTATGCAGGCTTTAAAGAAGACACTGAACTCTATGTGGAAGACTATGTTGGACAAAGATTATAATACAGGACAATGTTGCTATGAAGCACTGGACTATGATTACACAGAACTATGCTGGCTATCACAAAGGCATTGGACTATGATTACACAGAACTACGCTGGCTATCACACAGGCATTGAACTATGATTACACAGAACTATGCTGGCTATCACACAGGCATTGGACTATGATTACACAGAACTATGCTGGCTATCACACAGGCATTGGACTATGATTACACAGAACTATGCTGGCTATCACACAGGCATTGAACTATGATTACACAGAACTATGCTGGCTATCACACAGGCATTGGACTATGATTACACAGAACTATGCTGGCTATCACACAGGCATTGGACTATGATTACACAGAACTATGCTGGCTATCACACAGGACTATGATTACACAGAACTATGCTGGCTATCACAAAGGCATTGGACTATGATTACACAAAACTATGCTGGCTATCACACAGGCATTGAACTATGATTATACAGGACCATGTTCATTATAAAGCACTAGACAATGATTATACTGGACAATGTTGCTATGAGGCATTGGACTATAATTATACAGGACCATGTTGATTATAAAGCACTAGACAATGATTATACAGGACAATGTTGCTATGAGGCACTGGATTATAATTATACAGGACTATGCTGGCTATAAGTAAGGTACTGGACAATGATTATATAGGTTGACATCACAAGTTTTCTGTCATGATCAGACCTACTTTGAAAAATGATTATATAGAACAATGTGCCTGTATAAAGGCACTGGACTATGGTTATACAGGACTAGGCTGGCTATGAGTAAGGCACTGGACTATGGCTATACAGGACTATGTTGGCTATGAGTACGGCACTGGACTATGGTTATACAGGACTATGTTGGCTATGAGTAAGGCACTGGACTATGGTTATACAGGACTAGGCTGGCTATGAGTACGGCACTGGACTATGGCTATACAGGACTAGGCTGGCTATGAGTAAGGCACTGGACTATGGTTATACAGGACTAGGCTGGCTATGAGTAAGGCACTGGACTATGGTTATACGGGACTAGGCTGGCTATGAGTAAGGCACTGAACTCTAATGATTCAGGAGAATGTTGGTTGTAATTCATGTAAATAATTCTCAGTCATCAGCTCTATATGTCAACGCACACAATCACTGGACTCTAATTATTCAGGAGAATGTTGGTTGTAATTCATGTTAATAATTCAGTCATCAGCTCTAACTTACACATGTCAACGCACACAAACACTGGACTTACCCAGAAGGCCTCCACGTATTTTGTCAGTTTGGTCATGTTCTGGTTTAAAGATGATCGTCACGGGTACCGATGTCTCCGAACAGTCTCTTCTGGATATCTAACAAAACATAAAAACTTGATTCTGCATACATCTTCCTCTGTGTCTGTGTGTATCTTTGAGTGTGTACATGTTGTGTGTGTGTGTGTGTGTGTGTGTGTGTGTGTGTGTGTGTGTGTGTATGTGTGTGTGTGTGTGTGTGTGTGTGTGTGTGTGCATGCAGGGGAGAGGAAGCAGTCCTCAGAATGGTTGTGTTGTGTTGGTGCCTGTATTCCTGTGTGACAGCAGTGAAAGAAGAAGGGAATTTGAAAGCTTGCTCCTTTTCCTTCATCACGCAGTTTTAAAACATCTATGGTCAGACTGTTCAGCTGATTTCACTTCAAATCTTTTTTTGCTTTTCCACCCTTATAACTGTGTTGAATTTGATAGAGTTAGACTGCAGATAGTTGATGTGTTGAAACTGATAGAGTTAGACTGCAGATAGTTGATGTGTTGAAACTGATAGAGTTAGACTGCAGATAGTTGATGCACCTCTGTGCTCTAGAACTGTAAAACTAAAAGGTTGAGCCCCACAATCATCTGCTAAACCTGACATCATCAGCTGTATAGGGCTATGACCCACAATCATCTGCTAAACCTAACATCATCAGGCTGTATAGGGCTATGACCCACAATCATCTGCTAAACCTGACATCATCAGGCTGTATAGGGCTATGACCCACAATCATCTGCTAAACCTGACATCATCAGCTGTATAGGGCTATGACCCACAATCACCGGCTAAACCTGACAATAGTGACATCATCAGCTGTATAGGGCTATGACCCACAATCACCGGCTAAACCTGACATCATCAGGCTGTATAGGGCTATGACCCACAATCATCTGCTAAACCTGACATCATCAGCTGTATAGGGCTATGACCAACAATCACCGGCTAAACCTGACATCATCAGCTGTATAGGGTATGACCCACAATCATCTGCTAAACCTGACATGATCAGCTGTACAGGGCTATGACCCACAATCACCAGCTAAACCTGACATCATCAGGCTGTATAGGGCTATGACCCACAATCACCAGCTAATAACCTGACATCATCAGGTTGTATAGGGCTATGACCCACAATCATCTGCTAAACCTGACATCATCTCCCTCTATCCACACCTTGGCTTATTCTAAACACTGAGACACCAGCTGACACAACAAAACAAAAGACATGTCCATCATCATCTCCCTCTATCCACACCCTGGCTTATTCTAAACACTGAGACACCAGCTGACACAACAGAACATGACATGTGCATCATCATCTCCCTCTATCCACACCTTGGCTTATTCTAAACACTGAGACACCAGCTGACACAACAAAACAGAAGACATGTGCAGCAACATCTAATTTGCAGCAGAACTGCATAAAATATCATCAAAAAGGAATGATGACACTGTGACGGACTGACTAGTAAGGATAGGGGAGGAAAGGACAAAGGGTAGGCTGAGGAGTAGGAAGGTGAAGGAGAAGGAAGTAAGGTGAGGAGTAGGAAGGTAAAGGAGAAGGAAGTAGGAAGGTAAAGAAGAATGAAGTAGGAAGGTAAAGGAGAGGGAAGTAGGAAGGTAAAAAAGAAGGAAGTAGGGTGAGGTGTAGGGAGGTAAAGAAGAAAGTAGGAAGGTAAAAGAGAAGAAAGTAGGAAGGTAAAAGATAAGGAAGTAGGAAGGTAAAGAAGAAGGAAGTAGGAAGGTAAAAAAAAAAAGGAAGTAGGAAGGTAAAGGAGAGGAAAGTAGGAAGGTTAAAAAAGAAGGAAGTAGGAAGGTAAAGGAGAAGGAAGTAGGAAGGTAAAAAAGAAGGAAGTAGGGTGAGGCGTAGGGAGGTAAAGAAGAAAGTAGGAAGGTAAAAGAGAAGGAAGTAGGAAGGTAAAGGAGAAGGAAGTAGGAATGTAAAGGAGAAGGAAGTAGGAAGGTAAAGGAGAAGGACGTAGGGTGAGGAGTAGGAAGGTAAAGGAGACGGAAGTAGGAAGGTAAAAAAGAAGGAAGTAGGGTGAGGAGTAGTAAGGTAAAGGAGAAGGAAGTTAGTAAGGTAAAGGAGAAGAAAGTAGGAAGGTAAAGAAGAATGAAGTAGGAAGGTAAAGGAGAAGGAAGTAGGAAGGTAAAGGAGAAGAAGGTAAAGAAGAAGGAAGTAGGAAGGTAAAGGCGAAGGAAGTAGGAAGGTAAAGGAGAAGGAAGTAGGAAGTAAAGGAGAAGGAAGTAGGAAGGTAAAGGAGAAGAAGGTAAAGAAGAAGGAAGTAGGAATTTAAAGGAGAAGGAAGTAGGAAGGTATAGGAGAAGAAGGTAAAGAGAAGAAAGTAGTAAGGTAAAGAAGAAGGAAGTAGGAAGTTAAAGGAGAAGAAGGTAAAGGAGAAGGAAGTAGGAAGGTAAAGGAGAAGAAGGTAAGAAGAAGGAAGTAGGAAGTTAAAGGAGAAGGAAGTAGGAAGGTAAAGGAGAAGAAGGTAAAGAAGAAGGAAGTAGGAAGTTAAAGGAGAAGGAAGTAGGAAGGTAAAGGAGAAGGAAGTAGGGTGGGGAGTAGGAGGGTAAAGGAGAAGGAAGTATGAAGGTAAAGGAGAAGGAAGTAGGGTGAGGAGTAGGAAGGTAAAGGAGAAGGAAGTAGGAAGGTAAAGGAGAAGGAAGTAGGAAGGTAAAGGTAAAGGAAGTAGGGTGGGGAGTAGAAAGGTAAAGGAGAAGGAAGTAGGAAGGTAAAGGAGAAGGAAGTAGGGTGGGGAGTAGGAAGGTAAAGGAGAAGGAAGTAGGAAGGTAAAGGTAAAAGGAGGAGGGTGGGGGTAGGAAGGTAAAGGAGAAGGGAAGTAGGGTGAAGAGTAGTAAGGTAAATGGTGAAGGAAGTAGGAAGGTAAAGGAGAAGAAGTAGGGTGGGGAGTTAGTAAGTAAAGGAGAAGGAAGTAGGATAGGTAGAGTAGAAGGAAGGTTAGGTGAGGAGTAGGAAGGTAAAGGAGAAGGAAGTAGGGTGAAGATGGTGCTATCCCATTCAGGCAGAAACTACAGGGCAGCCAGTCACCTCACTGGAATCTGTTTCCTTTACAAGGGAGAGTAAACAAGAAGACAGCGCCGTATGGTGACAGCATCAAAGAATCTGTTTCCTTTACATAGGGGAAGTAAACAAGACAGCGCCGTATGGTGACACATCAAAGATTCTGTTTCCCTTTACATAGGGAGAGTAAAACAAGAGACAGCGCTGTATGGTGACAGCATCAAAGAATCTGTTTCCTTTACATAGGGAGAGATAAAATAACTAGACAGAGCCCAAGTATCAGGTTGACAGCATCAAAGAATCTGTTTCCTTTACATAGGGAGAGTAAACTAGAAGACAGCGCCATATGGTGACAGCATCAAAGAGTTTGTTTCCTTTACATAGGGAGAGTAAACAAGACAGCGCCGCATGGTGACAGCATCAAAGAGTTTGTTTCCTTTACATACGGAGAGTAAACAAGAAGACAGGCGTACATGGTGACAGCATCAAAGAATCTGTTTCCTTTACATAGGGAGAGTAAACAAGAAGACAGCGCCATATGGTGACAGCATCAAAGAGTTTGTTTCCATTACATAGGGAGAGTAAATAATAGACAGCGCCACATGGTGACAGCATCAAAGTGTTGTTTCCTTTACATAGGGAGAGTAAACAAGACAGCGACATATGATGACAGCATCAAAGAATCTGTTTCCTTTACATAGGGAGAGTAAACAAGAAGACAGCGCCTGTATGGTGACAGCATCAAAGAGTTTGTTTCCTTTACATAGGGAGAGTAAAAAACTAGACAGCGCCCATGGTGACAGCATCAAAGTGTTTGTTTCCTTTACATAGGGAGAGTAAACAAGACAGCGCCGTATGGTGACAGCATCCAAGAGTTTGTTTCTTTTACATAGGGAGAGTAAACAAGACAGGCCGCATGGTGACAGCATCAAAGAATCTTTTCCTTTACATACGGAGAGTAAACAAGAAGACAGCGCCGCATGGTGACAGCATCAAAGAATCTGTTCCCTTTACATAGGGACAGTAAACAAGAAGACAGCGCCGTATGGTGACAGCATCAAAGAATCTGTTTCCTTTACATAGGGAGAGTAAACAAGAAGACAGCGCCACATGGTGACAGCATCAAAGAATCTGTTTCCTTTACATAGGGACAGTAAACAAGAAGACAGCGCCGTATGGTGACAGCATCAAAGAATCTGTTTCCTTTACATAGGGAGAGTAAACAAGAAGACAGCGCCGTATGGTGACAGCATCAAAGAGTTTGTTTCCTTTACATAGGGAGAGTAAATAACTAGACAGCGCCACATGGTGACAGCATCAAAGTGTTTGTTTCCTTTACATAGGGAGAGTAAACAAGACAGCGCCGTATGGTGACAGCATCCCAGAGTTTGTTTCCTTTACATAGGGAGAGTAAACAAGACAGTGCCGCATGGTGACAGCATCAAAGAATCTGTTCCCTTTATATAGGGAGAGTAAACAAGAAGACAGCACCGCATGGTGACAGCATCAAAGAATCTGTTCCCTTTACATAGGGACAGTAAACAAGAAGACAGCGCCACATGGTGACAGCATCAAAGAATCTGTTTCCTTTTACATAGGGAGAGTAAACAAGAAGACAGCGCCACATGGTGACAGCATCAAAGAATCTGTTTCCTTTACATAGGGACAGTAAACAAGAAGACAGCGCCGTATGGTGACAGCATCAAAGAATCTGTTCCCTTTACATAGGGAGAGTAAAGAAAAAGACAGCGCCGCATGGTGACAGCATCAAAGAATCTGTTTCCTTTACATAAGGAGAGTAAACAAGAAGACAGCACCGCATGGTGACAGCATTAAAGAATCTGTTCCCTTTACATAGGGACAGTAAACAAGATGACAGCGCCGCATGGTGACAGCATCAAAGAATCTGTTTCCTTTACATAGGGAGAGTAAAGAAGAAGACAGCGCCGCATGGTGACAGCATCAAAGACCAGGGGAAGCACAGACACCACCTGGAAGCGATATCTGACTGGCCCACGGGTAGCAATCTGGGGCTCCTCTGTGCTAACTGACATGTTTAACCTGTATTTCTCTGCAGTTCTGTCACAGACTACACTGACATGTTGTTTAACCTGTATTTCTCTGCAGTTCTGTCACAGACTACACTGACATGTTGTTTAACCTGTATTTCTCTGCAGTTCTGTCACAGACTACACTGACATGTTGTTTAACCTGTATTTCTCTGCAGTTCTGTCAGACTACACTGACATGTTGTTTAACCTGTATTTCTCTGCAGTTCTGTCACAGACTAGACTGCAGAATGTTACCAATCAAAGAGCTCAATTTTTAAGGATTCTAATTTCAGTTTAAGGATCAAAATAATTAGTAAATCAGATTTACAGTGCTTTTTCAGTGGCAATTTCAGCGTCAGATTTTTATCAGAAAAATGTAAGTTCTACAGAGCTGAACGAGCCCACATAAATTGCTATACTATCATTTAATAGCTGATTTCGGGATGACTCTGTCGATGTGCAACATGCATAACTTCCTGATCTGAATTAATACTTGACAAGTAAATAAGTAAATAATTTTTTTAAATCAATCCAACAGAAGCACTGAAAAACACACCTTGGGTGAGGAGGAACGCCGGTCAAGTTGGCCATCGCCAAGCGTAGACTATTTACATATTTATGTGCAAATTGCTGTCCAACAATGGTCGTAGTTTTGAAATTAAATTCACTTTGATTTGTTTGTTGGAGCACAGAAATAATGTTTTACCTGTAGACTGTAGTCACAATAGAGCAACAGATAATAGAATTTTGAACTGAGTGAAAAGTAGTAGACTGATGCAGTCCTAAAGATTGAAACACGACAGAGTTTTGATCAAACTCAGAGTTCCCACACTGTAAACAAGAGACAACAGAGTTTAATAAATTTTGTTTACATGATTATATTATACAAACAGGGCCACAGATAAAGCGGTAAAAATGACAAAAGGATTTTTGATATTGTGGCAGCAATTCAAATTTGAATGTCTGTTACGTGTGAAAGAGAGTGAACGAAAGAGAGTGAGAGAGAGAGAGAGAGAGACATACAAACAGACACAGACTTGACAGATTTTTTTAGGTATACCACTTGTGATATAAGAATTTGGTATTTTCAGGTGTCTGTGACTAGTGAGAGAGAGGGAATGAGGAGAGAGAGAGAGAGAGAGAGAGAGAGAGAGAGAGAGAGTGTGTGTGTGTGTGTGTGTGTGTGTGTGTGTGTGTGTGTGTGTGAGCGAGAGAGACAGACAGACAGACAGACAGGCAGACACAGAGAGAGAGAGAGACAGAGACAGACAGACAGGCAGACAGACAGACAGAGAGAAACAGAAAGGCAGAGAGACAGAGAGAGAAAGAGAAAGATAGTATATACACTAATCTATTTATTCATCTATTTATCTATCAATAATTCTCCTCTTTTTAATTTTCATTTGTGTGGACTTTGTGTGGTGTGTGTGTGTGTGTGTGTGTGTGTGTGTGTGTGTGTGTGTGTGTGTGTGTGTGTGTGTGTGTCTGTGTGTCTGTGTGTCTGTGCGCGCTCACGTGTGTGTGTGTGTGTGTGTGTGTGTGTGTGTGTGTGTGTGTGTGTGTGTGTGTGTGTGTGTGTGGTTTGTTATTGTTGTTGTTGTCAGATTTACAGTATATAATACAGCAAACATCATTTTAAAGAGCTGTTCAGCCCTCCACCAGTCCACCAGTCTCTAAGCCCCCCATTGGTCAGGCAGTGGCAGCTCTGTATGTCAGATCCAGAGTGGATGATGTCTGTTTTCACTGTGTTCATGAGTATGTGTGTGAGGCAGAGAGAAGCAGGAAGGGAGCGAGAGTGTGTGTGCATGCATTTGTGCCTAAGTGTGCGCATGTGTGTGGGCATGTGTGCACCTGAAGAAGAAGGGAAAAAGATAAGATAATGTTGCTTATAGCCCAGCCGACCGCAAGAGACCACATCAGGGCTGGAAGAAGAAGGGAAAAAATGAAGAAAAACAAGAGGAAATGAAAAAGAAAGAAAGACAAAGAAAGAAGAAACTAAGAATATTAAGGAGAAAGACAAAAGAAGAAAGAAAGATGCTGAAAGAATAGGAAAAAAAAGAAAGAAAAAGAAAGAGGAAAGAAGAGAGAAAGGGGAAAGAACAAAGACAAGACAAGATGGGGAAAAGACAGAAGAAGAAAGAAAGAAGAAAAAAAAAAAACAAGAGGAGCAGAGTCAAAGAGGAACAAGAAAAAAAAATGAGAAAAAAGGAAGAACAAAGAAGGAACGAGAGAAAGAAAGAAGAAAAAGAATGAAGGAAAAAGACAGAAGACAGAATGAAAAATAAAAGGAACAAAAAGAAACACAGGCTGAAGAAAGAAAGAAGAACATAGAAAGAAGAACAATTCTTCACACACAAAAAAGGAATAAAAAAGAAAGATGAAAGGAAGAAGATGGTATGGATGAATGAAGATAGAACAATGGAAGAAGCAAAAAAGAAAATGAAAAAAGAAGACATGAGAAGTAAAGACTGAACTAGACCAGCCGCCGTGGCGAAGTGGTTAGCGTCGCGGACTCCCGGCTGGGAGGTCGTGGGTTCGAATCCCATCAGAAGTATTTCTGCCCCGACCAGCTCCTACCCAGAGTTGAGTTGCTGCGGACTCAGTTGGGAAGACTGGGACCACACAGTCGAGTTTCATCCACTTAATGGATGCGTTTCTGAGAGTGTTGCTCAAATTTCCTGACCAACACTGCAGGTGTCTGTATCTCTTGGGCCTGGTTGACGCCGGGATATATTATGAAAGGAAGCGTAGAGTACAGCCCTGTCATGTACATGTAGTCTCAGACCCGTAACATCATCTTAATCATCCTCATTCTCATCGATCAACATAAAAAAAATATGTCTCAAATTCTGTGGCCCTTCATGCCCTGCTCTCATGGTGACCTCAATTTTGATGTCCTCTCCACGTCTGTGGCCTTGGTTTGGTTCCGTCGGGGTCACCGGTATCGGTGAGTCCATAGGGGCTGTTGTTGCATGGACGTGGTGGCGCCCTCCCGAGGGAGAGCTCACTCACGCCGGCTCCGCAACTAAGCAATTATTGTCGTCAGTAGGGGGCTTAGTAGGTGGTGTCCTGCGTATGTTAGATCAGAACAGGCGCCACTGAACACCACCGAAGTGACTCGGCAGCAGTGCAGTGTCTCCTCCGGAGGGTTGCCTCTTGACGACTTGAAATTGACTGCTCCCTGTGGATTGCCGGTGCCGGGGCTGTGGCGGGGCCGACCGGGCTGTGGCTGTGGACAGGGTGTCGGAATGAGCGGTGTGGGTGCACTGCCTCTGAGGTGGCGCAGAGGTTGGGACAGAAAAAAAAAAAAAAAAAAAAGGACAGAACTAGAAGATAGAAAGAAGCAGAAATTACAAAGATGATGATAGAACTAGAGGAAGAGGAAAAAAGAAAGAACAACAGGAAGAACAAGAGAAGAATGCCTGATGCTGACAACACATCCCCATTGTGCATCCCTCCCTCCCCTCTCCCCTCCCCCTCCTTATCTCCCCCATTGGGTCGGGTCTGTAGCAGAGTAATCGATGCTAGCCATGCACATCAAGGTAAAGATCCCAACAGCTAGGTCTACAGCCCTTCAGTCAGTTCCAACAGCTAGGTCTACAGCCCTTCAGTTCCAACTGCTAGGTCTACAGCCCTTCAGTCAGTTCCAACAGCTAGGTCTACAGCCCTTCAGTCAGTTCCAACAGCTAGGTCTACAGCCCTTCAGTCAGTTCCAACACTGTCACAGTGACAGTGGATCAGGAAGTGGTTTGTCCCTCAATCTCCTCTTACTTAACTGTTTAATGGTATGAGAGTCAGTGATTGGTCCACTCAGTGGCCTGGTAACAGGCACTTAAAACAAGGACTTTGCTCAGTGCTTCACTTAAGGTTGCTTTAGGGCCTAACCACTAAACCAGACAGCTTTCCTTTAAAAGAGTGCTCTTTCCGCCAAATGAATATGCATTAACAGAACAAATACGCACAATGGTGCGTTTATTTTGATTTTCAAAATAGTTGGGGCATTCTTGTACATAAATTGAATATTCAATGGTAACAATACTGATGGGCGAGTTATTTGGAAGTGTATTCCTCTTCCACTAAACAGCAAGCCCCCATACTGTCCCTGATCCCAATACATACATCATTCCTCCCACATTCCACTGAACAGCAATGTCTCCATACTGCACAGTTGTCCCTGATCCCGATACATACATCATTCCTCCCACATTCCACTGAACAGCAAGGCCCCCATACTGCACAGCTTTGCCTGATCCCAATACATACATCATTCCTCCCACATTCCACTGAACAACAATGTCCCCATACTGCACAGCTTTGCCTGATCCCAATACATACATCATTCCTCCCACATTCAATCCAGAGCTGGAATATTTTGCACTACAAAAAGTGAAGGCTAACACAATTAGGGCACTTCTGAGGGCATCCCAGCTGTTACCACCAGCTAACAAGTAATTGTAATACCCCCACCTAGCCCCAATTGCAGACCAGCTATGCTGGGGTCGACCAGTCCACCTGTTCAGACAGAAAATTGACAAGAAGTAGCCTGCCAATCCAAACCCACTTTTTCTAGCTTTATGCAAATGCAAAATGTTAATGAATATGTTATAAAAGTAACCCTAATTAATCTTGTTCCATCACTTCTGTCGACTTGAAAGTTACCAAGCAGGAAAAGGGTTTGGGTATTTGAATTTGATGGACAAAAATCTATCCATTAACTAGAGGATCATATTAATGTTACACTTACAGTTAAAAATCTAACCATTAACTAGAGCATCATATTAATGTTACAAAGATGAATAAGGATCACTCGTTATGTCATATTAACCTGTTTAAAAGTAAATTTTAGTTCCATTATTCAAATCATCAGTTATGTCAATCCTGAAAATGTGGTATGGTTTCCATAGCAAAGAAAACATATATAAATTCAATTAAAAATGTGCAGAGAAGATTCACCAACATGACCAAGCACTTCACGGGTGGAGAGATTAAGCAGCCTGAAACTTCCAAAATGAGGCCCATTATCAGAGATTGAGGGTGATATGGTTGAGAATGACTCGTTTCTGCAACGGTCATGATAAAAGCACCCCACAAACTTTTTTTACCCTTATCAAAATATTAAGACACAAGGACATCCGCAGCATTGTTCACTAAATGTAAACCATTTTTTTGCACTTTCTTACTAGCACTGCTACTAGCAGAGACAGTGGAAGGATTATAGCCCCAAGATAACATTCTGTAAAGAAATCTAGCCATTACAACGAAATCTATGCGACTGAGCATGCATTAAAATAAAGACTAAAAGTAAAAACTAAAAGAAAAAAGCAACAACAAATGAAGTCTGAATATTCAGGCAAAACACTGATGAAGCTACAATTACCATTGTAAGTAAAGTTAGCATTATATATCAGCAACCAAATTTTCACCTTGTGTATCTTTTCCATATTATGTCTGTTCCAGATAACTCCTGCTGCAAAATTTCATCAATCAATTCCCTCTGATGCCTTCACATTTGTAGCCTGCATTTCTGTGTGTACGCATGTATGCACATGCGTAGTTATCTTGTGTCTGTGTTGTGTGTTGTCAGTATCACCTCTGTGTGTGTGTGTGTGTGTGTGTGTGTGTGTGTGTGTGTGTGTGTGTGTGGTACTTTGTGTGTGTGTGTGTGTGGTACTGTGTGTGTGTGTGTGTGTGTGTGTGTGTGTGTGTGTGTGCGCATGTATGTGAGTATGTGCATTTGTGTGCTTCTTTGCATGCTGTATTTGCATCATGTGTGTGTGTGTGTGTGTGTGTGTGTGTGTGTGTGTGTGTGTGTGTGTGTGTGTGTGTGTGTGCACACGCATGCACACGCGCACACGTGTGCTTGTTTGCATGCTGCATGTGTGTGTTAGTTTCGAATTTAAAGTCTATCCACTCTAGGTGATATTAGACAGTATGCTGCATGTGTGTGTGTGGCCATGTGTATACATGTGTGTGTTACTCTGTGTGTGTGTGTGTGTGTGTGTGTGTGTGTGTGTGTGTGTGTGTGTGTGTATGTGTGTGTGTGTGTGTGTGTGTGTGTGTGTGTGTGTGTGTGTGTGTGTGTGTACATCACTGAAACATACCAGAATTTACCATGACACAATGATTTTCTCCTGTATGCACTACAACTTACAGCAACATGTTACACAACAGCACTTTTGTTCGATCTGCCACCATCCAAGGCCGTGAAAATTTGACTAATCCTTGATGTTTTAGAACATTCTGAGTCGAAAAGAACTTCTGCTTGAGAACTCTTCCCCTGTGAAAAATAACAACAGCCTTCAAAATAGCTAACCTAGTCTATGGCTGGACCACAAGATCATGTGATTTGGCCAAAAGCAATGAATACACAAGACTAACACTATGAAATCTGGCTTTTCGTGAACTACATTGACAACTTAGCTGTGGCTTGTGGAAAGTCCACAGAATGGAACAAGGGTCCAGTGATCCATCCAGCATGACCAGCTCAGACAACTGAAATGGAGGCATTACACATACAGAGGAACGTATTTTCCACACAGTGCAACAGTTGCCAGCCTACAAAGTTACCTCAGACAACTGAAATGGAGGCATAACACATACAGAGGAATGTATTTTCCACACAGTGCAACAGTTGCCAGCCTACAAAGTTACCTCAGACAACTGAAATGGAGGCATACACATACAGAGGAATGTATTTTCCACACAGTGCAACAGTTGCCAGCCTACAAAGTTACCTCAGACAATTGAAATGGAGGCATTACACATACAGAGGAACGTATTTTCCACACAGTGCAACAGTTGCCAGCCTACAAAGTTACCTCAGACAACTGAAATGGAGGTATTACACATACAGAGGAATGTATTTTCCACACAGTGCAACAGTTGCCAGCCTACAAAGTTCCATCAAAGGAGCAATGAATTTCAACGCTTGTCTCTTGTTTGTTGACAGGATTACAATGATCACTGCTTGGCGACTAGAATACTGTCGAGCGATAGAACATTTCAACATTGTCGGAAAGGTTCCTGTAGTTAAAACTGTGATGGACACACAGCTGTGAAGATGATTTAAGAGAAATCTTTAAAAATGTTAGCGAACCGCCAAGATTCATCATGATTTAAGGACTGCCCATATCACTTGCATATGTGTACATTGGGAGTGTGTGCTTGTGTGAACACAAAACAAATACTAATTTAAGCTGCACCCCCCCCCCCCCCCCCTCACTCAATGTCAAATCATGTTGCCAAGAAAGAAAGAACACTTTAACACAGTTCAAGTTTCAAACTGGCTACTAAAATGCAGCTGAAGAACTGAAGGTGGTCAACAGAACTAGATGAGGCTGTTCCATCAGCAAGAGTTCATCCAGAACCCCAACGCAAGCGCACTCTTGACCAATATGTGGAGGGAGGTAGGCAGAACAGCTGGTTTAAGGATGTGCTGAAAAAAGGAGGTTTGCCAGTAAAGTTTTATAAGACAAATCAATGCTGGGCTACCACGGACTCTTCATCTTCATCCACTGAACGTCCTCAGTCATCATGTTGACTATTCTGACGTTTAAACTCGACTCACTACTCTCTGTGGATTTGGGGTTTCTCTCCATCAGTGATTTTACATACTTTCCAATGATCATCCGAAGAGTGACAGAACACTCAACTGTGACTGTGGTCACTTAATGCAAGAAAGAATGGAAGGAAGGGTGCAAAGTAAGCAGGCCTGAATAATGGTAAAACTGGGTCCCTGCTATCATGTGAACTCCACTTCTGCAATCACCTCTCAGCTCCAGCGGGAAGTGCCAGATCTTCACTGATGGTCAGACTTAAGCAGCGAGGACACAGGGTGTTTGTCGGTTTTGTCACACCAATTTTCGATTGTTTCCTCTTTTTTTTTCAGAAAAGCATCGTCAACCGCAGACCGCCTTCTGCCTCCCACGACACGGAAGTTTGTTTTTCCTGCGAGTGAGGAGAGACAAATGAGAATGTATTTCATAGAGTAGACTCCCTTGGCTTGTACTTCGGAACGTTGAAACATGGCCAGGACACAGTTACAGATTACGCCCCAAACTCTATGTTACCTCATACCTTTTCAGGTTTCATAAAATATCTATCAAATGATCAGCCCTCATTAAAACGAATTCACTGCAGAATTCAGCTCTTGAGGCTCAGTGTAGGCTACCTGAGTCTGAGACAGATTTTTCTTGTGTGTGTGTGTGTGTGTACTGGTACAAAATAATGTTCCGATCATCGCTGGAATATGCCAAGTCCAGTCTGAGATCCCCACCCCAAAACCCAACACCTCTGTGGTATTATGTGTTCTGGTCAGAATTTGGTCTGTCTTGCTACGGCCGACAGATGAGTTCCAACCTCAGACATACACACAGTACGCTCAATCTCAATAAGAATGGCACATGAGCTGTTTTACAGGTTTCGCTGTCCTCCGTTTATTAAGAGTAATTGCTTGCAGCCATACATTGTGAGACTGCATAGCCAAGGGCCTACAACAGACAGGTATTAGTCTTCTGTGGGACCGTTATTCCTGTGCATGAGGGAACTAAATGTCACTCAAAACAACATGTAGGGCACCCAGTTTTTCTTCTATGGTAATGGTCAGTTTATCTGAATAGCCTCTTTTAGGAGGGAAAATCTAAAAATAAAAATTTACATCTTGCTGATGTCCCATGTGCCATTCTTATTGAGAATGGGCGAGTAGACTTTGCACGCCGCGTGGGGAGAGCTGAGCGAGTATGTTCCACTCGGAGCCATGTAAAGGGGGCAGCAGCTGCCCACGGCACAGTGTAAATAATACATGTAAAAAGGGCCGGCAGCTGCCCACGGCACAGCGTGGCACAGTGTAAATAGTATATGTAAAAGGGGCCGGCAGCTGCCCACGGCAGAATAGTACATGTAAAAGGGGCCGGCAGCTGCCCATGGCACAGTGTGGCACAGTGTAAATAGTAGGCCTACGTGTAAAAGGGCCGGTGTTACGGAGAATATTGACTCTGTAGAAATTTGACTCCCCGGTTCTTTTTTCTCTGAAGGAAAATGAACCGTTCAGTTTTCTACAGGTTTCGGAGTCAATATTCTATGGAGAATTTTTTTTTTTCACAATCCTCTGAGTTCTTACAAACTACAAGCACATAATGGCAAACAAACGCACCCGCTCACTTCACTTACACCCCCTCCCCTCCCCACCCACCCACACCCCCACTTTCTCTCTTCTGATAGACATACACATGCACATATTAAATCCAGGTATCTTATAATTTTGATTATCAATTTTCAAATAATACTTCATAATTGATCCAGTTAGTGTTAAATTTTAGCAGATTCAATTGTACAATTGCTATGTATTTTTCAAGATTATATCTTCTCTTTAGTATTTTTAGAAAAACTGTTATTGAAGGCTTACATTTGTTTGTTTTACAGCTAAAAATGTAGTGTTTGGCTATCAGAATTATAAGATCGAATGTTGTATCAGTTGTGGAATTGTCATCTGCTCCAAATGTTATTTTGTTTTCAGTCAGAGACAGATTATTCGCTATTAAACACTTTCCTTTTATTAATTCTTGCAATGATTTCCAGAATTCATTGACATGCACGCATCTCCAGAACATATGTTCAATGCTGTCTTTTTCCTCTTCACAGAAACTACAGTTATAACTTTCTACTATTCCCATTTCTTTCAGAACTACATTCGTTGCAATTATTCGATGCACTATTCTTATTTGCATCCATTTTAGCTTAATATCCTTAATTTGATGAATTTTTCTAAAGTATTTCTTCCAAGGTATCTGTCTATTTAGCTTCTCCGTCCATTTTGCACAACAGTTTGGTTCCCAGTTATCTTCTACTATAACTCTGTAATAAGTTTTGGAACCTTTATCTACAGAATATATTTTCTTTAGTGCTGTGTTGACTTCTGCTTCAATGTTATCTTTTATCTCATTCTCAAACCCTTGTTCTCTGATGTATTTTTTAATGGATAATATGCATCCACCATAAGATAGGAAATCTATTTTAATGTTATACTTTGTTCTGAATTCCTCATGGGATAGTGAATCTCCATTGGCTTTGAAAAAGTCAGATACTCTAAATACATTTCTGTTGTTGCAGTTTTTGTGTTTTAACAGTTTATTTCCTATTTTGATATGTTCATTGTAAAGAATTGGTTCTGCAAGTAGTTCTCTAGCATTTTCTGGTTTTATTTTGTAGTAGAACTGCTTATACGACATGAATACATGTTTCCAGAAAACATTGTCTTGAGTGGTGTTGCACAGATGATTTGGAGAGTATTTGTCAATGTTCTCAATAATTGGGTATGAAAAAATCAACATGTCTCTCCATCTGTGTGTTGTTTGTCTCAGTCTTTTTATCCATGTTAATTTTAATGCAGTGATGAGAGCATTTATGTCAGGTAGATTCAACCCACCATCCTGTACATCTTTAATAACTGTTTTTCGACTAATTCTATCTGGGGTTTTTTATTCCATACAAACCAGTAGCATAAGTCTTGTAATTCTTTAACAAATGTGTCAGGTGGATTTGGAAGCATCAACCATAGGTAAGTTAGTTTTGACAGAATTAATGATTTCAAGACAGCAATTCTTCCTAAAGGGGTAATGATTCTCTTAAGCCAAATTTTAAATAGTGCCTTCATTTCTATCATTCTATCTTTGTAGTTTCTTTTTTCCATGTGTGTTAAGTCCTGAGTAAGCCAAATTCCTAATATTTTGAATTCTTTTGGATTCCAGATCATCTTTAAATGTTCCATATATCTTATTTCACTATGCTTTTGTCTTCCAAGCCAAATTACTTGTGTTTTCTCTTTGTTTAAGAATAAACCTGATGTTTTCCCAAACCTATCAAGAATCTCGATAGATTTTTCAAATGATTTCTTATTCCCTGTGTTCATCAGTTGAGTGTCATCAGCAAATTGTGATATCTTGTGTTGTTTCTCCCCGATTTGTATACCTTCAATACTATTTTCTTCTTTGATCATTACGGATAATATTTCTGCACATAATACAAAGATATATGGCGAGACTGGATCTCCTTGCCTACAACCCCTTTCTATTGAGAACCATGATGATGTTTGGCCATTTATGATAACAGTAGACTTAATGTTTTTGTAGAATACTTCTATCCATTTACATATATCTTTACCTAGACCGACAACCTCTAGCACTTTGTGCATAAAATCCCAATCTAACGAGTCGAACGCCTTTTCGAAGTCTAAATTAATCAGCATCCTTGGGATATTTTTTATGTTGAGATGGTGTATTATGTCATAAATTAACCTAATGTTACTACCTATATATCTATTTGGGACAAATCCTGTCTGGTCTTCACTAATCAGTGATGGGAGAACTTTTTTTAATTCTATTGGCAATACAAGTGGAGCCAATTTTGTATATAAGGTTTAAAAGTGAAATAGGTCTCCAGTTTTTTACATATTCTTTTGGTTTTCCTTCTTTGGGTATACAAATTATAATACCTTCTTTCTGGGTGTTTGATAGTTCGCCTTCTCTAAAACTTTCATTTAGAGCTCGGGTTACAAACACACCAATTTCTTTCCAAAAACATTGGAAAAACTCAGCTCCAAACCCATCTACGGAGAATATTGACTCCTTTTGTAGAATACTGACTCATGGTTACGGAGAATATTGACTCCCGTAGAAAAATGACTCCTGTGTCAATCTTAGTTGCTACTATGTTTGATTTATAAGTATATATACGTATCTTGATAATTATTCATCCATCCCAATATTCTTCTCATAAAACACACTGGTTAATTAATTTATAGATTGTTTCAGTCAATGAATTTCAAAATTATCTATTATTATTATCATTAGTAGTATTAGTAGTATGTCATAATAATTGTCTGTTAGTGTGAATGCACATGTTGATATGAGCGTGCGTGTTGGGTTAGCACACGGCGCTTTGGGCTAAATTCATTTGGAACTGCGCCTGTCAACATCATCATCATCATCATCATCATCATCATCATCACTTTTGTTGGTGGTGGTGGATTTTTGTTTGTTTGTTTTCTTGTTGACGCTGCTGCTTTTTCTACAACTATCACTGTTTAATGCAGACTGTTATTATGATATTAAGTAGAAACGAATAGATAATGACCGGTATTGCGGTCTCTGGTCAAAGTCCTGTCATTGCGGCAAGTTGCAAGGAGCACAGCTTCGTTTGTCGGCTAAACGACATCCGTTTTCAGACTTTGAAGTTACGATAAAAGCGCATGAAGACTGGAACATGTCGCAGGACTTCTAACAGATGCCGAGACGGCCAAGGCATTAGCTGAGTCAGTCTATGCTCAAGCCAAAAAGTTCAGCAACCGAGCTCTGAAAACAAGAAATCAAAGAATTTTTATGTAGCAATCAATAAGATTTTTCAGACTATTTTTTTTTACACGAAATGATAGTTCATTAAATGTTGTAAGGGTGTGCTTTTGAGGAAAAGTTATCAGACTTGGCAGTAAACTTTCATTATTGGAACCTTGCATGTGTTTTGAAAAATACGCCTATCTGAAATAAACTAGCAAAACTATCTGGCTCTGGTAGCATGCAGGATGGGTACAGTCATGGTGGTTGATCTCCGCATCAACAGGTCTCCTGTATAATTATTTTGACAGTTTCGCAGCGTGCAGGATGATGCAGGTCGATAGATCTCCACTATAAAATATGCTTGAAAGGATCCTGGGTCGATGATTGACAACGGTCTGAACTTCTGTCCAATTTTTGAGAATCATATCAGCATCCCTACTCACACACAGAGACATACAAGCATACATACCCTAAATACATAAGAACAAGCAAGCCAAAACATGAAATAAATTAAGTTTAAGAAGTAAAAATCAATCAAACCAGACAAACCCTGCAGAAACTGTGCATATACAACTTAGTAATAAAGTAAGTTTATACATAGATCTATCGACATGGAGACCTATATTGCTGTGCAGATCTACTTATGCGCGGACCTACCAAACAATCCAGTCAGTGTGCTACGCAAATGCAACGAGGGAGTGCATTATAATCTGGCTTGAGTATAAACTGAACAGTTCGAATGATGAATTATTGGCAGAATAAATTTCCGACAATGTTCTCTCGGGTTCAGTTTGAGATTGGTCTCTGAACGACATGGATGCTACCAAGATAGATGAACTGAAGAAGTACATCGGAGAAAAGATCATACCAGATAGAATTAAAAAGAGTTCTGACACAACAAAAAGAAATTTTCGAAGAGACAGCAAGACGTTCTTTCTTTCTGAGAGCGATGATCTGTTTTACAAGAATCGACAAGGCGACAGTCTGCGAGTTCTTTCCACAGAAGACAGGGACGAAGCGCTACTCAGTGTCCACGCCCATCAACACGGCGGCTACATGGGTGTGAACAAGACGTAAGTACAATGATCATCCATTTCTATTTTATTGGCGTGTTGATGTCTTTGCTATCAATTCCCTCCTCCCACCCCCCCCCCCCCCCTTTTTTTTTTTTTTTCACCAATAGTACTTTACAAGTAGACCCTGCATAATAATACTACTCTGCTAAACAACGCAGCCCTCACCAAAGGCAAAAAAGTATTGTTTGTTTCTGGTAACATGGCTGAAAAAATTGGGTAGGTCGGATATTTTTTTTTTTTTTTAAATTTTTTTTTCAGCACGGAAACGACAATCTTATTTCTGCTGGAAGAAAACCGTTTGTCTCAAGAAGGAGAAAGACGACTCAAACTGTGTTTGTAATCCTGGCGTACGCTTGCAGCTAAAATAAAAGTATGTCACTGCCAGCGTCAATTTACTGCAGTTTCTAAAAGCATGGTACTTAGATCTTCCACAGAATCGACTTTCGATATAAGCTTGACTACTTTGTGTGTGTGTGTGTGTGTGTGTGTGTGTGTGTGTGTGTGTGTGTGTGTGTGTTAGGAGAATAAAAGAAAAAGTCAAGGGTTGGTAGGAAAAATTACGTAGGGTCGTGTGGCCAGAGACAAACAAATTTTTTCTTTGGACAAAGCTCTTTGCTCTTTCTGACATGCGTTTTTGCGTTAGTTTACATGTGTTGTAAAGTTAAACTGTTGAAAAACCACAAAGCCTATAAACAGCAAAACTGGCACAGATTTCAAACACCATAATTCTGAGAAGTTTCGAGCCACACCATCTTCGTTTGCTACTTACAAACAACGTCACGAAAGTAAAGTGAAGTAAATTATTGTGTCATGCTAACAAGACAGAAGGCCCAGACAGTTCACCAACTGCTTGCGGCACTTGTTCTTTGCACCGCCACTCTGAAAAGACACCAAAATCTGTTCGTCATGACCTTGTGACCATTACCACGGCTAGAGCTGCTTTAATGAGTTAATCCTAATATTTTACACACACACACACACACACACACACACACACACACACACACACACACACGTAACACGTGTGGCGTGGCGTAACACATACTCTTTAGAGACTTTTAAAAGCTCCCTAAAGACACATCTTTTCCCTCGGACTGATTAACGATATCTACTTGTCACTGTGCGCGTGTTAGCTGGTGTTGGCGTGCTCGTGCGCCTGTCTGTGTGTGTGAGTTTTTCGTGTGTGTGTGTGTGTGTGTAGCGTGCACGCGTGCCCATGTGTGTGTGTGTAATTGTGTGTGTGTGTGTGTGTGTGTGTGTGTGTGTGTGTGTGTGTGTGTGTGTGTGTGTGTGTGCGCTTTGAATTAGAATTAGTATTTCATTGTTTTTCTGTAATATGCGCTTTGGGCTCGTGCGAGGTAAAGAGCTATATAAATATCCTTTTACATTACACACACACATTCTCTGTCTCTCTCTCTCTTTTTCTCTCTTGTGTGTGTGTGTGTGTGTGTGTGTGTGTGTTTCAGATGGAAAAAACTCGGTCAAAGGTTCTACTGGCCAAGAAGCTACAGTGACGTGAAGACATTTATTGCAAAGTGTGACACATGCCAAAGAAAAGGGCGGCTTCAAAAGGCCAAGGCACCTTTGCACCCTATCCCAGTGTTGGAGCACGCATTTCAGCAGATCGGCATGGATATTGTTGGTCCATTGGAGGAAACGAATGAAGGTCAATTAAAGAATGATTTGCTGGCGCTTGAACTCGGCATCAATGCCATCATTTGTACCAGACACACACACACACACACACACACACACACACACACACACACACACACACACACACACAAAAATTAAGTTAATTTTACACCATGGTAGGAACACGGTGATATGGGTCAGTAAAGTGAAGCTGGTACCAGCTTAGACAAGGATTCGGATATGGATTACTTTTACCGGTAAACTCTTTTTGAAGCTATCACTGCAGTTCAGGACGTGGTCATCAGTATCAGGGCTATTGACCTATCATTTATATCGTCACAATATCATGTCGATCACATGGAGTTCAGGACGTGGCCATCAGTATCAGGGCTATCGAACTATCATGTATATCTTCACAATATCATGTCCATCACATGGAGTTCAGGACGTGGTCATCAGTATCAGGGCTATTGAACTATCATGTATATCTTCACAATATCATGTCCATCACATGGAGTTCAGGACGTGGTCATCAGTATCAGGGCTATCGAACTATCATATATATCTTCACAAAATCATGTCGATCACATGGAGTTCAGGACGTGGCCATCAGTATCAGGGCTATTGAACTATCATGTATATCGTCACAATATCATGTCGATCACATGGAAGGCTGGAGCTTCCTATGCAGATGCTGCTTCAGTCTGCAGTACCTTGTGGGGAGAAGGGGGGTATTTATTCCGTAGGGTGGTACCATTCAAGGTGTTGGGGGAGGGAGGGGTAGAAAACCATATACACAGCAGGAAAAACAAGTCATGTACCCAAACGAGCCAAGGAGACAAGTCCTGGTTTGGTCCGCGGAAAACAAAACCTTACATCCCACCACTTTCTCATCTCCTCCCTCCCCCGCCACCCTTTCTCATCTCCTCCCTCCCCCGCCACCCTTTTGGTGGCCAGTGATCGGTCTTTGAAATCACCGTCAGCGGCGGCATGAAAGGCGTAAACGGGGTGGATCCTCCTTTCTTCCATGCCACCCACCTCCCCCTTCCCCCCCCCCCCCCCCTTCACACTTCACCCTTATGTCCCACCACTTCCTTATCTCCTCCCTCCCTCCTCACCATCTTTGCCACGAGTAAGTGGTCTTTGAAGTGACCATCATCGGCGGCATGAAAGACGTAGACCGTGTGGATATATGTGATAAGGTACACACAGATTAGTATGCACATGCTCTCTCTCTCTCCCTCTCTCTCTCTCCCTCCCTCTCTCTGTGGATCCCCACCCATTTCCATCTCCTTTGTTTAGTGTGTGTGTGCGTGTGTGTGTGTGATGTCATGAAGCAGTGACATGACACTGTGTACTTGAGAAGAGCCGCCAAGATGTCGGCTACTCACTGTTCTATGGCCTTACACTGGCGTAAGTCCCTGACAGTATAACAGTTTTGAGGCGGGCAGTCACGCTGTCGGCGGCTTTGAACAGGCTGATGTGAAGGTGGAGAGAAATGCCGCAAGGTTGCTTGTTTCATGTCGCCGGTCATCGACGCGTCGTGGACATGGTACCCCCTATCCCCATGCAATCACCCACCCACCCACCACACAGACACACATAGACACATATGCATGCACGCACACACGCATGAATGCACGCACACACGCATGCATGCATGCACGAACACACACACACACACACACACACACACACACACACACACACACACACACACACACACATATTGTGGCACAGGCTATTTAAGGATTACTATTGTGTGTGAGATTTACAGAAAAATTTGGAAGTATTTAAGCAAAAGGAGTTTTTGTATGCGAACAAGAAATCTTAAATTGTCATTATTTCAAAATGTCTCATTCATAGTTATTATGGTTGTGGCTTAGATGTATTGATGTATTGTTCTACGAGACTCAAACATAAGATATCAATTTACAACATAATAGATTTTATTACTATTTCAAACAGAATTACAGTTGCAACTGTATTGGAGAAAAAAGTCTTAAGTGTAAAAAAAAAATATATTCTAACACTTTCCCATGGTTGCTCCTTACATTACTGGCCAGAATTCGGTGCTGCTACTGATATACTACATACCAGTTGTACATTAACCAAAACAAGTATCAGTCTATGTGCAGTGAAATATATTTGTAAAAGACCCACATTTCCCCTTCTCCCTACTCATATGTAGGCCTATTCATGCGCGCACATAATGCACTCATAGAATCATAGAAAAACAAATAAAACCACTCGAGAGAGAGAGAGAGAGAGAGAGAGAGAGAAAAGGCGGCGGTGCGGCTGTCTTCATGAAGAGCTCCATCACATTATGTTCGGTGGTGTTGTCAGTGTAGTCAGAACAGAGTCAACTTACGCAGTGGAATGTACAAGTGAGCGATTCAGTGCAAAAAAAAAAAAAATGATTGACTTGTCGTCGTGGCGAGCCAGAATCGGCATTTTTTGTGGCAGAGTGACAAACGTCAAACTGTGTCAACATTCATATTCAGGGCGGGAAAGTGACGAAGGGTGTTTGACACTGTCAAGCTGGAGTGTTGTCTCCGTTGTGCTGTGGTTCTGGGCAGTGCTGTGTGTGGCTCACTCTCTCCATGAAAATGCAGACAAGCTGAGTATTTGTGAAACAGGTGATGTCAGTCTTTTGCAAGCGATGTCGAGAGGAACAATGGTGGATGTTTCCGACTTGAGTCAATCAGAGAAACTAGGCCACTGAATTCCCATAAAAACAGTGATGAACAAAACATAGATAATGTCAACGTTGCCCAAACACCGACTAAAGTTAGCAGTGCCATTTGCCCTGATTTTGCAGCGGAAATCCTGCCAGCACTCAGAGAGCAAAGAGAAGAGTTGCAACAAGACAGAGAACAGCAGAGAAAGCAGAATGCAATCATTCGTAGCGAACTGTTTGACATTAAATTAGAGTTAGGAGCAGTCTCTGAAAAATGTAAAGAGATCAACGATCGCTGCGCCCAAGTAGAAGCTGAGAGAGAGAGAGAGAGAGAGAGAGAGAGAGAGAGAGAGAGAGAGCGCAAGAGAGAGAGAGGGCCTATCCTGTTAAAACGTTGAAGCGTAGAAAACTGTATACACCTGTTAGGCTATCAGTATTCCTGATTGTGTAAATGCAAGATGCGCTCTGGTGCAGCTCTCACAGACCTTATAAATTGTGCTGTCGGTGTGAAACAGGGGAATGTCTGTTGTTATATTCTATGTTCTTTCTTCGTTAATGAACAAACACAGGAAGTTGTACATTGTGGGCGGCACTTCATGAATGACGTTTTTCAATTCTTCTTTTGGCTGATAATGTGGCCTGGGTGTCAGAAAGTCATTGGATTACAAACCCAGTCAAATGTCAGTATGGCAAAAACTAATGTAATTCTATTTAAAAGGATGGATATCATGCATCGACAAAAATACTGACAAAGAAACCAAAACAGATCTACAATGCCTGTTGTCACTGTGTATACTACTTAGGGATGCATTTCTCAACGCATTTAAGTTTTGTCTTTGCTTGCATGGGCTTAGCCAGTAGAGCTAAAAAAAAAAAAGTCCATGCTAGGAAGTGATCAACGCTACATCGATTCCCTCGCTGTGTTTTTGGAATTCTTTGATGGCAAAGTTCAGTCTATGGTACAGTACAGAGCAGAAGTATGGGCTCTAGATACTGTTGCCATACATTGAGAGAAGATCCATCTTTCTGCTTTGAAGAAATTCCCTGGTGTATCGTTGCAACGCCAAGTAGTTTGGGTACATGTTGAAACAGCTGGATTACCTATGAATTTGAATTCCATTATTAAACGTATTCCATAAAAGTGATTTAGATTCAAGATCACAGATTTTCACACAAAGCATATGTAATGCTGTTAGAATTAGATGACGGAGGTAAGAAAAAACTGCGTAACTAATGCGAGGATGAAACTATGTGAATATGATTTCAGGTTTGTATGGATGAACCAAATTACTGGTGATATGAATGTTACTATCCAAATATTTAGAGAAAGACTTGATTGCAGCTGGCTACAATGGAATTCTCATGGAGACATACTTGATTTATGTGGAACATACAATCATTTACGATGTTTGCCAGTGAAAATGGACAAAGATCCAAAACTTATCATGACTAAGTTAAGATTCGATGTCGCTGATCTCTTTACTCACCGTTTTCGTTCTAGACAGTCGTGTAAAAGAAATCTGATCTGTCCATTACCCTACGTCAAAATGCAAAAGTGGATGAAGTTAATTTTGTGTTGGCTTGTCCGATACTAAAAGAGCTTAGAGAGAAAGTCTTCCCATGAAAGTATTTCAATAATCCTTGCCTTTTCAAATTAGATTTGTTAATGTCAATTATCAAATGAAACAAACGGTTCATCAGTCAACTGTTTATTTACATAAGCATTCAATACGTGACATATGTATATAAACATTAAAAAAATCAATATCAGTTTACTTTTTTAAGAGAACTAACCGGGCTTAGTTAGTACGTTGTTCGACGAGAGTTGCTACCCTTGAGCCAGATTAATTAAACGGCTGCCTTCAAATCACGTATCCTTGATTTAAAATGCAAGTTTGCATGATACATCACACGCACCCCACTCATACACCCAATACAACATCAAGACATGTTGAAATGGTGTCAGAATATTGAATGAACAAGCTGTGAGTACATTGACTTTGAGCCAAATTGAACTATTGTCCAGTCTGGGAAATCTATCACTCAGCTGGTTTAGCTTAGAAGATGGCCGCCGCAGCAAGACACGATCCCCAATGCGTTTTAGTTTCAGAGCTGCAGATTGGGAGGATTGGTCAGAAGAATTTTCGATGTTTTGAAAGGCTACAAAGTTACACCAGGAAGATGGTGATGTGCAAACAGACTTCATGCAAGGGGAAGGAAGCAAGCTGTGCAGGTTATCAACATATTCAAGTGGGCTACTGATGGAGATGGCAACACAAACAGAATAAGAATTAAGATACTGACTTTGATGTATTGATCGAAAAGTTTACACATTATTTTCTTCCCAAACACTATGCCATCCATTATCGTTCCATGCTCAATAGCAGAGCACAGCATGAGGGCGAGTCAGTAGAAGAGTTTGTCAGAGAGCCGAACATTCTTGTCAAGTAGTGTAACTACGCCAATCCTAATGAGCAAATTCGCGATAGGCCTTCGTGATAGACGACTGGAAGAGAAGCATTAGCTTCACAGTGACTTGACTTTAGAAAAAGCAATTGCTATGGCACGCCAGCAAGAACAAATCAAATTTCAAATGAAGGAACAGACAAAACAGTTTGAGAGACTTGACATTGAAGAGACTAGACCTGAGTTCAGATAAAATGTTCATGGTCAGGGCTCATACTCTCGCCATGACATAGGTTGTGGTAGAGCAGTGAGCCATGGCCAAGGTGCAATCCTTGGTATACGTTATGAAGTCAGGCATAACTGTACCATGGCATGCAGCAGTTGTGGCAAGTATGGTGATCAGCATCCAGATCAGACATTTCCAGCCAAGGGGCAGCATTGCAAACGATGTGATGGTCGTAACCATTTTGCCAGTGCATGAGGACATAAACATCAGCTGTGCATTTAATTAGGGCAAAAGAAACGCTACAAAGACACACTGAAGGCCTCAATGAAGTGCTCTGGCATCGCGACTGCCGCCTGGGAAAAAGCTGCACAAGATCGCTGAACGTGGTGCACAAAAATCAGATTTGGAGCGACATACTTTGACACGAGGCGAGTGGAGGCACTGGAGCAAAAACATCAGTTTCAGGGGGAAAAAAAAAAAAAAGAACAAGCACCACCTTTCAGCGTGGCTCACCTCCAAGTCTGCCTTGTCTACACAGCAAGACTATTCAATGTGAGGATCGGGCTGATCAGCCATCTTCACACACACCACCACCACACAGCGATAGCTGAAGTCGTGGTCATCTCTGCGCGTGAAGGACAAACAACATCGTGCATGATGAAATCTCAGCGATGTGTTTATCATTAACATAGACAGCAATAATGAATTCCACATGCTCTATAGACAGCAGTAATGAATTCCACATGCTGTATAGACTGCAGTGATTACTTGTTGGTGTTTTGTTCTCCAGATACAAAATATGCATTCATTAATTTTCTGTGCTCTTCTGCAGTTATATAAACTGCGGTAATGAATTCTCTGTACTCTGCCTGTGTGTGTGTGTGTGTCTGTGTGTGCGTGTGCGTAGTGTGTGTGTGTGTGTGTGTGTGTGTGTGTGTGTGTGTGTGTGTGTGTGTGAAAGAGAGACAGACAGAGATTGGGGGAGGGAGGAAGGGAGGGAGAGTGAGTGAGTGAGAGAGAGAGAGAGAGAGATACGGATGATTTATTCAATATAGGCCACGGCCCCTTATGAAGGGGTGGATTAAACATGTACAAAAAGTGATGCCATAAACTTATCAAGAAAAAAGGAATGAAAAACAGTACTTAGTCAAGAACATGCTAAGCTCCGGCGTTTAGAAGCTTTATATAAGTACAATGCAAGCTTTTTTTTTACAACATTTTCTTTAGTGCAAGACATGAGTAAGATCAGTCTAAACAAGGATGGTTGTCGATAATAACTAGAAGGAATGAATTCATCTCTAAGATCACTCAAGGCAGTACACTGCAGTACAAAATGAACTTCATTTTCACACGCGTTTTTACATAATGGACAGGTAAGATCAGAATTGGAGTGTTGCCTGTAACGAAAATGATGAACTAAGATATCCGATATTCCAAATCTAAACCTTGTCACTATAAATTTCAGATGTCTGTCCATTTTCATTGACAAGTAAGTCGTAATACAGTGTAAGGAGTTAAATTGTCTATATAAATCAAATCTAGTACTATCATTCATATGAGAATTCCATTCTTGCCATCTGCTATCAACCAGCCTGGCACGCAGCGTTCGAATAAAGGTAGGTTCATCTCCTATTCCTTGATTTAACCAAGCATACCCAAAACCCAGTTCATGTAATCTAATTCTCATTTTCGTGGCCCAGTTTATTTTTCCCCTGGCATCTAGGTTACGTAGCATGTTGTAAGCTTTCTTCGGTAATCTACAGTCATTCATTTGTATCAGTTTTAACAGTATCTAATACATCTAACTGTGGAATTCAAGTATATTGGGTATCTGTTAGTTTCCCCGTAAACCAAATCATTGGGCGTTTGTATTGAAACACCAAGAAACCTCTTCAGGGCAAATAAATGTACTTTCTCACAATCGACTGCAGCTTTATCCAAACCCCAAATTTCAGCACCGTATTGAACAATGGGTTGGATTTGGGAGTCAAATAATTTCACAAATACTTCGAATGACTGATTTCCCAAACTTGATAGTTTCCTCATTATACACAAAACAGCGTGCTTTGCTTTACTCGCAAGATCTTTACAAGCAAAGTTAAAACTTAATCGGGTTGAAAAATAGATTCCTAAATATTTGTATACGTTTACGACTGGCATAGTTATTCTGTTATAATTCCAGTGTTCTCTTGCTCCCAAATAGCCACCTTTTCTGAATACAATTATATTACTCTTCTGCATATTTACTTTCAGTTGTAGAGAAGCAGCAGCGCGCCCTAAATTATTCAGCTGTGTTTGTAAACCAATAACTGTTTCAGATAACAAAACAACATCGTCTGCTAGAAGAAGTATAAACAGTTCTAAAAGGTCCTCCGTAAATTGGGCTCCATGACTACCATTATTTATAACTTTAGATGTTAATTCGTCAATAAACAACACAAAAAACTCTGCCTGTGTGTGTGAGTGTGTGTGTGTGTGTGTGTGTGTGTGTGTGTGTGTGTGTGTGTGTGTGTGTGTGTGTGAAAGAGAGACAGACAGACAGACAGACAGAGGTGTGTGTGGTGTGTGTGTGTGTGTGGGGGGGGGGGGGGGGAGAGAGAGAGAGAGAGAGAGAGAGAGAGAGAGAGAGAGAGAACTTCAAATCGCCAGAAACAGTAAAATCAGCTGTGTGGACAAGATGTGTGTTTATCTTAGTGGCGACTGTCTATGTAGTATTTCCCGAGCTGAGGACGTATTACGCTGATAATACGTACCTACTAACACGTGGAGCAGGTGTCAATATATCCACCACGTGGGGCAGGACTCAATAAAGCTAACACGTGTGATGGGAGTCGATAAACGTACTACCACGTGCGGCAGGACTCAGTAAAGCTAACAAGTGTGATGGGAGTCGATAAACGTACTACCACGTGGGGCAGGACTCAGTAAAGCTAACACATGTGATGGGAGTCGATAAACGTACTACCACGTGGGACGGGACTCAATAAAGCTAACAAGTGTGATGGGAGTCGATAAACGTACTACCACGTGGGACAGGACTCAATAAAGCTAACACGTGTGATGGAAGTCGATAAATGTACTACCACGTGGGACAGGACTCAATAAAGTTAACAAGTGTGATGGGAGTCGATAAACGTGCTACCACGTGGGGCAGGACTCAATAAAGCTAACACGTGTGATGGGAGTCGATAAACGTACGACCACGTGGGGCAGGACTCAATAAAGCTAACACGTGTGATGGGAGTCGATAAACGTACTACCACGTGGGACAGGACTCAATAAAGCTAACAAGTGTGATGGGAGTCGATAAACGTACTACCACGTGGGACAGGACTCAGTAAAGCTAACACATGTGATGGGAGTCGATAAACGTACTACCACGTGGGACAGGAACTTAGTTGCTGTCAGGCAGGTCAGGTACCCTGCAGGTGTCAGTCACTCACCCATCGCCCAGAGTGTTATCATTGGGGACCACTGGCTTCAGACACCAAGGTAGCGTGTTTGACCAGGGTAGCCAGTGGTTTATAGGCAGCGTGTTTGACCAGGGTAGCCAGTGGTTTATAGGCAGCGTGTTTGACCAGGGTAGCCAGTGGTTTATAGGCTTTTGTTATCATTTGGGACCTCTGGCTTCAGACACCAAGGTAGCGTGTTTGACCAGGGTAGCCAGTGGTTTATAGGCAGCGTGTTTGACCAGGGTAGCCAGTGGTTTATAGGCAGCGTGTTTGACCAGGGTAGCCAGTGGTTTAAAGGCTTTTGGTATACACGTCATTAGTCCTTCTCTTTGAGACACTAACATCTCTTTGTTTATAAAGCCTTCGTTTTAATAATCTTATGACGTAGTCTCCTATTTGTTTCCAAAAGAACTTAAAAAAATTAACTGTCCATCCGTCCCATGATTTTTGTCATTCTGCATGATCTTCAGGGTTTCTGATGCTTCTTGCATGGTAATCAATCCTTCTAAATGGTTTGTTTCGTCTTCATTTAGCCGTGACAGATCTGAAATATACCTGCTTATCAATAACCTTTACTTCTCATTTCTTGTACAAATGCTCGTAGTATGATCTGGTCTCTACTCACAGTTTATCTCTTTCTAACAACATATTTCCTTGGTCCATAACCGATTTCAACATCTGTTTGCTAACAGTCTTTTTTGTCCAGATTACAAAAATACTTGCTTACTTTTTCAACCTGTGAATAACATCTTGCTTTGGATCTAAGAATGATCCCATCTACTTTTGTTTTTCGTAAATGAGCAAGCTCATCTTTCTTTCTTTGTAGATTAATAGCATTGATATGCGTGGGTTTTCTCCTTTCCACTGACTGACAAAAGAAATGCAGTGCTCATGTATCATGATGTTTGCTCAAATAGTTTCCACCATTATGACCCTGTGGTTGAAAACTTGCTGTCATCAGACACATCGCTGTTGTGTGTGTGTGTGTGTGTGTGTGTGTGTGTGTGTGTGTGTGTGTGTGTGTGTGTGTGTGTGTGTGTGTGTACAGTATCAAGTTCAGCTAATGGAGAACATTCAAGGACGCGAACAACAGAATCAAGATATTTGTAATTTGACGGTAGCTTTGTAATTATTCGCCCAGTCTGTGACATGATTTGAATGTTGGCTTGAATAATTTGACATGCTTTTACTAATGAGAGATTATCTCTTGTACCTCCTCAACTTTCGCTCTCTCTTTCACCTGTTTCATTTACCTGCCTGTGCCTTCTTGTGCATATCCCCACTTCTCTCTCTCTCTCTCTCTCTCTCTCTCTCTCTCTCTCTCTCTCTCTCTCTCTCTGGCTTTGTCTTGTACCCAGAGAGCTAACACTATGTGTACGGAAACATGGGCATTTTTGTTACGTGTAGCCTATTGTGAATGGTTTACAGTATATTCAGATTGTGTGGGAGCGATGATCTATGCTTTGGCTGCTCTGAATACACACACACACACACACACACACACACACACACACACACACACACACACACACACACACACATATATATATATATATATATATATAGAGAGAGAGAGAGAGAGAGAGAGAGAGAGAGAGAGAGAGAGAGAGTTTAAAATAGGATTTTAAAATGGAAAAGTAAAACGACCTACAAAATTGTTTCGAGCCAAGTGCTCTCCTCAGGGTATATATAATCTGGGCACGCCACCGGTGTTATATAGTGTGGTGTGTGGGCGTGTGAGCTCTGCGCAGAGCTCACACGCCCACACACCACACTATATAACACTGGTGGCGTGCCCAGATTATATATAGGCGCAGAGCTCACACTCCCACACACCACACTATATAACACCGGTGGCGTGCCCATATTATATATACCCTGAGGAGAGCACTTGGCTCGAAACAATTTTGTAGGTCGTTTTACTTTTCCATTTTAAAATCCTATTTTAAACTGTTATGTCGCTCCCTGCTTGGTTGAGCACTTTTAGAATTCTGAGTGGCTTTTTAACTCTAATTATATATTTTTATATTTTATATATATATATATATATATATATATTATATATATATCAATGTGATTAAAATTCCTAAAACGATTTTGAGAGTGCTCAACCCCTTGGGAGCAACATTTGTTAAAATAAGGTTTAAAAAACAATCTACAAATTTGTTTCTAGCTTTGCGCTATCGCCTGACGATAGCGCAAAGCTAGAAACAAATTTGTAGATTGTTTTTTAAACCTTATTTTAAACCAACACACACACACACACACACACACACACACACACACACACACACACAACACACACCCCACACATATATATATATATATATATATATATATAAGTGCATGTGTGTGTGTGTGTGTGTGTGTGTGTGTGTGTGTGTGTGTGTGGTCCACAATGCTTAAGTTTTGATTAATGGCAGACAGCTGTATTGCAGAATGAAGGGTAGGTTCTGAGGGAGGAGGTAGTTGATTAATGGCAGACAGCTGTATTGCAGAATGAAGGGTAGGTTCTGAGGGAGCAGGTAGTTGATTAATGGCAGACAGCTGTGTTGCAGAATGAAGGGTAGGTTCTGAGGAAGGAGGTAGTTGAAGTGCGTGCTCAAAACAAAACCTGCAAAAAGCGAACTCTGAACTGATGACGAACTGAGTTACTAGAAAAAGAAGGCAGAAGATCTGGAAGGGCGTTCAAAACGTAATCATGTATTTGTTTATGGGCTAAGTAAAAGTGTTAATGAGAACAGTGATGACTGTGAGCAAATGTTGAACGATTTGACAGCGAGGAAGTTGGGCGTGAATGGAGTGGAGTTTGATAGAGCGCATCGTTTAAATGCCAAGCGTGATTCCCCCGTCATTGCCAGATGCTCCTCTTATAAGGCTAAGACTAACCTGAAAGGAACGAACATCTTTGTTGGCGAGGATATCACCAATAGAGTCTGCGACGGAGGCTCACTTTTCATCTGAAAGAAGTGAGAAACAACGGTAAAAGGGCCGCGATGGTGTTTGACCACCTCCTTGTTGATGGCAAGAGGTTTGGGCTCCATGTTTCCAATGAGCTAAAATAGGGTGTTGGCCGATCCTCTTGCAATGTTGTAGACACTAATTCAAATGAGAGAAAAGACTGCTTTACACCAGTGGAAAGAATGGCCGTTCCGGACCCTGCCGTGCATGGCTCTAACCGTTTAGTAGGCTACGTGCTTTTAATGACAGTGTTGTGGACAGTGTGGGTGTTGGCACTAGCATTTACATGAATTCGTTTCACGGTTTGCAAAATAGGCGTTTGAATACTGATTCTTCTGTATATGATGATGTATAGCAAACAGCGTATTTGATAATAGTCATATTGATAACCGAGGTTTGAACGTGCCCGTATGTAGGAATAAAGTGTCCACGCTTCTCTCTTGGAATGTGGATGGTTTACTCTCGAAAGTTACTGACAATGCATTTGTTTTCTATGCCTGTGAATTTTGCTTTTATTTGCTTTGGAGAAACCTTCCTTGAATCATTTAACATGGATGTCTTTGTCGGTTATAAAGCCTGTGTCAAAGCTTTCGTAAAACTGTGTCATCAGGGGAGACGATTTGGAGGGCACGTTTGCTTAATCATCGGGGGAGACGATCTGGAGGGCTCGCTTGCTTAATGAAACAAGAATGTGTTCCCTTTGTATCTTATGCAGAAGTTGATTGCTCTAACCTGTGTGTCTTTTTAACACACACAAAAAATCGCTTTTGGGGACATTGAAAAATATTGCTTTGGTTTTTGCGGTTTTTTTTTTTTTTTTTTTTTTTTTTTTTGCTGTCCCAACCTCTGCGCCACCTCAGAGGCAGTGCACCCACGCCGCTCATTCCGACACCCCGTCTACAGCCACAGCCCGGTCGGCCCCGCCGCAGCCCCGGCACCGGCAATCCGCAGGGAGCAGTCAATGTCAAGTCGTTAAGAGGCAACCCACCGGAGGAGACACTGCACTGCTGCCGAGTCACTTCGGTGGTGTTCAGTGGCGCCTGTTCTGATCTAACATACGCAGGACACCACCTACTAAGCCCCCTACTGACGACAATAATTGCTTAGTCGCGGAGCCGGTGTGAGTGAGCTCTCCATCCGGAGGGCGCCACCACGTCCGTCCAACGACAGCCCCCATGGACTCGCCGATACCGGTGACCCCGACGGAACCAAACCAAGGCCACAGACGTGAAGAGGACATCGAAATTGAGGTCACCATAAGAGCAGGGCATGAAGGGCCACAGAATTTGAGACATTTTTTTTATGCTGATCGATGAGAATGAGGATGATTAAGATGATGCTACGGATTTCCATTTCGGTCTGAGACTACATGACAGGGCTGTACTCTACGCTTCCTTTCATAATATATCCCGGCGTCAACCAGGCCCAAGAGATACAGGCACCTGCAGTGTTGGTCAGGAAATTTGAGCAACACTCTCAGAAACGCATCCATTAAGTGGATGAAACTCGACTGTGTGGTCCCAGTCTTCCCAACTGAGTCCGCAGCAAACTCAACTCTGGGTAGGAGCCGGTCGGGGCAGAAAAACCCACATGACTCTGATGGGATTCGAACCCACGACCTCCCAGCCGGGAGTCCGCGACGCTAACCACTTCGCCACGGCGGCTGGTGTTTTTGCGTATATTCCTCCTGAAGGTTCTCCTGGCTACAGTTCTTTTGATGTTAATAATGATATATCCATGTTAGAGGAATGTTTGGCAGACTGCTTGTGTTCACTTGGTGATATTGATGTAGTAGTATGTGATGATCTGAAAAGCATTTTGGCAAGTTTTTCTCCTGACTTCTCTACTGACGTTTTCCATTCCCGTTTGCATACGAAAAGTCAGCCACCTTGCACGGATCGTTGTCCTCACAATTATATATTGAATAACCATGGTAAGTTATTGCTAAATATCTGCGTTGCTTTTGATGTGTATATTATGAATGGCGTATGGCAGGGCGATCGCCATGATTGCTATACATACATAGCAGACAGCGGAAGCAGCGTAAATGATTATTTCCTCGTATCTAAAGATTTTTTCTCCAGATTTTGTGATTCCTGTTATTTCTTTGTTTCGGAACGGATCGAATTCGATCATTTACCTATTTAGATTCACATTGACTTATCAACAGAAAATGACGATAAATGTATGGGGACTGTTGAGGCCACTCTCTGCGATAAGTTTGTGTGGAATGATCACTATGCCTTGATTTACAGAGACGATTTGTGCATAACGGAAATGTGCTCAAAATTTAATGAGGCTTTAGGACTGATTAATGTTGATGTGAATAAAGCCTTAAAGGTGTTTAATGACTGTATCAAAACCGATGTGTAATGTATGAAAAAAAATGTGCAAATAAGGAACTGTGCTAAGAAGGATGATTGGTTTGACCGTGGCTATTTGGTAATGAAAAGAAAAGCACTAACATTCTTGAGAGGATGGCTTCGTACTTTGGACGATGGCGACAGAAGTGAGTATGTTATTGCAAGAATAGTGTCCTGCTAGACAATATAATTGGATCTCTTCCTTCACAACGGGAGTTCTGGAAAAAAAAATGAAGAGAGCTCCATTTAAAAGGAGACATCCTAAGCGTAACATCTCCCTGGACTCATGGCATGAGCACCTTAATCATTTGTTAGATAAAGATATTTCAGGTGATGATGAACTTTCTGTTGTCACTGATGAGGGAGAGGATGGGTATGCTAATCACCCCATTTCTAAAAAAAAAAAGAAAAAAAAAAGAAGAAGCTATGTTCGCCAAGCGGAATTTTTTTTTTAAAGTAACAAATCGGCATGACCTGATTCTCTTATTGGTAAATTGTTGAGGTATGCTGGAGCTCAAGTTGTTCACTTTTCACTAGCTCCTTTAAATAGCATGTTTGATGGTGGTATCTTCCCTGAGAACTGGACAGAGTCTGCAACGTTGCCCATTTTCAAGAAAGGCTATGTAAATAATCCTAATAATTATAGAGGTATTTTTTTTTATTGACGCTAGTAGTAAAACAGATAGCACTATTATTAACAACAGATTACAGGAGTGGATTGAATGTAATGACATCACGGGATGAACATCACGCATGCTTCAAAAGGGCTACTCTACTATCAATCATATGTTTACTCTTCTTGCGTTTGTTCAAAAATAATTTTCTTTAAATCGTAAGTTTTTTGTTGCGTTTCTTGACTTTGAAGAAAGCCTTTGACTCCATCAATGGTAAGCTTTCATGGGCAGTGTTCCTTAAACGGTGTCAAGGGGAAACAGCTTAGTTGTATTAGAGCTATGTATAAAGTAGTTGATACCAGGGTAAGAAGTGGTTCCAGTCTGACAGATTTCATTAACTGTGTTGCTGGGGTAAGGCAAGGTGATGTGTGATTCCCTGCATTGTTTCCTATGTTTATTAATGAGTTTGCCATTGAGGTTATTAACAATGGTCTTCATGGTGGACGATCAGTTCAGTTCAGTTCAGTTCAGTGGTTTATATAATGTCATTTCATCGCCAGATGATATTAGACACTTGTTAAAAAAAATAAAAATAAAAAATAAAAAAAACAGCTCACACTCAACAAATCGAGTACTGCCAAACCCGCATCTAATATATGCCTATTTACATAAGTGAAACACCCTGTTGGGTACACACAGTTGTGATCTTTATTTTAAAAAATTGCAACCTGTGACTGCGAAATAACCATGGCAATTTCAGCAACACATGAACCACATAAGACAGTATTGACACTATCAAGATTATTCATTTTAATACCTTCCTCCTGATAGAGCGAGGTCAACATTGAGCATTCAAACAATAGATTACACACAGAAATGTTTTCTCTGCAGACACAAGTAATACCATGAGAATATTTAGTGTTCCAAGTATTCAGCCTTAATTTATGAATTAATCTAACAATGTGCCTAGGGCACGATGGTAAAGTAGCCATTTTGTTACTAACATTCTGCTTGTGTAAATACTTTTCCATAATTTGGATTACATCAGAAGACAAATCTTAAGGATTTTTTTGTGAAATGTTCAGCGTTTCTGTTTGCTCCTTCTTTTGCGAAACTGTCTGCTATTTCATTTCACTTTATACCATAGTGAGATGGGACCCAACAAAAATCGATTGTTATACCTAAAATTGTGAAACAATGCAGTAAATGTTTTATTTCCAAGAGCAAATGCTTTCTAGCTTTGCATTCCCAACGCTCCAGTGATTGTAAAACAGATTTCGAATCTACACACGGTAAGATTTTATATAAAGCAATTGGTGCGTCATATATGAACATCAAAGCCTTCAGTATTGCTTATAGTTCTGAGGTATAAATTGAAAACCCCTTTCCTAAATGATATGATTTCCTGACATTTAAAGTTGGTATTATAAAACCAGAACCACTGTCACAGGATTCTGTTACCGACCCATCTGTAAACACTTTAAAATGATTTGGATACCTGTTTTGTTTCACGGTGGACGATTTCCAGATGGTATGTTAGAATTATGTATCATATTATTAGCACATGACATCGTTTTGGCTTGAGAAACGACAGTTGGTTTACAACGCCAGCTTACTAATCTGAGCGGGGCTACCTTCTCATTATAGTTGAACTCATGATGGACTTATAACACCTGTACTGAACGTGTACAAATACTTGTGGATCTACTTTTCTACACGGCTTAGTTTTAGCTTTGCTTGCAAATACCTTGCATGCAGGGCAAATAATGCTTTGATGCGCGTAATAAAAAGATTTCATGCTTTAAGCAAAATTTCACTTGAGCTATTCTTCAAGATATTTGATTCCCAGGTACAGCCTATGTTAATGTATGGGGCTGAAATTTGGGGGTTAGATAATGCCGTTGGTCATTGCAAGGCGGAGCATTAATTTGCTATGAGAAGTTTCTAGGTCTCGACAGATGTATCTCTAATGATTTGGTGTATGGGGAATCCAACAGACATCCATCATTCATTACTTAAGCCGTTAGATGTGTTCGGTATTGGTTAAAACTTTCCCATATGGATGCTGGTAGATTGCCTTGTAAGTCTTATGAAATGCTATTCGAATTGGATTAAAAGGTAAAAACAAACTGGGTTTCAACTATGCGTCTATTTCTGTGAGAGCGCGGGTTTGGGGATGTTTGGCTGGCTCAGTTTATTAGAAATAAAAATCACTTTATTCGTGTTTTTCGACAAAGGTTAATTGCCTGTAGATGCAAATATGTGATGATCATATCCAAACTAGTGAATGATACAAATTGTACATAAATTGTTATGAATTTTATCATTTAAAGCCTTATTTGAAAATCGATTTGGACATGTATTTCAAAACAGTAATTGCTAACTTTAGACTTGGTAATTCTGAAATAAAGACTTATTTCTTAAGATACAGACAATATAGAGAAAGTGATTCAGTGTGTCCATTGTGTACGCAAGATGAAGCAAGTGAAATACATTTCATGTTCATTTGCCCAGCTTTAAAAGATATTCGCGAAAAAAAAATTACTCCACAGAAGTATTATAGGCGCCCATGTATGTTTTGTTTACAGTTACTACTTAGCTCTGATAGTTGTAGAGTCATTAGGAATTTGGGTATGTTTTTGTTTAAAGTGTCTAAGATCAGAGAAATAGTGTTGTCTTACTTGCTGTTCTTGTTTGTTTGGTTCGCAGATTGTTTTTCTTCCCCCCCCCCCCCCCCCCCCCCCCTGATAATTGATTTGCTTCTTACTTATAATGTACATGGGTGTGCTCATTCCACTTCAAATGGGCCAATGGCCTTACTGAATGAAATTCTGAGTTCTGAACACACTCTCTCTCTCTCTGTCTGTCTGTCTCTCTCTCTTCTGTCTGTCTGTCTGTCTCTCTCTCTCTCTCTCTCTCTCTCTCTCTCTCTCTCTCTCTTCTCTCTCTCTCTCTCTCTCTTACATGGTCAAGGACTCATAAACCTGTTTTATTTAGTAAAAAGCTTTTGGGCAGATTGGAGCGTTCGTTATTTTACGTTTGTTGTGATATGCGTTGTTTCAGTGTCTTGGTTATAAACGATGGCCAACATATTCTGATAAATATGTATATGAGCAACCTACCAAACCGCCAGCATTAATAAACTTTGACGGTGTTGGAGGTTTTACGTGACCCCTCTACCTGAAAACACTACCCACTGTCCAGGCACTCACTTCCAGTGTCCAGATGACCGCTACTGTCTACCTGTCTACGTCATGTGTAACGATGTCAACGACTGTCCAGGTCATGAGGATGAAGCTGGATGTGAGAATTACACTTGTCCAGGGTTTTACCGATGTTTGGGCGGGAACAAAACCATCTGTATTCATGTGAATCACCTGTGTGACGGTCAGCCCCACTGTGCTTATCGTGATGATGAACTGCTGTGTGACATCAACTGCCCAAATTCCTGTTCCTGTTATGGCATAGCCTTCATATGTACCCACACCTTTCACGCCAGTTCTTTCCTTGAGCTCCGATACCTGGATGCAAAGGGCAGCAGACTTGAACAAGCTGATATTGTCAGGAACATCATGTTAATCTACCTAGACGTTCAGGCCTGTGCTTGGACCAACCTCACTGAACTGGCATTGCCGAATCTTCACAGCCTGACCTGACGATCTTCTACAGCACATCAACTTTAGTCATTTTGTACAGATGCGTTATCTGCAAAGCATAAAACTCACAGGTAACCCACTGTCAGGTCTGTGGTATGACATGGCGCAGGTATCTTTTCCATACCTGTCTGTTTTTAACCTGTCACAAATCAAGATGCCCTCCATCGACTTCAACGTCTTATCAGCTATGTTACCTGGCCTGGAGGTTCTGGATCTGTCACATTGCATGATCCAGTCACTACAAGGAGACAATAACTTCTTTAATCTTCGTGTCTTAGACCTGCAGGGTAGCGATGCCATTGATTTTAGTCCTCATTTCATGAGAGGCATGCAGCAGCTCACGACTGTTT
>CM065744.1:60000-67500 GCA_033310375.1 Conus canariensis | reverse complement strand
AGATACTCACTTTGAGTGTGCTGGCAACGGTTACTGTCTACCTATCTACACCAGGTGTAATGGAATGAACGACTGTCCGTACCATGGAGATTAAGCGGACTGTGAGAGGTTGACGTGTGAAGGCCCTTTATCGATGTCGTGGGAAGGACAGAGAAATACGTTTACACCCAAATTATCTAAGTGACTGTTGGCCTCAGTGTCCGCACCATGATGACGAAAGGCCTTTATCGATGTCGTGGGAAGGACAGAGAGGTTGACGTGTGAAGGCCTTTATCGATGTCGTGGGAAGGACAGAGAAATACGTTTACACCCAAATTATCTGTGTGACGGTTGGCCTCAGTGTCCGCACCATGATGACGAAATGTGTCAGCTGACCAAGCCCTGCCCTGACCACTGTGTCTGTCACAGCGCGTTGCTGATTGACTACGTCAGCTCTGAAAATGACGTTTTCCTTCAGATGCGTCATCTGGATGGCAGGAGGAGTGGACTGACCTTACGTGACGTCACACGTCAATGTCTTCTAATCTATCTTGGTGCTGGAGCGTGTGAATGGCGGAATGTTAGTGACGTGCATCTGCCGAATCTGCATGTGTTAGATGTAAGTGACAACATATTACATTTCATCTGCCTAATCTGCATGTGTTAGATGTAAGTGACAACATATTACACTTCATATGCCTAATCTGCATGTGCTAGATGTAAGTGACAACATATTACACTTCATATGCCTAACCTGCATGTGTTAGATGTAAGTGACAACATATTACACTTCATCTGCCTAACCTGCATGTGTTAGATGTAAGTGACAACATATTACACTTCATCTGCCTAATCTGCATGTGTTAGATGTAAGTGACAACATATTACACTTCATCTGCCTAACCTGCACGTGTCAGATGTAAGTGACAACATATTACACTTCATCTGCCTAACCTGCACGTGTTAGATGTAAGTGACAACATATTACACTTCATCTGCCAAACCTGCACGTGTTAGATGTAAGTGACAACATATTACACTTCATCTGCCTAATCTGCACGTGTTAGATGTAAGTGACAACATATTACATTTCATCTGCCTAATCTACATGTGTTAGATGTAAGTGACAACATATTACACTTCATCTGCCTAATCTGCATGTGTTAGATGTAAGTGACAACATATTACACTTCATCGGTGTCAGTTGTTGTTTTTTTGTTGTTGTAATTTACCAAACCTTAAAGAGTTAGAAAACCTTAAAGAGTTAGATCTCTCTGGTAACCCTCTGTCCCTTGGATTTTACAATTTAGATATAAATCACCCACTACGAAACTTGGTTTTCTCAAATCTATCTGGAGTACAAACTGAATACACTGACCTCCATGCTCTAACCAGGCGGTCTGCCTCAGATGGAAATTATGGATTTCTCACACAGCGGGCTGAATTCATTTATGGGAATTCGCAAGTTTCAGAAACTGAAATCGATGGATGTGCGTGGTTGTCATATATCTGACTTCAGTCCGGATTTCATGAAAGACATGATGGAACTACAGCGACTTTAGGCAGACGACTTCAAGCTTTGTTGTCCTTCTGTACTGCCTGCTAACTTTGATGGAACATGTATCGTGCCAGCTGATGAAATATCCTCTTGTGAGAATCTGTTGAAGTCTGGCGTCTACCACATTGCTCTAACCATTTTTAGTGTTGTTGCTTTGTTGGGAAATCTGTGTAGTGTTGTGTACCGTCTACCACATTGCTTTAACCATATTTAGTGTTGTTGCTTTGTTGGGCAATCTGTACCATTTTTAGTGTTGTTGCTTTGTTGGACAATCTGTGCAGTGTTGTGTACCGTCTACCACATTGCTTTAACCATTTTTAGTGTTGTTGCTTTGTTGGGCAATCTGTGTAGTGTGTACCGTCTACCACATTGCTCTAGCCATTTTTAGTGTTATTGCTTTGTTGGGCAATCTGTGTTAGTGTGTACCGTCTACCACATTGCCCTAACCATTTTTAGTGTTGTGTAAAAGTGTAAAAAATGGCTAGAGCAATGTGGTAGACGGTACACACTACACAGATTGCCCAACAAAGCAACAACACTAAAAATGGTTAGAGCAATGTGGTAGACGATTTGAGAAAACAGTCAACATATATGTTGGCTCTGCCCTCATATTCAATCTTTCTGGCAAGAATTTCAAAATAAAATGAATAGAAAACGTGAAATTATGAATCTACTGCTGAATGAAAATATTGTCCTGTTTGGTTGTGACAAGATTTTAGATTGGATAAAACGTTCGACTTTTTTTTCATGCAAAATTTACAAATGTAAATATGAAAAAAGGCATTATTTAAAGTTTTCATTGTGTATTTGGCAGCAAGATATGAAACAGAAAAGTATGCTGCATGTATTCAAATGTAACCCACAAGGTTTGTTACACAGTGGCTCCCATGTTCTTTTTTTTATTGGACTAATGCATTTTTTCTTGAAAGGTTTCCAGATAATATGACAACGGCAAGTTGTTTGTTTTCTCCACTTGATTAATGTATTTGCTCGTTTCTGTCTTCTTGTTTTCATTGATTTAACTATTATTGTTTTGGTGTTTACACTTTGTGGTTATTATTGTGTTTAGATAAGTCCATAATTAGATTCTTTTTTAAATGAAGAAAAAAAAAGCATATGTTGTGTATTAAGTGACTGATGTAGTCATTTTAATGGTAGTAGTAGTTGTGGTGGCGGTAGTAGTGCAAATGATTGTATTAGTAATTACAGTAGTAGCAAGGTGATGATGGAGATGATGTTGATGATGATGATGATGATGATGATGATGATGATGATGATGATGATGATGATGAATGATGTCGATAATGATGATGATGATGATGATGATGATGATGATGATGATGATGATGATGATGATGATGTATGTTTTGTTGTCATTATCATTGTCTTAATACGATATGTAAGCGTTTTGTGTTTTGTATTCCTGATCTGTAATTTGTTCTTAAGTTCTAAAAAAAAATGACTAAAACCTTGTATGATTTCAAAATAGGTCCTCCACTACTGGCTGGTCCAAGACAATGATAGGAGACTTTAGAGTCAGGGAGCTGGCATTCTGAAGTAAAAGAGCAATTCTTCTTCACTTCTTGTTTGTGAACTAAAATGCCAGGACCATCTCACATTCATGTTTTACCAGTCGATTCTTCAAGAACCGACAGAGACATGAATTTAATGTCCTCATTTTCCATGACAGGTTTGTAATAGAAACAGATTTTTTTAAACAGCCTGTTACTTTTGAAAGTGTGCCCGGAGACGTATTGTACGTGTAAGCCACAATAGTGCATGCACTCTTAGTACTGTGTGCATACAATCTGCTGACATGTCTAACACCCACTTCATCCATCAAGACACAGCGTCTCTTGAAACATGTTTGGAAGGTTTCACGAAGGTCATGCAAAACCCTTGGCTGGTTGTTGGTTAACAACACACACACACACACACACACACACACACACACACACACACACACACACACACACACACACACACACACACACACACACACACACACTGCTTCAACTGTTCAAGCACACGCAATTTCTTGTTCACCGAAGCTTCTGCTATTAAGGACAGTACATGAGTGCCAAGTATCGGGTGTTTAAGAAATAACTATGTACAATGATACGCTTTTTGTGCAATTTGATATCATTCGCATGCATTTTATGAAATGTTTTGCCTCTCTGACAAGAGACAGGAGCACAACTCATGACTGTGCTGAGCGTCAAATACTTAGGAGTAAATTTGTCAGTGTCCAGTCACACTAACAAATATTCATGGTGAGAAGGATGGTGAGAAGGATGGAGAGAAGGATGGAGAGAGGGATGGTGAGAAGGATGGAGAGAAGGATGGAGAGAAGGATGGTGAGAAGGATGGTGAGAAGGATGGAGAGAAGGATGGAGAGAGGGATGGAGAGAGGGATGGACAGAAGGATGGACAGAAGGATGGAGAGAGGGATGGAGAGAGGGATGGTGAGAAGGATGGTGAGAAGGATGGAGAGAGGGATGGAGTGAGGGATGGAGAGAAGGATGGTGAGAAGGATGGAGAGAAGGATGGAGAGAAGGATGGAGAGAAGGATGGTGAGAAGGATGGAGAAGGATGGAGAGGGATGGAGAGAAGGATGGACGAAGGATGGAGAGAAGGATGGAGAAGGATGGAGAGAGGGATGGAGAGAGGGATGGAGAGAAGGATGGAGAGAGGGATGGAGAGAAGGATGGTGAGAAGGATGGAGAGAAGGATGGACAGAGGGATGGAGAGAAGGATGGACAGAAGGATGGAGAGAAGGATGGAGAGAGGGATGGACAGAAGGATGGAGAGAAGGATGGAGAGAAGGATGGAGAGAAGGATGGAGACGCACACGCGAATGCGCTCGTGCACACACACACACACACACACACACACACACACACACACACACACACACACATACACGCGCGCGCTCACGCATGCACGCACGCACACACGCACACACACACACACACACACACACACGCACGCACGCACGCGTGCACACACACACACGCAACACACACACACACACACACACACACACACACACACACACACACACACACACACACACACACCACACACAGTGGAAGGGAAGGAGCGTGAACAGAAAGAAAGAAGCAAGCTAATAGTACCATACTGGTCGTATGTGGAAAAAATGTATAGCTCACCGATACAAGCGGAAGCGGATGCCTGTTACTGTTCATATATAACGACCACCACTTCCCCTCCTTCGTGTCGTCCCCTTTCGCCCGAAACAAACAAGCAAACCAAATCCACGGGTTTCACTCACGGGTCAAATCGTACCAAATATCACCGCAATGGAACTGGTTATCATTTTTCAAATGATATAACCCAGGGGTACAAACATGGACATTCTCCATCAAGCCGTGGACAGAGGGTGTGTCTGGCCACCCCTACCCCTTCACTTCCCCTTCAGTCCTCATTCCCCATCAAGCCGTGGACTGAGGGTGTGTCTGGCCACCCCTACCCCTTCACTTGCCCTTCAGTCCTCATTCCCCATCAAGCCGTGGAGAGAGGGTGTGTCTGGCCACCCCTACCCCTTCACTTGCCCTTCAGTCCTCATTCCCCATCAAGCCGTGGAGAGAGGGTGTGTCTTGCCACCCCTACCCCTTCACCTGTCCTTCAGTCCTCATTCCCCATCAAGCCGTGGAGAGAGGGTGTGTCTTGCCACCCCTACCCCTTCACTTGTCCTTCAGTCCTCATTCCCCATCAAGCCGTGGCGAGAGGGTGTGTCTGGCCACCCCTACCCCTTCACTTGCCCTTCAGTCCCCATTCCCCATCAAGCCGTGGAGAAAGGGTGTGTCTGGCCACCCCTACCCCTTCACTTGTCCTTCAGTCATTCCCCATCAAGCCGTGGAGAGAGGGTGTGTCTGGCCACCCCTACCCCTTCACTTGCCCTTCAGTCCCCATTCCCCATCAAGCCGTGGAGAAAGGGTGTGTCTGGCCACCCCTACCCCTTCACTTGTCCTTCAGTCATTCCCCATCAAGCCGTGGAGAGAGGGTGTGTCTGGCCACCCCTACCCCTTCACTTGCCCTTCAGTCCCCATTCCCCATCAAGCCGTGGAGAAAGGGTGTGTCTGGCCACCCCTACCCCTTCACTTGTCCTTCAGACCTCATTCCCCATCAAGCCGTGGAGAGAGGGTGTGTCTGGCCACCCCTACCCCTTCACTTGTCCTTCAGTCATTCCCCATCAAGCCGTGGAGAGAGGGTGTGTCTGGCCACCCCTACCCCTTCACTTGTCCTTCAGTCATTCCCCATCAAGCCGTGGAGAGAGGGTGTGTCTGGCCACCCCTACCCTTCACTTGTCCTTCAGTTCATTCCCCATCAAGCCGTGGGAGAGGGTGTGTCTGGCCACCCCTATCCCTTCACTTGCCCTTCAGTCTCATTCCCCATCAAGCCGTGGCGAGAGGGTGTGTCTAGCCACCCCTACCCCTTCATTTGTCCTTCAGTCATTCCCCATCAAGCCGTGGAGAGAGGGTGTGTCTGGCCACCCCTACCCCTTCACTTGTCCTTCAGTCTTCCCCATCAAGCCGTGGAGAGAGGGTGTGTCTGGCCACCCCTACCCCTTCACTTGTCCTTCAGTCCTCATTCCCCATCAAGCCGTGGAGAGAGGGTGTGTCTGGCCACCCCTACCCTTCACTTGTCCTTCAGTCATTCCCCATCAAGCCGTGGAGAGAGGGTGTGTCTGGCCACCCCTACCCTTTCACTTGTCCTTCAGTCATTCCCCATCAGCCGTGGAGAGAGGTGTGTCTGCCAAACCTACCCTTCACTTGCCCTTCAGTCCTCATTCCAAGCGCACTTCACAGAATACCAGATTACCACAAACATGACGGCTAGCACGTCACGATTGCTGCAAACGTTTTATAGCCGATTAAGAAACAGTGCGCGCGCACACGCAGACACATAACCACGCACCACACACGACACACACACAACACACACACACACACACACACACACACACACACACACATACACACACACACACACAGTCCTCACTCATTCACACACACGCACGCGCGTGCGCGCGCGCAAAACCTCTTTATAACAAACATTCCTGCTTGGAAATAAAGACAATGGGGCGCAGGTTTTCTACTCATTTCTATTTTCACATGTCCTGCATCACCGTGTGAGCCATTTCTATGTTCACATGTCCTGCATCACCCTGTGAGCCATTTCTATGTTCACATGTTCTGCATCACCCTGTGAGCCATTTCTATGTTCACATGTCCTGCATCACCCTGTGAGCCATTCAAGCTTGAGCAGCTGTGTTTTAGCTTTGGATTCTTTTGAAAATCGGTAATTGATTCATTCCTGTGGAATTCTCCTTGATGTTTAGCTTTGGATTCTTTTGAAAATCGGTAATTGATTCATTCCTGTGGAATTCTCCTTGATATTTAGCCCTAGTGTCTGGCCCCCATAGGCTCCGTCTTTTACTTGTTCCACCTTTTGATTTTCAGACACATTTCAGCTGACCAACATATTTAACATTCTTAACTTCCACATCACCGGATACTCTTGTTTGATTTCTGGGGACTCTAATCATGTAGGTATCTATGAACTACCTAAGGTGCCATCAAAAGACATGCATATGGTATAATATTCATACTACATTTTCACCCAGACAAATGCAAATCTTAGACGATGAAAGTGGTAATTTATGCACAAAATATTGATCAACTGGAGCATACATTAAATATGTACATGTAATGAAACGGGCTTCATATTCCGGAGAGAAAACATTAATAACGAATTTCTAACAGGGAGAATCGGCATCATTGCTACAAGAAGTATTAGATGACAAAACTTCACGACATTCACAAGACGAAGTTTCTGGATACTCACTTGACTAGTAATTACATTAGCAGTTTCATATTGAGAAATTGATGGTGACAGCAAGGAAAAGGTCAATTGTCATTTACAGCAATTGCTGCTTA
>CM065744.1:52500-55000 GCA_033310375.1 Conus canariensis | reverse complement strand
AGATGCAAACATATATATGTCTATGCATACATACATGTAAACGTACATATATATATATATATATATATATATATATATATATATATAGGTATACATATAACACAGCCGTGTATCAATGATCATCACCATGGGTTTTGAAAAGAAAGAAGAGCTGTAATAACTTGTGCACAATATTAACTTGGGAAGGGTGGAAAGAGCAATACATTTGTCTTTTCTCTCTTTATCCTTCCCCTAGTCCCTTAAATATTTTTTAGATCGAGGCAATCGTCCATTCAATAGAAAACTCTACAGAGGCACGTTTGAATTAATTTTAAGATCACAACAATCATTGTTTGTGTTTTGAGAGTAGAGGGGTTTTTTCCCTTTTTTCCCTCTTTTCTTTTTTCCCTTTCTCGTTTAGTAAACTGCTGTTTATAGAAAGAGAATTGGTTTGTATGCGTTCCAGGTGCTATTGAAATATGTTAGATTATAGTTAATTTTAGCGTTATATTCTTCAATCTTATATCTGGCATTTAATTGTCTTTGGAAAACAAATATATCTGGAAGATTATTTTCCATTTTGCATCTATAAATGTACATCTTGGCAAACATTACAATAAACTCTAAGATAGAATCCACTTTTAGGTATTCATCCACTCCGAAAATTACTAGTTCACATGAAATTCCAACATTATACGTGTGTTCACATTTTTCATTCAATAGTTTTTCGAGAGATTTCCAAAATACTTGTGCATATCTGCACTTCCATAAAAAAATGTTCAATGGAATCTCTTTCCTCATTACAAAATGAACATTGTAACGTATCGGTTAACCCCATTGCATTCAAAACGATATTAGTCGCAATAATTCGGTGTATGATTCTCATTTGCAACCATTTCAGTTTTACATCCTTGATTGTACTGATTTTATAAAACACATTCTTCCAGGAAATGATTGGATTCATTTTTTCTGACCACTTTGAGCAACAGTTAGGTTTATTATTGTCTGATGTGAAGTACTCATAATATCGTTTTGCTCCTTTATTGGTGTTTGTTATAATTTTCAATGCATTAGGCACATCATGAATGTAATTAGTATTGTTATTAATTTGTATTTCGTTTTTTCTTAGGTATTGTTTTATTGACGAAATCCAACCATAGTACGTAATAAAGTCAATAGACAAATGTGTACTTGATATGAATTCTCTATGTGTGAAAAATTCCCCATTTTCTTTCAGAAAGTGCCTGATGGAGTATATTCCTTTCTTAATTATATTGTTTTGTTTGATGACAGCATTACCTATTTTGATTTTTTCGTTGTAGAAAACAGGTTCATCTAGCACCTCACAAACATTTTTTGGCGTAATATTGAGGCAAAAATTTCTATATGCTTTGAAAGTATGGGTCCCAAAAGGGTTAATGTTTGAATAATTTAAACCGTACATTGGTCCGTAACATTCAAAGTTTTTAAGAAAGGGGTACATTTCAACTGCAATATTTATCCATTTATGATTCGTTGTTTTATATTTTCTCAGCCATGAAAGTTTCAGAGCATATATATACCTTCGAATATCTGGTATGTTCAAACCACCTTGTTGTACACTTTTTACTGCCGTTTTTCTACTAATCCTGTCCCCCTTTCCATTCCAAACAAATTGAAAACATAACTTTTGGAGTTTTTGTACAAAAGACCATGTTCAGATTTGGTATTTCGGATGTCTATGCACATTCTCAGCGTTATAGCAATTTAAAAGATTGTGTAAGTACTTGTCCATTTTGTAAGGAATCACAAGAAAATGAAGTTCATTTTGTCCTTTACTGTCCTGAATTAAGTGATCTTAGACAACAGTGTATTTCCGCTAAATACTTTTGACATCCTTCATTCTTCAAATTGATTTTGTTAATGACGTCGACAAATGATAAAGCAGTGAAACAGCGGGCTGCGTATTTGTACAGAAGATTTAAACGAAGAAGTTCTGTAATATCTTAGTTTGTTAACCTTCCCGATTGGTAATGTATTGTACAAGGCTATTTTTGGTAATGGATTATGCAACGTTATTTTACGTGTATCCCCCTTCTAAGGAGCCAAGGCTTTTACGAATAAACATTTTTGTCTTGTCTTGTCTTGTCTTGTCTTTCTACCTCTCTCTCTGTCTCTCTTTCTATCTCTCTCTCTCTCTTTCTTTCTGTCTCTCTCTATCTCTCTCTATCGCTATCTTTCTCCATCTCTCTCTATCTCTCTCTATCTCCCTCTATCTCTCTCTATCTCTCTCTACCTCTATCTCTCTCTATCTCTATCTCTCTATCTATCTCTGTCTCTGTCTCTCTCTCTCTATCTCTCTCTATCTCTATCTTTCTCCATCTCTCTCTATCTCTCTCTATCTCCCTCTATCTCTCTCTCTATCTCTCTCTACCTCTATCTCTCTCTATCTCTATCTCTCTATCTATCTCTGTCTCTGTTCTCTCTCTCTCTCTCTCTATCTCTCTCTATCTCTATCTTTCTCCATCTCTCTCTATCTCTC
>CM065744.1:42500-47500 GCA_033310375.1 Conus canariensis | reverse complement strand
CCTCCCGTTATCGTTGTTGTTGTTGTCGACGTCGTCGTTGTTGTTGTTGTTGCTGCTGTTGCGGTCGCTACAACGCTGCAACCTTATTGAATATGTTCAACTCTGCCTGTTTCTCTGTCTTCGATTTAAACTCACTTGTTGAGAGGGTTCGTCAGTGGATGTCTCTATGTCTTCCTGTGTGTCTGTCTCTCTGTCAGTCCCTCTGTCTGCCCCTCTCCATTTCTCTGTCCTTGGGAATTCGATGGTTTAGTTGTCTCTGCAGGGCCCCTCTCTCTCTCTCTCTCTCTCTCTCTCTCTCTCTCTGTGAGAGGGTTAGGGTTAGGGTTTAGGGTTAGGGTTAGGGTGTGTGCGTGTGTGCTTATGCATACGTGTGTGCGTGACCGCGCGCGCGAATGCGCATATCTATGCACGCTGGCGTATGCAATATGGTTGGCGCACATACAGGGAGAGGACAGGCCTCAAAGCCAGTGAAAGCCTACCTGTTGTGTCTCTATTTCTCTTTTCTCCCACTCCCCTCTCCTCCTCTCTCTCTCTCTCTCTCTCTCTCTCTCTCTCTCTCTCTCTCTCTCTCTCTCTCTCTCTCTCTCTCTCTCTCTCTCTGGCCCCTGACTTGCACGTCATTCCACAGCAATTCTGGACAACCAAACTGGAAATCAATGTGTCACTCTCCGAAGTGACTTCCCCCAGAAACCCCCTTTCCCTCCTCCCCCCCCCCCCCCCCCCCCCCCACACACACAGACACTCCCCACACCCAAGAAGAAAGCACGCCTTCATTGATATGACTGCTATTGTTACAATTAGTTTGTCATTTTTCGCCTCAGTTAGCCCTTTCCTGTCTTCTTCTCCTCCTTCTGTTTTTCCCTTTGTTTTGCTTCTGTTGTTGGTGTTGATGGTGCGTGATGTGTGTGTGTGTGTGTGTGTGTGTGTGTGTGTGTGTGTGTGTGTGTGTGTGTGTGTGTGTGTGTGTGTGTGTGTGTGTGTGTGTGTGTTTTCTGTCCCATCTTTTGTACCACCTCAGTGGCATTGCATCCACACTGCTCATTCCGACAACCCGTCCACAGCCACAGCCCGGCCCAACACAGTCCCGGCACCGGCAATCCACAGGAAACAGTCAATGCCAAGTCGTCAAGAGGCAACCCACCGGAGGAGACACTGCTCTGCTGCCGAGTCACTTTGGCGGTATCCAGTGGCGCCTGTTGTGATCCAACATACGCAGGACACCGCCTACTAGGCTCCCTGTTGGTTTTGACTTCTACATTTCTGTCCCCCCTTCTTCCTCATCTTTCTGGTTCTCTGTCCATCTCCTGTTCTCAGTATTTCTTTTCTGTTTCCTGTACAGCTCGTGTAGCCAACACCACTCTGCTGAACAAGGCCTCTGATCAAGTTTAAGAATGGATATGTTAATGAAAGACAGAGAGAGACAGACAGACAGATACAAAAGAGAGACTGACAGAGAGAGAGAGAGAGCGACATTACAGAGAGAGAGAGAGAGAGAGAGAGAGAGAGAGAGAGAGAGAGAGACAGACAGACAGGACAGACAGACAGACAGAGATGAGACAGAGACAGAGAGACAGACGGACAGACCGGCAGACAGACGGCATACAGACAATCATAGACTGACCGAGAGAGAGAGAGAGACACTGACAGAGAGACAGAGAGTCAGAGAGAGAGAGAGAGAAGGGAGAGAGAGAGAGAGAGAGAGAGAGAGAAGAGAGAGAGAGAGAGAAGAGAGAGAGAGAGAGAGAGAGAACGAGAGATGGAGAGAGAGGGGGGTGGGGGAGAGATTGATTGATTGACTGATTGATTGATTGATTGATTGATTGATTGATTGATTGATTGATTGATTGATCTTTAATACGCAAGGATGAAGATTTTAGGCCCTTTTCAACAGGCCCGGTTAGATTTTTTTCTCATTTCAGATTCAGTTGTTTCATTTGTAAACGATGCAGATATTGAATGTGGATATAGAACCGATCATTCTGCGATTTCACTAAGCCTTAAATGTAAAGAAACTATCAAGCATAATACCTTCTGGAAATTGAACGTATCCCTTTTAAAAGATAAAGAATATATGCATGAAATAAATATGGAGATTGAAAAAGTCAAAGAAGAATATACAGTAAATGCGGTTGAAAAGACATTGGATGAAAATACACAGCTTTCTGTCCCAGATGATGTCTTCCTCGATTTTCTGCTGATGAAACTTAGATAAAAAAAACAATTGCATATGCTACAATGAAGAAAAAGAAATTGGCAGATGAAGAGAGACAGCTAGAAGAGGATATGCAAAAACTGGAGAAAGTTGAAAAGAAAACGGGAGAAGACATATTAATCATGGAAATGAAGAAAGAACAATTAAGACATATTCGTGAAAAACGAATGGAAGTGGTATTATTAAGGTCCAGGGCTAGATGGGTTGCTGAAGGGGAGAAAGTTAGTAAATATTTTTGCAATTTAGAAAAGCGACACTATGTTAGTAAAAACATGGTTAGACTCATAGACCAGCAAGATAAAATTTTGATAGACCAGAAAGATATCATCCAAGAAGTGCAGAGATTTTATGAATCATTATATGCTGAATCTGTAGTATATGATTGTGAGATTAGAAACTTAGTGAATAATATCCCTTGTATAAACGAAACAGACGCAGAAAGATTAGAGGGAGAAATAACGTTAGAAGAAGCTACGTTTGTTCTGAGTAAAATGAAAAATAATAAAAGTCCAGGCACAGACGGCTTTAGTGCAGAATTCTTTAAAGTATTTTGGAAGAAATTAGGTGGATTTGTTGTAAGAGCACTTAGTGCGAGTTTCAGAAAAGGAGAGCTATCTTGTGTACAGAGAGAAGGAATTATAACTTCTATCCCTAAAGGTGATAAACCAAGGCAATACATAAAAAACTGGAGACCTATCTCACTTTTAAATGTAATTTATAAAATAGGATCATCCTGCATAGCAAATCGGTTAAAGCAAGTTCTACCAAACATAATTGATGAAGATCAAACAGGGTTTATCAGAAATAGATATATTGGAGATAATTTAAGGTTGATATATGATATGATAGCTTATCTAGACAAACATAATCTACCCGGATTGCTTTTGAATATAGATTTTGAAAAGACTTTCGATTCGATAAACTGGAACTTTATGTTTAAAGTACTGAAAGCATTTGGTTTTCAAGATGATATATGTAGATGGATAGGTACGTTCTACAAAAATATTAAATCATGTGTAATTGTAAATGGTCAGGTTTCGGATTGGTTTAAAATTAAAAGAGGCTGCAGACAAGGAGACCCTCTATCTCCTTATATATTTGTATTATGCGTAGAAATATTGGCTATTATGGTCAGACAGAATTCTAATATCCATGGGATCTCAGTGAACAATGTTGAACACAAGATTTCTCAGTACGCTGATGACACAGAATTCTTGCTTGCAGGAGATACGAGCTCTTTTGAAAACTGTATAGATGTTCTTGATAGGTTTGGTTTTGTGTCAGGCCTTCATATGAATGTAAGAAAAACTAATGTCGTTTGGCTGGGAAGTGAGAAAAATTCTGAAATCCGTTATATGGAACATTTAGGTATGGAATGGAATCCATCTAAATTCCGAGTATTAGGAATGTGGTTCACTAATGACCTGAAAGAATGTGTAGATATAAATTACTCGGAAAGACTAGCAGATGTCAAACACTTTTTTCAAAATATGGGTAAAACGACAGTTAACACCCCTCGGTAGGGTAGCAATATTAAAATCTCTTATCCTCTCAAAGTTGACACACCTCTGGTTACTATTGCCAAACCCACCAGACATATTTTTTCAAACATGTCAACAGGCTTGTTACAAATTTGTTTGGAATAAGAAGCCACATAAGATTAACCGAAAAACTGCACATAAAAGTATCAAAGATGGCGGCATTGGTCTTCATGAACTAAAAACTTTTGTTTTATCTCTGAAGCTGTCCTGGATACGTAAAGCTGAGATGTCAACCCATAGATGGCGAAATATTCTGTTGTTTAACTTCCCTAAGTGGTCGCTTATGAAAAAATATGGTCCAGAATTCGTTTCTAAATTCACTAAGTATAATCAATTTTGGGCTGAAGTTCTTGATGCGTATAAAGTTTTTTATTACAAGTGTTCCCTTCAAAACTCCACTGAACTTCTTGCCGAACCATTATGCTATAATAAGCGATTTCAAATCGGAAAGAAGTGCATTGTATCGAAAAAACTAAGTAGCAAAGATATCAACTGTCTCGCCCACTTTTTTGATGACAAAGGAAAGTTTTTGCCACATGCACTTTTTAAAGAAAAATATAATGTAAATATTGATTTTGTCACTTTTGCTGGCTATAAATCGACTATAATGGACTATGTAAAAACGTCTGGTATCACTATAAAAAACGATAAGTACATAAACTCATCACTGTGCTTTAAACATCTTTTCGCTATAAATAAAGGCTCCAAGTTGTATTATGATATCATCATTGCGAATAATCCTAAGCCAAAATGTTGTAATAAATGGGACATGAAATTGTTGATGCAAAATGATTGGAAATCCTGTTTTTTGCACGCGCATAAGATACGTGATGTAAGGCTGCAGTGGTTTCAACTGAAAATATTATACAGGTGTTTATGCACAAATGTTGTTTTAAAGGAGATTGGAATCGTTGAAAGTAATAACGTTTTTGCAGCACATCCAAAGATAGCATTGATCATATGTTTTGGAAATGTCACCATGTACAAGTTTTTTGGAATGCTCTCATTGGCTTAATGAAAGAAAAATGTTTGAATGCTGAAAATGTCCTTTTGACAGAAGCACTCGTACTATTTGGCTATGACAATATGATTGTGGGCGACACCGTCTTTTACTTTATAATACTATTTGCGAAGCATTACATATACGTTTGTAAAATAAACAACACCCTGTCACAAATACAAGTATTCATAAACAAATTAAAATTTAGGTACAAAATTAAGGAACATATTGCCTATTTGAAATTAAA
>CM065744.1:27500-35000 GCA_033310375.1 Conus canariensis | reverse complement strand
TTGGGTTCAGTAGCTAGCTTACCAGCTACTTTCAGTGGAGAGACACTGGCTGCTTCCGTGCGCTGGGACTTGATGTATGACCAGAATGATTTCTTCGTTCCAGGCTTTGTTTCTTGGCTGTCAGAGATCAGGTTTTCAGTATAGGACCAGTAGGCTCTACGGAGTCTGCGCTGAACTTGGCGTTTGAGGACTCTGACTTTGGAGTGGATTTTTTCATCTCCAGTCTTTTTCCATCGTTTATACAGTCTGTCTCTCCTCTTGATCAGCTTCTTGGTGTAGTACTCCACCCATGGCTTGCTGTTCTTTGGTCGGAGAGTAGTGACTGGGATGTGTGCCTCGACTGCCGAGTGGAGCTTTTCCTTCAGCAAAGGCATCTACGATAATTCACCTTCAGAAAAAAGCGTATATGGACAGAAAAATTTTGGGTGTCGAAAAATTACTTCAAAGGAAATGAAAACAGGTGAAAATATTTAAGAAAATGTCAATTTTAGTAGCATTTTCATCTTAATACACGACCTGAATAAACTTTGTCTTCTACGAATTGCGTAGAAAAATATTTTTGAAACTTGAAAAGTTCTTTTATTATCCCGTGGAAAAAGAATAATTGACAGTGGTAATTGTACAATATTTGATATAAACGCTTCCCTTAAATCATTATAAAGTGAGCACTTACATATGAAGTGGTATTCATCTTCTACAGAATTAACACAAAACGGACAATTTCTGTCTTTTGAATTGTGACTATCTCTGAACAGATTGTTATTCAAAGGTAAAACATTCAATCTTGCATGTGCAAAAGCTACTTTGAAACAAAACACATCAATGCTACAAAGATAAATTTCCCTTTCAAAAACGACTTTAAAAGATCTATAGTTTGCATATCTTTCCTTATCTCTAATTGCTCCTGTCCACTTTTGTATAAACATATCAATTAATCTCTGCTTGAATATGCCTAAAAACCAACGAACATTGCCAACATCCTGTTGTAACCATACCAAGTTGAAACTAGTCTCACATAACAATTCTCTTATATTTGTTACCCAGCATTTTTTAAATTTCTGATCAAGGATTACTGATACCCGATATCATGGAATTATTCGTTCTGCTCTTTGCAGACGATGTGGTTTTGTTGTCTACAACTCCAGTCGGACTTCAAAACCAATTAAATATACTGCAAACATGTTGTACAAATATGAAATTAGATGTTAATATAGATAAGACAAAAACAATGGTGTTCAGAAAAGGAGGATTTCTTGGTAAAAATGAACAATGGTTTTTCGACAATACAAAGTTAGAAGTTGTCAACACTTATTGCTATTTGGGGTTCGTCATTTCAACAAAACTTAGTCCAAGACTTGGTACGGAACACTTAATTATTAAAGGGAAAAGGGCATTAATTACTAAATCAAATCCATTTTATTATATTCATCTGAAGTGTGGGGGTTACATCGTTTAGATGGCTTGGAGAGAGTTCACTTGCTAGCATGCAAGCGTTTTCTGGGAGTTCCACTCAAGACCCCAAACAAAATGGTATACGGGGAATTGGGGGAGAGAGAGAGAGAGAGAGAGAGAGAGAGAGAGAGAGAGAGAGAGAGAGAGAGAGAGAGAGAGAGGAGAGCAATGTGTGTACGTTAGATTAATCCTGATTGTCATCATATGCAGCAGTTATACAGAGCGATTTCTTCTATTCCCTTTCTCACACGAACTCTACCAACGCACTCTGTCATTCATTCATTCATTCATCTCTTTCTCTCCCCCCCCCCTCTCTCTCTCTCTCTCTCATAATGACTGTATCATTATCTCTCTCTTTTCCTTTTCATCATAAATATCACCATCGTCATCATCGCCATCATCATCATCATCATCATCATCATCATCATCATATCATCATCACCTTCATCTTCTTCTGTACAATTATTCGAGCTATTCTTCCTCCCGTTGTTGTTGTTGTTGTTATTGTTGTTGTTGTTTCGTTGTTGTTGCTGTTGTCGTTGTTGTCGTCGTTGTTGTTGTTGTTGCTGCTGCTGCTGCTGCTGCTGCTGTGTTGTGGTCGCTACGTCGCTGCAGTCGTATTGAATATGTTCAACTCTGCCTGTTTCACTGTCTGTCTTGGATTTCATCTCACTTGTTGAGAGGGTTCGTCACTGGATGTCTGTCTGTCTACCTGTGTGTCTGTCTCTCTGTCAGTCCCTGTCTGTCCCTCTCCATTTCTCTGTCCTTGGGAATTCGATGGGTTAGTTGTCTCTGCAGGGCCTCTCTCTCTCTCTCTCTCTCTCTTGAGGAAATTAAGACTGCTAGATAATGGATCTCTGTGATTGTTTTTAAGATCATTTGATGTTCAAATCCAGCCAATGTTACAATGTGCTGCTGAGCTATGGGATTATGAATCTGCTGCTGTGCATATTGAGAAAATTCATGTGTATGCTTTACAGAAATTTCTTGGTGTTTCATTGAAAACACCGAATGATTTGGTATATGGAGAGACTAATAGATATCCTGTTTATTTATTTCAATGGTTAAATGTATTCGTTACTGGTTAAGGATAACACAAAAGCAACCACACAGATTGCTACGTTAGAGTTGGATGCCAGAGGTAAGAAAAACTGGATTACGAATGTAAGGCTGAAACTGTACGAGTACGGTTTGGTTTTGTATGGGAGAATCAGGGTGTCGGTGATACAAATGCTTTCATTCGTGTTTTTCAGCAAACACTGATCGATTGCAGTTGGCAAAGATGGAACTCACATGTTGAAGATCGCAGTAGATTTGATATTTACAGAATGTTACATCCTATGCATTGTGTACCGAAGTATTTGTCCATGGATATTGACAGACATTTGAAATGTATCATGACCATGTTCAGATTTGGTATTTCGGATGTCTATGCACATTCTCAGCGTTATAGCAATTTAAAAGATGTAAGTACTTGTCCATTTTGTAAGGAATCACAAGAAAATGAAGTTCATTTTGTCCTTTACCTGTCCTGAATTAAGTGATCTTAGACAACAGTGTATTTCCGCTAAATACTTTTGACATCCTTCATTCTTCAAATTGATTTTGTTAATGACGTCGACAAATGATAAAACAGTGAAACAGCGGGCTGCGTATTTGTACAGAAGATTTAAACGAAGAAGTTCTGTAATATCTTAGTTTGTTAACCTTCCCGATTGGTAATGTATTGTGCAAGGCTATTTCTGGTAATGGATTATGCAACGTTATTTTACGTGTATCCCCCTTCTAAGGAACCAAGGCCTTTACGAATAAACTTTTTTGTCTTGTCTTGTCTTGTCTTGTCTTTCTATCTCTCTCTCTCTGTCTCTCTTTCTATCTCTCTCTTTTCTCTATCTCTCTCTTTCTCTCTATCTCTCTCTATCTCTATCTTTCTCCATCTCTCTTTATTTCTCTCTATCTCCCTCTATCTCTCTCTCTATCTCTCTCTATCTCTCTCTATCTCTCTCTATCTCTTTCTCTCTATCTCAGTCTCTCTCTCTCTCTCTCTCTCTCTCTCTCTCTCTCTCAGTGCCTGTCTGTCTGACTGTCTTCAGAGCATGGCAATAGAATACACAAGACGAGAGAGAGAGACAGACGAAGAGAACAGAGAAGAGAGAGAGAGAGAGAAAAGTGACAGATAGACAAACAGGCAGACAGACAGATAGACAGACAGACAAGTGGACAGTCACCGACAGAATGAGAGGGGAGAGAGAGAGCCAGAGAGTGACAGAGTGAGACAGAAAAAGACAGCGAGAGAGGGAGAGGGAGAGGGAGGGGGGAGAAAGACAGAGTCGGAGTCGGAGTCGGAATGTTTTAATTGATCAGGCCATTTGCCCATACAATGGAGTGAATATTCAAAATCAATAATCAAATCAAATCACATTCATACTCTCATGTCTTAACCTTAATGCTTTGAATATGAAGAGGGACAGCCTTTCCATAATGCGTTTGTTCGTATTCGCAAGCAACAACGAAAATGTAAACATGGAGGGCTGTCTATAAAACTTTCTAGGCAACAATTCTTGTCTAAGGTTTTCATACTGGTGACAAACAAACAAAAAATGGAGTTCAGTTTCTGGAACATTGGGACAAAATGGACAATTCACATCACTGTTCGGGTTGGGTCTATACATCAAAAAATGACATTTCAATGGAGACATTCCAATTCTAAATCTCGTATATACATTACGCTTCTTGATGTAACTGATCTCACATAAATGTAGACTTATTGAAAAGGACTGCTTGAAAGAAGCATACACGCTATAAAATGTATGCGACTCCAAAGAGCATGCCAGTCCTGCTTAAAACAGTCTATAAGCCTTTCCTTGAAGCATGCTAGGAAGATGTTTACGTTACCAACCCCTTGTGCTTCCCAAACTTCCCCAAAACCAAACTTATACAGTACATTTCTAACTTTACATGCCCACGTTTCATAATTTTGGCACTGCAAATTTAAAACCATTTCATAGGCCTTTTTGGGATATCGATCATTGTCCATCTGTACAAGTCGTAACCAAAACTTCACACATTTGACAAACGTTAATATATACAAAGGATACCTGCCTGTTTCTCCATAAATAACATGCTTTGGCGATTTTATATTCACACCCAGAAATCGTTTCAGAGCAAACAAATGGATTCTTTCTATCTGTTCTTGATTTTGCGTCAAGCCCCAGATTTCAGCTCCATATGTTAAAATGGGTTGAATCTGACAATCGAAAAGTTTAAAAAAGAAGGCAGGAGAATGCTCGCCAGTTGACCACATCGTTCTTATGATTGTTGTAATTCCTTTCTTGGCCCTGTCTGCAAGATCAGACATCGTATACACAAAACTTAATCTTGTTGACAAGTAAATGCCAAGGTATTTGTGCATATTCACAATTTTTAACTCGTTATCATCAAAAAAACATCTTTCCCTTAAGGCATGGTATCCCCCATTCCGAAAAATGACAATGTTCGATTTTCCATATTTACAAAGAGATCAAGACGTTTAGCTGCATCAGACAAAAAGAACTGCGTCTGAAGACCAGTAACACTATCAGATATTAGTGCAACATCATCAGCAAATTGGAGTATTAGTATTTGAATAAAATCCGGCGTCAACTGAACACCATGGCGACCAGAATCAAGCACATCTTTCGTCAGCTCATTTATAAAGAGCGAAAAAAGCACAGGTGAGCAAATCTCCCCCTGTTTCAAGCCTCGAGGGCACAAAAAAGCATCTGTTAATTCACCACCAACATGCACCCTTGCTTTGACAACATTATACAACGATTTTAAAGCACTGAGTATCTTGCCTTGTAGACCGTTTTTATGCAAGATAATCCACAACTTTTCTCTGCACACAGTATCAAAAGCTTTGCGGAAATCTATAAATGCTACATACAATTTCCTGTGTCTCACAAGTTGCTTTTGTACCATAGCATAGAGAGTGAATATGTGATCTGCTGTACAGTAACCCTCCCTGAATCCAGCTTGCTCTTCACCACCAATTCCCTTGTCGTCAATCCAGTTTGAAATGCGCTTATTCAATACAAAACTATACAACTTACTACAAATATTGAGAAGGGAAATGCCTCTATAATTGTCTGGAACATTCAAATCGCCCTTTTTGTGCAGAGGCTGAATAATGGACAATGACCACTCGTCAGGAAAAAGCCCATGATCAAAGAGATAGTTAAAAAATTTAACAAGGAAAGGCAATATTTGTTCAATGCTATTTTTGTAAAATTCCCCAATGAGTCCATCCGGGCCGGGTGCCTTCCGAGATTTAAGTACTTGCACAGCAGCTCGAATTTCTTCTGCTGTTATTGATTCATTGAGCGCATCACATTCGATGGTATGCGTGTTATCAAGGGGAACTGAATCGTCATTACTGTTAAGTGTGTAATTATCGCCATCATCACAAGGAACATCAATGTCACCAACTGCATTTGCAACAGTGTCTGGCACAGAATTAAACACATTATCAAAATGATGAAACCATTCATTTTTCGTTATCGTATTTTACATGCCAGAACGAATGGTATCCCAGAATTTTCTTGCATCATTTAAATTATCCTGTATTGAGCGCACAATCTTTTCTTTATGCAGTTTCTTTTTCGATTCTAATAACTCTCTATACTGTTTTCTTTTTTCAGAGTAAGCTAGACTTTTAGCATCAATGTGGCTTTTGCCAAGTTGGCGCCGATGCCGGCGCAAGAGAGTTCTACTCTGCCTACATTCCAAGTCAAACCATATTTTCATCTTTTCACATCCAATACGTTTAGTTTTCTTCATGCAATTTCCTGCATAAACAAAACACTCATTAAATTTAGCAAGCGCCAGATTTATATCATTTTCAGTAAGTGACATGGCTTCATCCAAGATAGCTCTCACCTCGACACTGCATATGAGGTCATTGTAAGCAATATGCTGATCATCGTTCCATGTGTATTTTGTAATTAAAAAGGTTTCAAGATCAACGTTTTGTTCGGAATAAAAAAACATTATGAAGATTGAGAGACAATTCAATGGCAGCGTGTTTTGTTTCAACTATAAGTATAACATTAAAACAATTACACATATTTACTAAGGAGTTGGAAACCAAAAAATAGTCTATGACACTGCTTCCATTCCATGATACATATGTGAAATCTCCCGAGAAAGTCCGGGACACAAGTCCATTTAAAATGCACAATTCATACAGTTCACACACAGATAACAGATAGCGACCAAAAGAATTAATTACATTGTCCGTTGACATACGCACTTTATGAGGGGGTTCTTTTAAATCATTACTGTCAACAGATTCCCGCACATCATAAAAAGAATCATGTATGTCAAAAGTTTTAACACTGAGTGAACCAGTTCTTGAATTTAAATCTCCACAGATTATAACGGGAGCACTATCATACTCTCTAGCAAGATCAAGCAAACAGTCTTCTAGCATGGAGATACCATTATAAATATCTGTTTCTTCATAATAGATTAAATGCACCAATTAATAAGCAATCAGCCATTGTTCCAATGAGCTTTTGGGAAATCTTTAACACAATAATATTGCCGAGTTCACATTCAATTCTAGTCACATATTCAGTCAAAGTTTTTTTGACTAGAAACACGACCCCTCCTGAATAACGACTGTGATTACTGTCTGACAGTTTGACCCCAGGAGAGACATATGCTACATGAGAAGGGATTAAAGACTCTGGAAATGTCTGGGAAAAGGTTTCAACCAGCAACGCGAAATCATATTTCATAACAAAATAAGACAGATCAAGTTGATTTGTAACGCTCCATATACCTTCTACATTCAGCGACACAATGGAAAGAGACGCTTTGGTGTTATCAAAATGGACATTTGCATGAGTATGGTTAACAAGACCAGTATCAACAATATCTGTCTTCAGTTTAGCAACATTACTGACGTTAGTGTTTACCGCATTTAAAGAAATATTAACAGAAGCAAAGCAAACACTGTTTGAGTGTTCAGAAACATCGCCGGAATAAGCCAGACTTATCGAACTA
>CM065744.1:12500-15000 GCA_033310375.1 Conus canariensis | reverse complement strand
CACAAGGTCGGGACACGAAGTGGACGCGGAAATACATATACTGAAATAAGAAATGAATATCACCTGTGTCTTACAAGAAAGTACATCGCGATGTGAAATCCAAATCACGGGATTGTACAGACCATACAATACAATCAGCTCACAGTCAATCGGATTTCCCGGATATTTGTCAACAGTTGGAACAGTACAATCGTCACAGAGGATCGTCAAGATTTGGGTTGTGAAGATCTTTGCTGCATGTAGTGCTGCCCTCAGCTCTTCCTTCAACTCACACAGGCCATCATTCATTGTCTTTGTCGTTTCTTCCAAGCACGTCATTATGTCTGCGACAGTGACGTATGCATGGGGTGTCTGTGGCGTAACAGTAGTGGTACCTGCACAATCACTACTACCGTCTGCATCACACGGATTTGCTGTTTCAACGGATGTTGCGTAGAATCAGTTACAGATGAATCGTTTTCACAAAATGCATCACGGCCATCCATGTCATCTTCATTACTATACAGATTGTCAACATCTGTGTCAGACGGCAGATCTAACATGGGAATGACTGTCACTGACTGAGTGTGTCGCACGGTGCCATGTCGATGTGGTGTGTTGCATTGGAGGAGAGCGAACTCATTGCAGGTAGAGGTACCGCGGAAGGAGGTTGGTGTGGACACTGGAAAGCTTCAGCACAGGAGACTCTATTGTTGTCACTTCTGTCGGCATTGCCTGTTACACTGGGAGGGGGTCGGCAGGAACAGACCGGACGGGGATGAAACACTTTCACTTTACTATTATTATCATCAATACTTCTATAGCGCCTATCCTCGGCTCAAGACCAAGCTCTAAGCGCTTTACAATCCACACTCGTTGACACAACCCTTTGCTTACGGTGTTCCTCGGCCCTTCTCTTGTCCCTGTTGAGCTGTGACGGACAATATCTTCCACACACAGAGCTGTGAGCTGGAGGTGGTTTACAGGGAAATGGTGGGACATTGTTGTCAATGGAAGAATACCAACTGTCTGATGATCCCTGCCTTCAGTTGGAAATGACCATAATGTCACATGGCGCAGCGCGGCGTTCTGCAGACTTTCTAAAGTCCATGGAAAACCTTTCACGGCCATTCACATTCTTTTCTTGCAAATTCCAGCCAAATTTAATCATAGCTGTGAAAAGTTCGTCTTGATGAATGACTTGACGTCCGACTCAACGAATGGACGACTGAACAGCCGACTGACCGAATGAATTGACTGAATGACCGACAAACAGAATGAATGAATGAAACATCGACTGTCCGACTGAAGAAATGATGTCATCGACCGACTGAACGAATCAATGTCTGAACCACCGATTGACAGATTGAACGAATGTATGAATGACCGACTGAAATGAATGAATGACTAAATGGCCGACAAAGTGACAGAACGAATGAATGTCTGTTTTATCAACTGACCGACTAAACAAACGAATGACTTAACGACCGACTGAATGACTGAACGACCGACTGACCAATTGCTGGAATAAATGATTTGAACGACCGACCGACCAAATGAAGGAATGACCATCTGACAGACTGAAACGAATGAATGACTGAATGGCCGAATGAACGAATGAATAAATGACTGATCGACTGACCGACTGAACGAATGAAAGTCTGAACGATCGACTGACCAACTAAATGACTGAACGACTGACTGACCAAATGAATGACTCAACGATCAACTGACCGACTGAAGAAACTGACTGACCGACTGAAACAATGAATGACGAAACGACTGAATGAATGATTGAATGGTCGATTGACTGACAGAACGACTGAATGACCGACTGAATGACTTAACGATCGATTGATGGACTGAACGAATGAATGATTCAACGATCAACTGACGGACTGAACGAATGAATGACTGAACCACCGACCGAATGAATAAATGACTGAACAACCGCATGACAGACTTACGAATGAACGAATGAACGATCGACTGCCGACGAACGAATGAGTGATTGAACGGCCAGCTGATTGACTGAACAAGTGAATGACTTAGCGATCTACTGAATGAATGAATGAATGAGTGTCCGAATGATTGACTGAACAAGTGAATGACGTGGAGATCTACTGAACGAATGAATGAATGAGTGTCCGAATGATTGACTGAACAAGTGAATGACGTGGAGATCTACTGAACGAATGAATGAATGAATGTCCGAATGATTGACTGAACAAGTGAATGACGTGGTGATCTACTGAACGAATGGATGAATGAATGTCCGAATGATTGACTGAACAAGTGAATGACTTGGCGATCTACTGAACGAATGAATGAATGAATGTCCGAATGATTGACTGAACAAGTGAATGACTTGGCGATCTACTGAACGAATGAATGAATGAACGTCCGATTGATTGACTGAACAAGTGAATGGCGTGGCGATCTACTGAACAAATGAATGAATGAATGTCCGAATGATTGACTGAACAAGTGAATGACTTGGCGATCTACTGAACGAATGAAT
>CM065743.1:51207745-51210485 GCA_033310375.1 Conus canariensis | reverse complement strand
ACCCACCTACGCTGAAGTGGCGGGAAGTCGATTGTCGTCAGGCGTTGCGAGTCATTCTGTACAGCACAAGATGTCTGCTGCAGAAAAAAACATCGAAGAAAGGTGGGACTAACAAAAAGGTGTCCTGCCCAAGCCTTTCGAAGACAAATGACGCCAAACCCTCCAAGGCTGACACGTCAAGAGATGACGTCAAGTACAAATCTTGTCATCTTGTAGATTCCAAAAAGAAATCGAATACTAGTTCCAATCTACCGAATGTACTTATTCTTCACGACTGTTATGAACGGAGTACAAGAAACACGCCTTGGTCGGTCTTGTCACTTTAAACCTTCTAAACAACGAAGCAACACTTTGAAAATAACTCAAGATCACTTGCAGGAGATAGCTACAAAAGAACCTCATCTTGATGCTGTGGTTATCCACTGTGGGATTAACGACCTGAAGACAACAGAGCCAAATAAGCTGTGCAACACCTTCGTTAAATCACTTAAAGACGCAGTTGCAAAGCGAGAGGACTGCAGGCGGAAATCTAAACAAATCTTAAATAAATGTTAGCGAACCGAATAACGAATAACGAATAAAACAACGAAAATTCACTTATTCGTTTATGTCTCACCTGATGAAGACCTAAGAGGTCGAAACGCGTTGTGTTTCGTCTTGTGACTCGTTTGTCCACGTTCTCTGGGCGGTTCGCTAACATTTATTTAAGATTTACTTAAAGACGCATCAAGAAATAATCCTAACACCAGATTCGTCGTCAGTAAAGTTCCCACTGTAAAAGACCTGAAGATGGAGGTAAATCGGCAGTTATTTAATGCCACCCTTACCTCCGAGCTGTTCGACGTGAACAGCATCACGCTCGTCGATCATCATAACATAAGGCCTTACCATCTCAAGGACAACTGCCACCCATCACAGAGGGGGACCAGTCTGCTGGCAGGGAACGTGGGGCGACACGTCAGGGATCTTCTGTGGGAAATGTCCAGGAAGCCAACCCGCTATGCCCGACCCTTCCTACGTCCACCCTCCCTCGATCGCAGCTGGTTCAACCCATTTGACGTCCTAGGAGACTGGCCAGTATTCTAAGAATTGTCACATGCGTCTGCACACTTGCGAATTCACTTACCTCTGTGCCCTTAGACTGCGTTGCGCGCAAATAACTGCTGTGATTTTTGTCAGCTAATTTTTGACTGCACATGCAATTGTCTCCCCTTAGATAATAGTGACGTTATCATTATCATTATTATTATTATTTTATTTCCGGTTAACTTATCAGATTGTGAAAGATTTAGTTGATGTCTGCAGAAAGTAACTTCAGCGTATTCCAATGGAACTGTCGCTCCATCTGTACGAACTTGGATCACCTCGTGCAACACCTGGCTCACCATGGATACCAACTTTTAGCTCTTCGGTCTCTAAACGTTAAAAGAGACAAGTTACCTAAATTAAAAAAAACAACTTATTTTCCCCCTATACATCAGAAGATAGATACCGATGGGAAAATCAGTACAGCTATATATATATTATTATATATATATATATATATATATAATATATAATATATATATATATATATCATGAAGGGGTAAAGTACACTTCATGCCCTAACCCTATTCCACCATATATTCCCAATCTTAATTCTTGTGCCGTGACAGTTCAGTTGAACTCTTCACTCTTAACTGTCATATCTGTTTACCTTCCACAGGGTCCTAATGATTCTAACACAGAGTGGATTCGAATACTCCAGACAGACCAAGGTAAAAAAAAAATCCTCATTGCAGGAGATTTCAACGCACATTCACCATTTTGGGAGAAGGACTGTCGATCAATTACAAGTAATCGTTTCGTTGAAAATATTATTGATGCTTCCTTCTGTCTCCTTAATGATGGTCGAATAACGCGTATTCCTGATAATCCTAGTCATAGAGCGAGTGCCATCGATCTAACTTTAGTGTTCCCAGATGTGGCACCGGTCTGCAGCTGGGATACACTTGATGACAACCTACATAGTGATCATTTACCTATTGTCACTTGATTTGAAACTAAAAAAAATCTCAATCAACAGATCCAACCAAGGACAAAGTACCCAAGTATAACTATAGACTTGCAAATTGGGATACATTTTCAAGTTTACTTTCTACATTTGAAGTTAATGACGCAAACAACAAAGGTGTCAATAGCTTATATACTTTATTTACAAATGCAGTCCTAGATGCTACAAATGAATCTATCCCGCGGTGCAAGTCAGAAAGATCTCACAAGCATTCGGGTAATATTTGGTGGAATCAAACTTGTGAAGAAGCAAAGGAGGAAAAGATATCAACATTTAGAATATATTTGAGATGTCTGTCCCAAATCTTTTAAAGATGAAAAAAGCAAAAAAACAAAAACAAAGCCAATATGGTTAATGCACAAAGCAAAAAGGCAATATTGGTCTATTTTTTGCATAAATGAAGTATCAAATCACACGGGCATGCAAAACGTCTGGTAAAAACTAAAAACTATGAAGAATGGAATTAACTTGGCACAGTGTCCTATCAAATTGGACAACACAGATATACCTACAAATCTAGAAAAAGCTGAAGAATTTGCTGAAATGTTTGCAAATTATATTAGAAATACTGGACTCTCAGAGAAAGGCGGGAGATATAGAGAAAATCAAGAAAAAAAAAGAAAAAAAAACAGTAATACAGAGCTGAACGGGAAAAATGTTGCAATTAAACCTTCTTTTTCTCCACTT
>CM065743.1:51195245-51202745 GCA_033310375.1 Conus canariensis | reverse complement strand
ATGCCAAACATTCCTCAGTCGCAACGACTCCAGTATTTAGTAGGTTATCGAAGCGGTTAAACCATTCAACCTGTGAAATATCATTTACCATCGGCGACCGTTTACGGTATTTGTTAATCTCAGACCAGAAGGTTTGGGAATCGTTAGCATGCAGCCTTTAACAGAGCGTTAATACGCTCAACTCTGAAATTGTGGCTTTTACAATATTTTAATTGGCTATAATCCCGTCTTAATTGAAGATAAATTAGTCTATCCTGGGGAAGTCCAGATTTATTACTGGCAGCAAGTGCTTTTCTAACTTTGACTTTGGTTTCCTGACATTCCTTGTCACACCAAGAGTCTGTAACTACCCTGGCTTTAAAGGATTTAGTTTGACGCATGCAGGCACTAGCATTCATCAAACACTGTGTAAATTCAGACAATGCTTTGTTAATACATATATCAATCAAACTGGTGGCATGTTCAACGTTACACGAGAACAAGTGAGTGGCCTTGCTAGCAACAAAAACATCATCCATTGTGGACCTGGGTTACTCTCCACGTCCCCACAAGACAAGAGGTACCAGGTGAGCAGAATGGCATGTGCTTCCAGGAAGAACAGAGGTCGTAAACTCTCTGCATGGACGATGAAAACGACACGCCATTTGCCCTGCGTGGACCATCTGGAATCATTGAGGAAACGAACTGCTACGGCCCACTGGAGAAAGATCCGCTGATGACCAGCAAGATGGGCACCGAGGGAAGGGAAGGGGAGGGTACATGAAGAATGAGAAGAGAAAAGAGGAACAGCACGGCCGCAGAGTCGAGGCGAGTAATATCCACAGGTATTCGGTGAACAATGATTGACGCTGGAATAGCAAGTTGCTATCAGCACTGTAGCAATGAACACAGTTTTTGGGAGAGAAATAGGCCACAGGAGTTTGATTTGGTAAACCTGTGTTGGGCGTTCCGATTTCTTGCCCCGCGAGTCATTCAATTCCCACTGTAGTCTTGATCACTGTTTGCACGTGCAGATGTCGGCGCTGTTGCTGTTGCCTGGCTTGTTTTGAACATGGAGCTCACATTTTTCATCGTTCCTTGATGTCACCAAAAACAAAATAATAAATAACTTGGCAGTGTCAACCTGAATTACTTACCTTTTTTTACACCAGTCGAATGTACGCACCGAGACAAACAAACTGATACAAAATTTGACACTGTCCGTCTGCTCTAGCCATCAAAGTCAACCATATCAGACGAAGTCGACCAAGCTGAGAGAGAGAGAGAGGGAGAGAGAGAGAGAGAGAGAGAACACACACACACACACACAACACACACACACACACACACACACCACACACACACACAAAAGTCGTTTAAGAGCAATATAGTATAGTGAGCATTTGCTTGGAACCATTTCCAGAATTCCTTTGAAAAGTCTCACAAAAAGATTATTTACACAGGTTTAATATTTCAAACTTTAAAACACATCCACTCAGCAGAAAGTTATCGTCCCGTATGTATAGGTGAAAGTCGATGCTTTTACAACAAAATTTAGTAAAACAAAATGCCTCATGTGGTTGTGGACAGAGCATCACAGTTGATCATATTATCTCATGTGCCGCTAACAAACAATTTATACCACGCTTTCTCGATATACTATTAGAAATATTTTCGAATCACCAGTATTAACCTATGGATTTTTTCTTTCTTTATCAAAGGATCCAGTAAGTAAGTACTTATAATTTCTTACATTTATTATCTCTTACTTATGAGGTTACTTTTAAGTGAGTCAATCATTTACCTACTACTAAATCTACATAATATATACGAAAGGACCATCTTCATCCGTCCCCTACCTCTCACTGTTCTCTCCCACATCAAAACCATTTGTAGTTTTCTAGCTTTTTCATGAGGGTTTTGTTTGTTTGTCTGTTTGTTTTTGTTGATGTAGTTTTTTGTTGTTGTTGTTGTTGTTCTTTTTCATCGTTTGTTGCATTAATGTTCTGCTCTGCCTCTTTCTCCTGCTCCATCCCTTCTTCTACTTCTTTGTGTTCTTCTGACTCCATAATGCAGCTGACTTTTATCGTCATACCTGTCCTTGATGTCTTTTCTCCATTTAGTCCTTATTAGGAACCTCGTCTGATCGTTTTTGTAGCTGTTGGTGAGAGTGTTAGATTCCAGCAAGCACCTGTGAACCTTCTGAAGGGATTGCCTGGGAGTGAAGGTAATTCTGTAGGGGACTGCCTGATGAAGAAGTGATGTTGCTTGCTTGCTCCCCTGTGGACTGACTGTGCAGGGACGGCCACAGGGCAGGACTGGGTGTGGTGATGTTTGGGTGGCAGAAAGGAGTGGTCTACATGTCGTGACACATATGAGCTCGAAGACAATGCAGATATCAACAACAACAGCAGTAACAACAACAACAACAACAAACAACAACAAACAAAAACAACAACAAGAACAAAAATAATGATAATGTTAGAAGAAGAAGAAGGGGAAGAAGGAGCAGAAGAAGAAAGAAGAAGAAGAAGAAGAAGAAGAGGAGGAGGAGGAGGAGGAGGAGGAGGAGGAGAGAATGAGAAGAAGAAGAAGAAGAAGAAGAAGAAGAAGAAGAAGAGGAGGAGGAGGAGGAGGAGGAGGAGAGGAGAGATGAAGAAGAAGAAGAAGAAGAAGAAGAAGAAGAAGAAGAAGGAAGAAGAAGAAGAAGGGAGGAGGAGGAGGAGGAGGAGAGAAGAAGAAGAAGAAGAAGAAGAAGAAGAAGAAGGGGAGGAGGAGAGGAGGAGAGAGGAAGAAGAAGAAGAAGAAGAGAAGAAGAAGAGGAGGAGGAGGAGGAGGAGAGAATGAAGAAGAAGAAGAAGAAGAAGAAGAAGTAGAGGAGGAGGAGGAGGAGGAGGAGGAGGAAGAGAAGAAGAAGGGAAGAAGAAGAAAGAAGAAAAGAAGAAGAGGAGGAGGAGGAGGACGAGGACGAAGAATGAAAACAATGCTAACAACAAACAACAACAACAACACAACATCAACAACAACAGCAACAAACAACAACACAACAACAACAACAACAACAGCAACACAACAACGACATCATCAACAACAACAACAACAAAAACAACAATCATCATCATCATCATCATCATCATCATCATATCATTATCATCATACCGATAACAATAATAATAATAATAATGACGAATGATGATGATGATGATATGATGATGATGATATAACAATACTAATAATAACAACAACAACAACAGAACAACAACAACAACAACAACAACAATATACATGAATGATAATATGCACTGAAATAATTATCTTTTTTGTTTATTTTTCTTTTTCTTTTTTTTTTCTTATAGAACAGGGAGTACTTTAGACTGGGAACGAAGAAATGCTGTCTGTGTGTCTGTCTGTGTGTCTGTCTGTGTGTCCGTGATCAAAATGTGTTCCACTCGCTCCAGACAAAACTACTTGGCTGATCTCTCTGAAAATGTGTGCGTATGTTCATTATGGGCCACGGATGATGCCCGATGTTTTAGTTTACCGCTATAGCCGTTACTAACGGCTGTAACTGCCTGTAACGTGTTTTCTTCTTTACGGAATATCTCAGAAAGTACTTGGCCGACCTTTGTAAAAATGAGCAGGTACGTTCATTATGGGTCACGGATGATGCCCGATGTTTTAGTTTACCTCGTTATACCCGTTACTAACGGCTGTAACGGCCTGTAACGGTTTTTCCTCTTTATGGAATATCTCAGAAAGTACATGGCCGATCTTTCTGAAAATGTGTAGGTATGTTCATTATGGGTCACGAATAATGCCCGATGTTTTAGTTTACCATTATAACCGTTACTAATGGCTGTAATGGCCTGTAACGGTTTTTCTTCTTTATGAATATCTCAGAAAGTACTTGGCCGACCTTTATGAAAATTAGCAGGTATGTTCATTATGGGTCACGGATGATGCCTGATATTTTAGTTTGCCCCGTTATAGCCGTTACTAACGGTTGTAACGGCCTGTAACGGTTTTTCTTCTTTATGGAATATCTCAGAAAGTGCTTGGCCAATTTATAAGCGGTTGGATGATCTTGTGACAAATCGGAGCCTCTGTCCATATGTAAGTGATGTAATGCTGAAAATGGATTAAACAACCGTAAAAAACCGTTATTCTGCCGTTATTTCTTATATATAGGTTGATGTTAATGAAATTTGGTATACAGAGAGGTTATCACACACAAATTGCACGTCTATATAGTGTTTCAAAATTTGACCGTTAAAAACTGTTATTCTTGACATATTGTCCGATTTGGATAAATTTGATATGTACACAGGTTTTAGCCCAGTGAGGACTAAAATACCGGTTTCAAAAGTGTATATCGGTTGTATAACCGTTAAACCGTTATTTTGCCGGGTTTTTTTTAATATATTGGTGGGTTTTAATGAAATTTTGTATATAGAAAGGTTATCACACACAAATGGCACTTCCATGTACGTTTTCAAAATCTGACCGTTAAAAGCCGTTATTCTTGACATACTGTCCGATTTGGATGAAATTTGGTATGTACACAGGCTTTAGCCCAGTGAGGACTAAAATACCAGTTTCAAAAGTGTCCATCGGTTAAATAACCGTTAAAACCGTTATCTTGTCTTTATTTCTTATCTCACAAAGCACTTGGCCGATTCATAAGCGATTTGGAAAACTGGGAGTACGTTTATATGCTTCGCATCTTGTTCTTTTTCGTTTTTTGTTTGTTTGTTTGTTTGTTTTTTTTGTTTGTTCTGTCTGCATGTGTATTTGTTTGTGTGTTTGCTTGTTTGTTTTAAGAGCAACTGGTTATAGTCATTGAATAAAGGAATGAATCATTAAACAAATTCGGCTGACTGCCTATCATTTTGTTCTCTCTTTTTCTCTTTTTGTCTGTCTGTATGCCTGTCCGTCAGTCTGTCCGTCAGTCTGTCCGTCTCTCTCTCTCTCTCTCTCTCTCTCTCTCTCTCTCTCTCTCTCTCTCTCTCTCTCTCTCTCTCTCATTCAATGTGTCCGCGCAATCTTTAGATGGAACATATCACATTTAATTGCCCGCCTAATCACCCCGCAACCATGCTGGCTCAGGAAATCAGAATCCCTGCAGGCTACAGCTGGAAGCAGAAGTGACCAATCAAAAGACAGGAACCAGATCACGCATTGCCCCGTTCATAGCCTATTCAAGAAGACAGTTCCAATTAACCTCCTGAAAAAACAAAAACAAAAAAACAACAACAAAACTTGTCGGCCACAATGGCTGCAGGCTACTGAAAGGGAAGAAACTGAAATGTCAGTGACTATGTAGGAAAGACGATGGACCGTCAACAAAATGTTTTCTGTAGGAAAGCAGTTAAGACACGATTCGGAGAGAAGGGAAATGTTTGCGCTGTATTCACAGGGTTATACTGATCAAATATGTTGTTTATGTGCGTGCGTGTGTGTGTGTGCGCGCGCGCGCGCGCGCGTGTGTGTGTGTGTGTGTGTGTGTGTGTTGGGGGAGACAGATAGACAGACACACACACATAGAGAGAGACACAAACAGAGACAGAGACAGAGAGAATGATACGAAAAAAGAAAGAAAAAGCAAACTGTTAATATCTTCACCAAAATTGACTATGATGTTGACCACAGTCACTCAATACAGCAATTAACAAGATAACCTAAAAAAAAAAATAACAAAAATACAAAATGACACCAGAAGCGCTTTGAGACTGCCTGCATGTTCCACAGCCAGTTAATTCAGCCATGGATCCTCAGTATGATGGTTTTGGCTCCAATTCTGGCAGAGCCTGATGCGTGAACATTGAAGCTTGGAATTTTCTGAAGAAAAACAAAATCAAGTCAGTGTGTATCAGTTTCCTTGAGGCAAGAAAGAAAAAAGCGTTTTGAATTCCATTGTCATCAGCAATATTTCAAAGGTAAAATTGTGATTCCAAATAATGGAAAAAGAAGTGGTTGTGTGTACAAAGTAGAATGACTAAGGGCTAGCACAGATCCCTTGGGCACACCACAAGGAAGAGCGGTCAGCTGTGAGATCAGGCCACCGGCAGACAGAGTTACCTGTGGATTGGAGAGGTAGGATTTGAACCAGTCAAGAGCTACTTTCTCAATGCCATACATTGTGGATAGCTGTTTCAGTAAAAAAAAATATTCCTAATCAAAGTTGTCAAAAGCAGCTGTTAAGTCTTAAAAAAAGTAACACATAGACAAGTGTTTTTGTCCACATTTGTCAGGAATGCATCAGTGACAGACAGGATGGTGTTTCATTCCAGTGATCTGCTGACTGGCGGGTTTCAAGTAGATTATGATTGGACAGGCGTTTCTGTAGATTATGATTGGACAGGCGTTTCTGTAGATTATGACTGGACAGGCGTTTCTGTATATTATGATTGGACAGGCGTTTCTGTAGATTCTGGCTGGACAGGTGTTTCTGTAGATTATGACTGGACAGGTGTTTCTGTACATTATGACTTGACAGGTGTTTCTGTATATTATGACTGGACAGGTGTTTCTGTAGATTATGACTGGACAGGTGTTTTCTGTACATTATGACTGGACAGGTGTTTCTGTAGATTATGACTGGACAGGTGTTTCTGTATATTATGATTGGACAGGTGTTTCTGTATATTATGACTGGACAGGTGTTTCTGTATATTATGATTGGACATGTGTTTCTGTAGATTATGACTGGACAGGTGTTTCTGTATATTATGATTGGACAGGTGTTTCTGTATATTATGATTGGACAGGTGTTTCTGTATAGTATGATTGGACATGTATTTCTGTAGCTGTTTGAGGCCCATTTCCTCAAGGGCTTTGGACAAGGTAGAATGACACGGGTCAATACTTTTTTTTTGTGTGTGTGTGTGTGTGTGTGTGTGTGTGTGTGTTTTGTGTGTGTGTGTGTGTGTGTGTGTGTGTGTTTAGACTGCTTGGATTAAAATTTGACATTTTCAGAAATAAATGACAGAAGCCAGTCTAAGAGAGTCATGCACTACACGCAATGACAGTGAGGTATTGTTAGTGGACGTGGTTAGTGCCATATGGTCATCGACACACAGCCCTAGCAAACTGGTAGGGATAGGATCAAGACCACTACTTTTGAGGGGAGATTTAACAGTAGATGTATGTAATGTTTCTTGGGGGAAAAAGTTGGAAATATTTCAGACTTTGACCACTAATATCACTGGCATCAGTACCGACTTTGACCAAACCAAGTGTTGATTCCAGTACAGCTGATCCAATGTTGTTGCCAGCACAGCTGATTCAATATTCTTCACATTATAGATGAACCAATGTTGCCGGTAACGCTGACCCAATAGTGTTGCCAATATAGCTGATACAATGTTGTTGCCAGTACAGCTGATACAATGTTGTTGCCAGTACAGCTGATACAATGTTGTTGCCAGTACAGCTGATACAATGATGTTGCCAGTATAGCTGATACAATGTTGTTGCCAGTACAGCTGATACAATGTTGTTGCCAGTACAGCTGATACAATG
>CM065743.1:51180245-51190245 GCA_033310375.1 Conus canariensis | reverse complement strand
ATTGTGTACGAAGCATCGATGCATAATTGTGTGTGTGTGTGTGTGTGTGTGTGTGTGTGTGTGTGTGTGTGTGTGTGATGAGAGAGAGAGAGAGAGAGAGAGAGAGAGAGAGAGAGAGAGAGAGAGAGTGTGTGTGGTGAGTATGTCCAGGCCTGTGTGTGTGTGTGTGTGTGTGTGTGTGTGTGTGTGTGTGTGTGTGTGTACGTGCTTGCGTGCATCCAAATATGTGTGTGTGCCCGCGCGCATGCGCGCGCCCGTATGTGTGTGTGTGTGTGTGTGTGTGTGTGTGTGTGTGTGTGTTTGTGTGTGTGTGTGTGTGTGTGTGTGTGTGTGTGTGTGTGTGTGTGTGTATGGTTTTCGTAAGCGTTTTCGTGAGGCTAAACCTTGCTCAGATGAACCTTTCGAGACCTTTGCAGTTGAACTTAGACGTTTGTTTGACCGTTGGGTCTCTTTGTCAAAAAATGATAAGTCTTTTGAAGGTCTGGTGGATCTTATCTTGCGTGAGCAGTTTTTGGAGTGTGTCTCTAAGGACTTGGCTACTTTTTTGTGTGAAAAAGATGTGAAAACTTTTGATGAAATGATCAAGTCTGCAGAGTCATACAGACATGCTCATCCCACTAAGGTGCTTTCTAGGAAAGCTGATGTAAACATTTTTGCTTCTGTTGGGTACAAAACTCCTGGTCAGTTTGATAGAAATCCATATCCCGGTCAGTCTGGTAGAACTCCATACTGTGGTCAGTCTGACAGAGGAAACAGATACTCTACTTTTCAAAACAGTGGCCACTACTCTGGTTCCTCGGATGATCGTGGAGGTTACTTTGGTGGTAGCTGTTTTTGTGGTCATCAGAGCTTTGGTTACTCAGCTGGTCGTGGAAATAACTTTGGCGGTAGCCGTTATCGTGGTCGTGGCGCCCGTCATACCTCTGGCAGTAAGAGTTCCCCAGAAAGTGCTTCTGATCAGTTTGCAAGTATTGTGTGTTTTTTGTGTAAAAAGACAGGACATGTAGCTGCTAGGTGTCCATGGAAGTCGGGTAGAAACCCCTGTAGAATTTGTAACCTTAGCCACCCAGATGAATGTCCTTTTTTAATTAGTAACTCCACTGTTGTCAACAACTCAGCTGACAGCAAACAGTCCATTGCTTGTTGCTCTGTTCTTGATACTCCTTTTGCTTGTCTAGCAGCTGGTGAGTTCACAGGCAAATTACGTTTCGAGTCTGGTTCTGTGAATGGCACTTTGAGTTCTGTTCTGCGTGATACTGGTGCTACCATTTGTGGCGTTCGCAAAGGGTTAGTTTCTGACAGTCAGATGTTAGGAACCACAGTGAAGTGTGTTTCTTTTGGTGGTCGTGTGGATGAGTTTCCACTGGCTACAGTTTCAGTCAGTTGTCCTTATTTTGTGGGTGATTTGACTTGTGTCTTGGATAGCCCTGTCGCAGATCTCATTGTGGGTAATGTACCTGGAGTTTCTGTAAGCGGTGAGTCCAGTGATGTATCTGTTGAACCTTTCTCTTTAGCCGCCGTTACGATGGCTAGAGATAAGCATGTTGGGGACAAAAAGCCTTTGTGTCAGATCCCTGATGATCTGAACATTTCCAGTTCTGATCTTGTTCAGGAACAGAAGGATGAGTCATTGAAGTCTTGCTTTCAGTTAACGTCTTCTGATATGTCTGCTGTGTCTACTTCTGATGTCGTTGTACCTACAGCTGTTCTTTCACAAGGTGGGTCAGAGATAGCACCTTTGGCTTGTGAGCAGGAACAGGTTTCTCTTGAGTGTTCTCCAGGAGTTGGTCTTTCTGTGGATCCCTCTCTGGAGTCTGTTTGTGCTGTTCATGAAGTAGTTTGTACAGTTGGTGTCGTCCAGGACTGTGATGACGCTTTACCCATTCCCACTTTAACTGTTCCGATGGCGTCTTCTATGCCAGATGAAGATGCTCCTTCTGTACAGTTTGATTGTACTTTGTCTGACAAAAGTACCAGGGAGTTGCGTATAATGTTTGATGATTTTCAGGACATTTTGACCCCCAAACCAGATTCTTTCTCAGGTGATGTACTACTACAGATCCCTCTTACAACAGATGTCCCTGTTAGAAAGAAGTGTTATGATACACCCTTTTCTGCAAAAGAGGTTGTTGAGAGAGAGATTGGTATCATATTGGATCTTGGTATCATTGAGCCATCGAATAGTCCGTATGCATCTCCAGTTGTATTCGTCAGGAAGAAAGATTGTTCGTGTCGTTTCTCTCCTGAGTGTGCTGAAGCTTTGACGAAGATTCAGGGAATCTCGTCTTCTGCACCTGTGTGTTGTTACCTACATTGGGTGATTCTTTTATTTTCAGGACTGATGCTAGTTCTGTTGGTTTGGGTGCTATATTGCTCCAGGAGAATGATGATTTTCTTCACCCAGTCGTGTTCGCTTGTCAAAAGTTGCTGAATCGTGAGAAGGCGTACAGTAGTATTGAGCGGGAATGCTTAGCCATTGTCTCTACCCCGTGGGGGTATGGAGAGGCTGACCAAGTGGTCAGTAGACATGTGTGGTCTCTACCCTGTGTGGGTATGGAGAGGCTGACCAAGTGGTCAGTAGACATTGTATGTGCATTGCCATCCGGGTGTGGGGTGCAACCCATGCCCAGCCGCTGTCTCTACCCCGTGTGGGTATGGAGAGGTTGTCCGTGAGGTCAGCAACGAGCTAGCATGTCAAAGGGATTCAGAGTTCGTTGGGACGACAGCTTGTGTTCTTCTGTTGTGTGGGAGTCCCTGGAAGGACTCCACGAACTGCTTCCGTGAGCGGCTTCGTTTTCCGTCGAGTCGATGTGTGATTTCTGGGTTTGTGTATTCTGCTGTTTGTTTACTTCTTTTTCAAAAAAACAATTCGGTCATTGTTTTTTGTTTGAGGAGGGGGAGTATTGTGACGTCAACGTAAATTATGACGTCAACTTAAAATGACATAGGTAACTACATGACGAAAATAATAATAGGAGACGAGAGAAGAGAGCAAGAACTAACGGCCGAGGCTTTGGTGTCCAGCCTAATTTATTTTGTTTTAATCGTCGTTTTCTCCGTAGTGTTACTATGTGGAGAGGCTGACTTTCAAGTCAGTAGTACGTTGATGTTCACTGTATATGTGCGATACTTCTGATGACGGTACCAGCGAAATATGTACCAGGAAATTTATTTGTTATAGAAATGTTGTGAATGCTGTGTAGCCGAGAGTGACTTAAAACTCCTGCAAGAATATTTATGTGCTCTAATTGTACCACCTCATGTGTGTCGGTGGGCTGAATTTATTGATATGAACATTGTAATCTCAATACACGGAGAAGCTAATTAATTTTTGTTTTAGATCAACAATACGTGGAATCGAAGTTTATTGTGTTCCATGGGACTTTGCTGAAATCGGGTTCTCCGGGGATTCAGTATTGGTTGCTGTGCCTTGTGAATCTGCAGTTCTTCTATGGTTTACTGTGCTTTATGAATCTGCGGTTCTTCTTCTATGGATTGCTGTTCTTTATGAATCTGCGGTTCTTCTATGGTTTACTGTGCTTTATGAATCTGCGGTTCTTCTTCTATGGACTGCTGTGCTTTGTGAATCTGCGGCTCTTCTGCTATGGATTATGTGGCCTTGTGAATGTAAATCTGCGGTTCTTCTTCTGAAAGTTCTACGTGATTTATTGTGCTTGTTGTGTGGAGACTGTTTCTTCTTCTTCATCGCTTGTGTTTGTGAACGGCTGTGTTTACCGTGTGGGGACCTTGGTTATCCTTCTTCGTCTTATTTTAATGCTGTAGACTGTGGCTTGGGTACTGTGGAACCGAGTGCGTTGATTGTATATGTGAGACACTGTGGACGGCGCCGGCGAGATTTGTGAGTGATATCAAGATATGTAATATGATATGCTGATATCTGAGGATTGAAGTTCCTTTGCATTGATATCTTGATCTATATGCAATGTAGTGACATGTATTGATTTGTGCCAATTCACATGAATGTTTATTTTGATGGTTCAGGCAGCATAATTATAAAGAAAAGAAAATCTAACTCGTGTGTTGCCTGGCTATCCATGTGCGTATGGTGTGGGTGTGTGTAGGGAATAATTATTACACGCATCCAAACTTTTGAGAGCGAGAGTCAGACAGCAAAACACGCACCGCACACCATCCGTAACATGTGTGTTTGTGTGCAAGTGCACGCATGCACTTCTTGTGTGTGTGTGTGGTGTGTGGTGTGTGTGTGTGTGTGTTATGGTGTGTGTGTGTTGTGTGTTGTGTGTGTGTGTGTGTGTGTATGGTGTGTGTGTGTGTGTGTGTGTGTGTGTGTGTGTGTGTGTGCGTGCGTGCGCGCGAGCGCGCGCGCGCGAACACGAGTGTCAGGGCGTATATATGTGCGTGTGCATATTCGACTTGTATCACTGTGACAGAAAAAGGGGCAGCACACACACACACACACACACACACACACACACACACACACACACACACACACGTGTCCTTTATAGTACACACACACACACACACACACACACACACACCACACGTGTCCTTTATAGTACACACACACACACACACACAACACACACACACACACACACACACACACGTGTCCTTTATAGTACACACACACACACACACACACACACACACACACCACACACACACACACACACGTGTCCTTTATAGTGTATACAATCTGTTTTACAGTGGGACAGAGTTGAGAACAGAGACTAGCGTTGCGTGTTCTACAGTTCATTGATTTTTTTTCTCTTTTATTTCTCCCCACGAGTGAACACTCCTATTTGCCACCTGTATAAATGGACTAGATAAAGACAGGCCAAATATGGGTTTGTCAGTAGTATGTCTGTGCTTTATAAATCAGTTTAATGTCTCCTTTTACGATTTAAATGAAAAGAAAAAGTGCCACCACCTAACTGATAACAGTCGCTAAACATAAACCGAACTCACAGATTTATGCTCAACGATCCTGAACCCAAGTCTGCGTTAAAAAAAAATAGCGATTTCTTTTGTAGTCATTATCAATATGACAACGACGACGACGATGATGATGATGATGATGATGATGGTAATGATGATGATGATCATCATCATCATATCATCGTCGTCATCATCATCATCATCTTCATCATCATCATCATCATCATCGTCATCATCATCATTAGTAGTAGTAGTAGTAGTAGTAGTAGTAGTTTTATAATTGTTATTGTTATTGTTGTTGTTGTTGTTGTTACTATTATTATTTTCATTTCATCATCATCGTCGTGTTCCAAATATGGTGTGTGACAGCATGGTCTGGCCTACGCTATTCTATCCGGTCTTACATTCAGGATTCTAAAGCTGCTGCATCTTATTTCATACCACCGTTGTCATCATCATCATCATCATCATCATCATCATCATCATCATCGTCATCGTTATCACCATCACCATCATCATCAGCGTCATCAACAGTAGTAGTAGTAGTAGTAGTAGTAGTAGTCGTATCATTATCGTTGTCGTTGTTATCATTGATATCATATCATTATTACTTTTGGTTATTATTATCGCCATCATGTTTATTATTGTTGTTAATGATGTTATCATTATTATTATTATTGTTGTTAGTGTTATTATTGTTATTATTATTGTCAATATTATAATTATCATTATCATCATAATAATTATCATTGGGGTAAGAGAGAGAGAGAGAGAGAGAGAGAGAGAGAGAGAGAGAGGAGAGAGAAACTGTTGGCAGATAGATAGAGGGTAAGTGCGTGGGGGAGGATGGAGAAGGGTGGGTAGCAATCTGTTGCTTTTGTTTCGATTAACGTCGTCAGTACCACAGTATGGGTCCAGAAAAGATGTATCGCCGGATGGATCGCCACCTTGTCGTGTTCAGGCAGCCAGTGTGTCAGTAGACCCTAGAGCTAGGCCAGCGTGAGCCAAGGTCCTGGGGGGGGGGGGGGGGGGGGGGGGGGGTGAGGGGAGGGGGCACCCGAACTGCGCAGTTCATAGGGTAGAGAGCCCTGCTTACTGGCTTGGCACTTGAACTAACAACCCAGTCCCGTGAATGCACTCATCTGCATGGAAACTGCAGCAACATAATCATATGACACACTGCTCCAGGACCTATATCTTTTCAGTTGTGTCTACGACATGCGCTGGTAAAAGTCTTCAAGAATTCAGTGTTGTTTGAACTCCTGATGACTTGTTCTGCATAGAACCTGGAACATTTGAAGACTATAGTGAAACAGTCCAACAATGGTATGGAATAAGATGCAGCAGCTTAAGAATCCTGAATGAAAGACTGAATGGAATAGCGTAGACCAGACCACACTGTCACACACCGCATTTGCAACACTCAATCACACACACGGCATATTGACTCCATACGCACACATCTACTCCTTTCATCCAAAGGAGTAGATACGCAACAAAAGAGTATATCAAAACATACTCAAAAAAGGTGTATGTTTTTTGTTTGTTTGTGTTGTTTTGTTTGTTGTGTTGTTTTGTTTTGTTTTGTTTGTTTGTGAATGTTATCCCTTCATTAGCAGCTGTATGACACCACAGAGGCAGCTTTCTTTCAACAAAAATCACATACAGATATTACGCTTCTTGTTTTTACAATTTTACATTTTGTCATCGTTTCTTCTTTTCCATATAAAAAGCTTTCCCCCCCTTTTTTAATTCCCCCAACGAGAATTAAGATTCCGGGAGGAAGTCGTTGCCAGGAGTTGGATGCTGCGGTTTTCTAAAATGAAACCTCAAGTCTTAACAGTAGCTTTGGAATGTGTAAGTTTAAATTAATCATATTCTTTAAGACAATTTACCTAAAAAGCAATACAAAAACACACGTACGCATCGGTTCTGCTTTCAACACATGTTACCAACACTAGGGAATACAAAGTTAAAGCTGTGCGAAAATACTTATCTCAAAAAACAAACAAACAAACAAACAAACAAACAAAACGATTTGTATTATTCCTGTTTTAGACCCTTTGCCCGTTTTCACAATATGCTTCTCATTACTGGATATCGTTTGATTTTCTTTTTTCTTTTTTTCTCTGTGTGTGTGTGTGTGTGTGTGTGTGTGTGTGTTGTGTGTGTGTGTGTGTGTGTGTGTGGTCAAAATGTGTTCCACTCGCTCCAGACAAAACTACTGGGCCGATCTTTCTGAAAATTTGTAGGTATGTTCATTATGGGTCACGGATGATGCCCGATGTTTTAGTGTAGCGTTATAGCCGTTACTAACGGCTGCAATGGCCCATAATTGTTCTTCTATATTAATGGAATATCTTAGAAAGTACTTCGCCGATCTTTCTGAAAATTTGTAGGTATGTTCATTATGGGTCCCGGATGATGCTCAATGTGTAATTTATCGTTATAGCCGTTATTAACGGCTATAATGGCCCATAACAGTTTTCTTCTTTATGGAAAATCACAGAAAGTACTTGGCCGATCTTTCTGAAAATTTGTAAGTATGTTCATTATGGGTCACAAATAATGGCCGATGTTTACCAGAACAGCCGTTACTAACGGCTATATCGGCCCAAAACGGTTTTTTCTCTTTATGGAATATCTCACGCGTACTCAAGATAAACTTGGAGTACGTTTATATGCTTTGCATCTTGTTATGTATTTACTATTCCCGAACTCTCAACTTACCCATAGAGAATTAATATTCTAACACAGAGAATCCCTAGCAGACTTCTGCCTGCGCTACGTCAAAATTCAACCACTCCCTGGCTGCAAGGAAAACTTGGTTTTCGTTTTATAACCCCCAAGGTTTAAAAAAAAAAAGTCAGTTTGGCCCACTTCAAGCGGCCTTTTCTCTCATCTGGCAACTCCTGGTCTGCCCTACAGATGGGAACACACCCGTCCGGCAAAACAAGGAGCTTCTCTCACCAGTCACCTGCCTCAGCGTCCAATCGACGACAAGAAAAGGTTAGGGATTTAAGGTTAGGGATTTAAACACCGTTTACTTATGGTTTCGCTTTCGTGTCACAACTTCAACACATCACCCGTGCTTAAACACTGCTATAACACATACTTACAATGCACCCTGTCAGCTACTCCGGGTATAAAGACCCTGATCACCCACACGACCATCGATTAGTTTTTTTCTAATACCATCACAGGCAGCAAGAACTCTTCTCTTATGAAAACCAGTATCACTGATGATCCTGACAGTAATGCACAAATTGATCATCTCCAACACACAGTGCATGCCTACTGCCGAACATTTGTCTAAAAAGGAATGGAGAAAAGTACTTCTCCAAAAGACGGCACTGCAAAGAGTATTAGCAGGTTGGTATTCTGAAGAAAACGTTTCCAAGACAGTTTGAGTGAGTTCAGAAGATACTAAAAAATGGGGGATGACCCGGATGTTGAAGAGCAGGAACAACGTTGTGTACCACAGGGTCGATATTCTGTTACACACACATAACACACATGAGAGGAACGTGGTGCACTTACTGGGAAGATATTCTGGTACACACACATAACACACATGGAGAGAACTTGGTGTACCACTGAGACCATAATCATTCTGGTGCACACACAGAAAACACATGGGAAGAACACATTGAAACCATACGTCTGCCCAAAGCCAGCCTGAGAGTAAGACTAATCAAACGTGATCCAGGTCCCTAGAATTTTGTCTGCCAAACAAGCCAACGAAGAATAAAAATGTGTATACGTGCGCGCGCGCGTGGCGCGTGTGCGTGGCGGTGTGTGTGTGTGTGTGTGTGTGAAGAGTGCCCTCATACAAGAGAATATATCTGCGATATGGAAAACAAACATGTCATAACCGGGGACACCTGGTGATCGATAAGGCAAATATAAGGGTTTACATGCTACATCCCTTTGTCGACAGCATCTTCATTTTTGACAACAGTCGACCGTTCGTGATTATTGCTATGCTATCCGTCACTGTGCTACAGTCCACATGAATTAGTGTTATCTTCGATGGCCACAGAACTGAAAATCAGTCATGCTGTTCTCTTTCAGGTGACTGGGTGTTTTGTTTGTTTGTCTGTTCGTTTGTCTGTTCCTTTGTCTGTTCGCTTGTTTGTTTGTTAGTTCGTTTGTGTTTTGTTTTAATTTCTTATTAGTCGGACAGCAACACTGGTTAGGTTGGTTGGTTGGTTGGTTGGCTGGCTGATTAGTTTGATCTGTTGGTTGTTTTTCGTTTTGTTTTGTTTTCTATACTTTTTCTCTTTACAGTCAGACGTTAACATATACAGGAAATCAGATGTATACAAGTCAGGAACCTGGACTTGCCATGTGCTTGCATGTTCCATCTGCCATGTGTGTTTAGATTGACAGGAAAGATTGTGCTTTCTCAGTGTCTATCCCGCCTTGCAGAAAACAGTCCTTGGCATGTTTTCCGAGCAGCGGGTTATTCTGTCATGTTGGCTATAAGAAACACACAGCCGGACCCCAAGGTACGGCAGTTTATTCTTTGAGTCATTCTTGAGGGAGCGGACAGGCTGTTTCTTTTCTTGAATTTCAGGCAAAGTTCCCTTATTTTCTGGCAAAGTTCCCTTATTTTCAGGCAAAGTTCCCTTATTTTCAGGCAAAGTTCCCTTATTTTCTGTGGAATCCTTTAAGGTTTCCTGTTTGGTCCCATATTGGTTGTTCTTTGCACTCAGTCACTTTTATATATTTCTCTCTCTCTCTCTCTCTCTCTCTCTCTCTCTCTCTTCTCTCTCTCTCTCTCTCTCTCTCTCTCTCTCCGTTTAGTCGATGCTAATGAGAAGTACGTGTTTGACACTGTAGATGACATTAGTTATTCAGTCACCTCAATACAGCCTGGTATACACATTAACAAACAGTGGACTGTCCAGGACAAACTGCAATCAACGGAGCATGAAACGGACATAACAGTAATAGACCCTTCATCAGTTCCATCTTTTATCAGTACCCGATCAGTGTTGCTCGGAGCAAAGCTACATTTTCTTCATCTGCTGATACTATTAAAGTCATGTTGAACAAATAAATCTTTCTCCCT
>CM065743.1:51152745-51172745 GCA_033310375.1 Conus canariensis | reverse complement strand
CATCATCATCATCATCATCATCACCATCCTTCTCCTCCTCATTAGCATCACCATCCTCATCCTCCTCCTCCTCCTCCTCATCATCATCCTCACTATCGTAATCACCACCATTCTCCTCCTCCTCCTCTTCATCATTATCATCATCATCCTCATCATAATCATCATCATTATCACCATCCTCATCCTCATTAGCATCACCATCCTCCTCCTCCTCATTATCATTATCATCATCACCATCACCATCCTCCTCCTCCTCTCCTCCTCCTTATCATCATCATCACCATCACCATCCTTCTCCTCCACCTTATCATCACCATCATCATCATCATCATCATCATCATCATGGGTGTCGGTGCCTATTTGGGTAGAGTTGGAGGCGAGGGGCGGAAGTGGGAGTTATTTTGGGGAGGATAAGGAGAGTGACTGCATGAAGGACTCTCCAAGTGATGCACCACCACCACCACCACCTCCACCACCACCACCACCACCACCCACACACACGTGGCACAGTTTCGCATGTCATATATTTGAAGCATTTTACTTTCTGTGAATGTGCAGACTAAGTGTTATCCCTTGTCTACTGATAAACACGCTGAAATGAATACTTCACGTGCCGAGCACTTTTTTTTTTCCGAACAACGTTTGCATTTGTGACATTACCATTGTACTCTGTTTATAATGTCACAAAATATGTTTTTGCTATCGCCTGTCATAGCTTTATGAATATGCAAACTAGCATTAAAGTCAACCGATACGATCAGATGTCAAATCTCGAAACATTTCGATGTACCGTTAACTGTCAAGGGCTTGGAGAAGCAAAAGAGAAAACAGACATTTTTCCACTATTGAAGGCAAAAAGGACGTAGAGTCTTTTTATTCCAGGACTCACAGTTAAAACTTAATATAGACAAGTACTACAGATCAGAATGGAATTGCCAGTGCTCTTTTGCTTCGTATATCAGTTTAAAAGTGTCACAGTCCTTTTTTCAGAGTACTTAAGGCGTTCGGCTTCGGAGATTTTATTTGTAAGATGAAAGAAACGTGATATAGAAGCATTAAGAACATAACCATAAATGGCAAGTATCAAACTGCTTAAAAATCAAAAGAGGTTGTCGACAGGGTGAACCAGTCTTGCCATAATTATTCGTTTTATGGCTTGAAAATTCGAGCATATATGGCAAGAGAAAAAAAGCAAAGGAATATTCACAGATCATAATTAACGAACATAAGCGTGGAGAATTGACTGATCACACGCAATCTTTACAAAACGGACAGCGCCTCTCTTTTGAAGGAAGTTTATCTTGGATAAATTTGGAATGATATCAGGTCTGGGTATGAAAGGTGGGAGAACAACTGCCATTTGGAAGGGACGAGAAGGACAAGTCACACTGAAGTATAGGCTGCCTCTCAGGATGAAAGGAAGTCCTTGTGCAAAAGGGTAGTAGGCTCACAGCAGAGCTCAGCGACTGCACAGATGTCAATTTGACTGAAAAGGAAAGGTAAGAAATGGAAAGAATGAAGGAAGCAAGGAAACGGAGTGAACGATATTGAATGATATGGACTGGATGACACGGGAAACGACTGAATGAAGCGCCGGCTGGTATCTCTTCAGTCGGCATTACCCAGGTAGGCAGCCCGTTGTGTAAACGATTGTGGATTGTAAAGCGCTTAGAGCTTGGTTTCTAGCCGAAAATAGGCGCTATATAAGTATTAATCATAATATAATATAATAAAAATTTTCAAAAATGTGACATTTATACAGGCTTTTGATCCAAAAGAATTCTAGCACTTCTTAGAGGAGAATAGCAATCTTGAAATCTTGAATACTATCCAAAATCGTGTGTTTGTGAATATTTCTACAAAAATCGTGTGTTTGTGAATATTTCTACCGAATTCGCCAGATAAATTCTTGCATTTGCGTCGTCTTCTCTCTCTCTCTCTCTCTCTCTCTCTCTCTCTCTCTCTCTCTCTCTCTCTCTCTTTTCTCTCTCTCTCTCTCTCTCTCTCTCTCTCTCTTTATTTGTTGTCCTTTTTTGAACATTTTTCTATATAAATCATTCATTTTCAATAGCACAACAATTTCATGTAACGTGTCTCATGTGGATAGGCTGGAGGCCTCACATTAAAGTCACGAGTTCACGAGTTCTCTCTTTATTTGTATTTGTATTTGAACCCATGTGAACATGTATTCCGCTGATGTTTGAAAGCGTTACATGAACGTCTCATCATCATCATCATCATTATTATTATTATTATTATTATTATTATCATTGTTATTATTATTATTATTACTATTATTGGAAGTAGTAGTATTTATTTCCTTTCCTAATGCTGACTGACGAGAATGAGGTTGATGAAGATGATGCTACGGTTTTCCATTCCGATTTGAGACTGTATGACAGGGCTGTACTCTACACTTACTTTCATAATACATCCCGGCGTCAACCAGGCCCGAGAGATGGACACCTACAGTGTTGGTCAGGAAATTTGAGCAGCTCCCTCAGAGACGCATCCATTTAGTGATGAAACTCGACTGTGTGGTCCCAGTCTTCCAAACTGAGCCCGTAGCAAACAAGGCTCTGAGTAGGAGCCGGTCGGGGCAGAAAAATCTTCCATGGCTCTGATGGGAAACGAACCCAAGACCTCCCAGCTGGGAGTCCGCGACGTTAACCACTTCGCCACGGCGGCTGGTATTTTGGGTCTTCGATGTTAAAAGTTCATATGGGAAAAGAAAGAAAGAAAGAAAGAAAGAAAGAAAGAAAGAAAAAGACAGAATCAATACAAAGATTGCAGGGCCAAATATTGGTACGGGAGGCATTGTATTTCAAGGCTTACAACTGGTTTATGCAAGTTATTATGAAATAACGATGGGTGAGAAAATTAGAGACGACAAATCATAACCGGAAAAGGATCGTAAATTTTCGTCAATCCCAAAGTACAAAAATTACGTAAATTTGGACGTACTGCCTGTGAATCGGGCTGAAAAATCTTGTTTTAGAAAGACATGTTTGATGCTTATCAAGGTTTTTCCCGCTTTTTTTCAATAAAGATAAACTGTTTGGTGCGTTTTAAATTCTGAAAGACCCATCATTTTTCATTGATGTAATACATTTAAACAGTATTTTGTTAAATAAGATTGATTGGAATGGGAAGAATGCATAGAAAGCCAGCCAGGACCAGAGTCTTCCTAGGAAGAATGCATAGAAAGCCAGCCAGGACCAGATTCTTCCTGGGAAGAATGCATAAGAAGCCAGACAGGACCAAAGTCTTCGTGGGAAGAATGCATAAAAAAAAGCTAGGACCAGGGTCTTCCTGGGAAGAATGCATAAAAAGCCAGCCAGGACCAGAGTCTTCCTATGAAGAATGCATAAAAGGCCAGCCAGGACCAGGGTCTTCCTAGGAAGAATGCATAAAAAGCCAGCCAGGACCAGAGTCTTCCTAGGAAGAATGCATAAAAAGCCAGCCAGGACCAGGGTCTTCCTGGGAAGAATGCATAAAAAGCCAGCCAGGACCACAGTCTTCCTGGGAAGAATACATAAAAAGCCAGCCAGGACCACAGTCTTCCTGGGAAGAATACATAGAAAGCCAGCCAGGACCACAGTCTTCCTGGGAAGAATGCATAGAAAGCCAGCCAGTACCACAGTCTTCCTGGGAAGAATGCATAAAAAGCCAGCCAGGACCAAAGTCTTCCTGGGAAGAATGCATAGAAAGCCAGCCAGGACCCCAAAGTCTTCCTGGGAAGAATGCATAAAAAGGCGGCCAGGACCACAGTCTTCCCGAAGAATGCATAAAAAGCCAGCCAGGACCAGAATCTTCCTGGGCAGAATGCATAGAAAGCCAGCCAGGATCAAAGTCTTCCTAGGAAGAATGCATAAAAAGCCACCAGGACCACAGTCTTCCTGGGAAGAATGCATAGAAAGCCAGCCAGGACCACAGTCTTCCTGGGAGGAATGCATAGAAAGCCAGCCAGGACCAAAGTCTTCCTGGGAAGAATGCATAAAAAGCCAGCCAGGACCAAAGTCTTCCTGGGAAGAATGCATAGAAAGCCAGCCAGGACCACAGTCTTCCTGGGAAGAATGCATAGAAAGCCAGGCAGGACCACAGTCTTCGTGGGAAGAATGCATAAAAAGCCAGCCAGGACCAGAATCTTCCTGGAAGAATGCATAAAAAGGCGACCAGGACCAGAGTCTTCCTGGAAGAATGCATAAAAAGCCAGCCAGGACCAAAGTCTTCCTGGGAAGAATGCATAAAAAGCAGCCAGGACCAAAGTCTTCCTGGGAAGAATGCATAGAAAGCCAGCCAGGACCACAGTCTTCCTGGGAAGAATGCATAGAAAGCCAGGCAGGACCACAGTCTTCGTGGGAAGAATGCATAAAAAGCCAGCCAGGACCAGAATCTTCCTGGGAAGAATGCATAAAAAGGCGACCAGGACCAGAGTCTTCCTGGGAAGAATGCATAAAAAGCCAGCCAGGACCAAAGTCTTCCTGGGAAGAATGCATAAAAAGCCAGCCAGGACCAAAGTCTTCCTAGGAAGAATGCATACAAAGCCAGCCAGGACCAGAATCTTCCTGGGAAGAGTGCCTAAAAACCCAACCAGGACCAAAGTCTTCCTAGGAAGAAGGAAGCTGACAACACAACCACAGAAATCCTAAGAGTGATGTTTGTCAGTTGGCCAGTGAGACTTGAGAAAGGTTACAATAAACCGAAATATTGTAATTATCTTATGGGTGTTATGTGGCTTCTATTTCTTCATCTTCCTGGGAAGAATGCATAGAAAGCCATCCAGGATCAAAGTCTTCCTGGGAAGAACGCATAGAAAGCCAGCCAGGACCACAGTCTTCCTGGGAAGAACGCATAGAAAGCCAGCCAGGACCCCAGAGTCTTCCTGGGAAGAATGCATAAAAAGCCAGCCAGGACCAGTCTTCCTGGGAAGAATGCATAAAAAGCCAGCCAGGACCACAGTCTTCCTAGGAAGAATGCATAAAAAGCCAGCCAGGACCACAGTCTTCCTGGGAAGAATGCATAAAAAGCCAGACAGGACCACAGTCTTCGTGGGAAGAATGCATAGAAAGCCAGCCAGGAACAGAGTCTTCCTGGGAAGAATGCATAAAAAGCCAGCCAGGACCAAAGTCTTCCTGGGAAGAATGCATAGAAAGCCAGCCAGGACCACAGTCTTCCTGGGAAGAATGCATAGAAAGCCAGCCAGGACCAGAGTCTTCCTGGGAAGAATGGATAGGAAGCCAGTCAGAACCCTTATCTTTCTGGGAAGAATGGACAGAAAGCCACCTTGGACCAGAGTCCACCTGGGAAGAATGCATAGAAAGCCAGCCAGGAGCAAGATTACCCTGTGAAAAATGCATAAAAATGCCAGCTAGGACCAGGATTTCCCCTGGGAAGAATGTATAGAAAGCCAGCCAGAACCAGAACCTTCCCAGGAATCATGCATAGAAAGCCCCAACCAGGACCAAGATCTCACTGGGGAAGATGCGTTGCCATGGGACAGTGCCACTTTTTTTCTGGCAGCACTGTTGGTGTCTTTTTTTTGTTTGTTTGTTTGTTTTGTTTTTTAATCCATCAAAAGTCTCTTACTTCAGCGTGACAGAGTCAGTAGACAGTTCTAGGTCTTGCCCTGGGTACCTTTACATGCGCGGATCCCATGCTTGCTTCCTGCCTGGGGAACCTGAATTCTATGTCTCATCCGAAGAACTACCGGTCAGACCACCACTTTAAGGTCTCGGGACAAAACAAGGGGACGGGTACGGGAGGGGTGTCACACACACACACACACACACACACACACACACACACACACACACACACACACACACACACACACAGAGAGAGAGAGAGAGAGTGGGGAGGGGCTCTATGCGAGACTGGAACTACCGACTAGGGACTATAGCTGCTTTCCTGGGTTAACACATGGTCCACCGGGTCACCACCTTCCCGTAAATGGAGACCTTGAACAGGCACACTACTAACCATCACCACCAGCAAACACAACACACACACACACACACACACACACACACACACACACACACACACACACACACACACACGCACAATTCCACCTGGCAACACCCATCATCCCTCCCCCTCCTCCTCCCTTTCCCGCGCCACCTCTCGACCCACCACTCACCTCCTAGGTCCCCGTTTTTAGCCCCCCGCCTACCACCACCACCACCACCTCCACCACCACCACCACCACCTCCACCACCACCACCACCGCCGCCACCATCACCACCACCACCACCTTCTTCCTCTTCACCCACCCGAGCGAAAGCGTCATACAGGTACCGGAAGTTGATCGATTTCTGGAAAGCCCGTCGGCTGCCGTGCAGGATTTGAACCCCATGACTCTCTGCCGACCTGCACACACTACTGGCATCCCGGTTGCGGTGCATGCAATGGTCCGTGCGGTAGTTCAACGTGCAGTCCAGCCAGAACAGGCGCTCTGCAAAACAGGACACGGCATGAAATTCCGGCACAACAGGAACTGCAAACCTTATACAGTGATACAACTGAGCCAAGTCTGCCCCCAAACTAGCCCACTGCTCAAAGACAGCTCTGCAAAACAGAACACAGAATGAAATTATACCACAAAAGGAACTGTAAACCTCACAGTTACACAATTGAGCAAACACGTCTGACCCCAAACTAGTCCACTGCTCAAGATAGCTCTGCAAAACAGAACACGGACAGAAATTCCACCACAACAGGAACTGCAAAACTTCAAGTTAATACAGCTGAACTAACAAGTCTGCCCCCAGACTTAGCGCACTGTTCCAGAGTCAGTCACACCAGCCTGCCGTAGCGAAGTGGTTAGCGTCGCGGACTCCCGGCTGGGAGATCGTGGGTTCGAGTCCCATCAGAGCCAAGTGGGATTCGTTTTTGCCCTGAACCGGCTCCTACCCAGACTTGAGTTTGCAACGGACTCAGATGGGAAGACTGGGACCACACAGTTTGGGTTTCATCCACTTAATGGATGCGTCTCGGTGAGAGTATTGCTCAAATATCCTGGTCAACACTGCAGGTGTCTGTATCTCTCCGGCCTGGTTGACGCTGGGACACACTATAAATATAGGCGTAGAGTACAGCTCTATCATTGTAGTCTCAGACCGGAATGGAAATTCGCAGCATTATCTCCATCATCCTCATTCTCATCAATCAGCATTTAGAAAAAAAGGCTCGCATTCTGTGGCCCTGCATGCCCTGTTCTCATGGTGACCTCAGTTTAGATAAACTCTCCATGTCTATGGCCCTGGTTTGATTCCGTCGGCGTCACCGGTATCGACAAGTTCGTGGGGACTGTCGTTGGACGGACGTGATGACGCACTCTTGAGGGAAAGCTGACCCACGTCGGTTCCGCCACTAAGCAATTATTGTCATCAGAAGGGGGCTTAGTAGCTGAAGTCCTGCGTATGTTTGATCAGAACAGGTACCACTGAACACCACCGAAGTGATTCTTCAGCAGTGCAGCTTCTTCTCCAGTGGGTTGCCTCTTGGTGACTTGACATTGACTGCTCCTTGTGCATCGCTGGTGCAGGGGCTGCGGCGGGATGAGCCGGTCTGTGGCTGTGGACGGGGGAGGGGGGGGGGATGTGGGGGAGGGGGATGGGGGAGGGGGATGTGGGGGAGGGGGGTGGGGGAAGGGGGAGGGGGATGGGGAAAGGGGAGGGGGAGGTGGGAAGGGGATGGGGGGAGGGGGATGGGGGGGGGGTCGGAATGAGCAACGTGGGTGCAATGCCATTGAGGTGGCACAGAGGATGGGACAGCAAGAAAAAAAGATACAGTCACAGTGTATTACAGATGGGTGCATAACTAAGGGAACTCCATGGTAGTGGGGGCCAGTGGTCCAGCGACTGTGATAGGTCTTAAGAGCCGCCCAGTGGCGTGTGCACTGCAAAAGGTACAGTCGCTGGCGAACCAACACTCTAGCCATGACAGAGGCACTTCAAAAGGTACAGCCACTGGTGAACCAACACTCTAGCCATGACAGGGGGCAATTCAAAGAGCACATCAACGGGTCCAGCCACTGGTGAACCAACACTCAGGAGCACATCAAAGGTACAGCCACTGATGAACCAGCACTCTAGCCATGACAGGGACACCTCAAAGGGTACTGTCAGTGGTAAGCCAACACTCAAGGGCACTTCAAAGGGTCCAGTCACTGGTGAACCAACACTCAGGAGCACATCAAAGGCTCCAGCCACTGGTGAACCAACACTCAGGGGCAAATCAAAGGGTCCAGCCACTGGTGAACCAACACTCAAGGGCACTTCAAAGGGTCCAGTCACTGGTAAACCAACACTCAGGAGCACATCAAAGGCTCCAGCCACTGGTGAACCAACACTCAGGGGCAAACTCAAGGGCACTTCAACGGGTCCAGACACTGGTAAACCAACACTCAGGGGCATTTCAAAGGGTCCAGCCACTCGGGAACCAACACTCAGGGGCACGTTAAAGGGTACAGCCATAGGGGATCTAACACTCAGGGGTACATCAAAGGGTCCAGCCACTGGTGAACCAACACTCAGGGGCACTTCAAAGGGTCCAGCCACTGGTGAACCAACAGTCAGGGCACTTCAAAGGGTACAGCCATTGGGGAACCAACACTCAGGGGCACTTCAAAGGGTCCAGCCACTGGTGAACCAACAGTCAGGGCACTTCAAAGGGTACAGCCATTGGGGAACCAACACTCAGGGGCACTTCAAAGGGTCCAGCCACTGGTGAACCAACAGTCAGGGCACTTCAAAGGGTCCAGCCACTGGTGAACCAACAGTCAGGGCACTTCAAAGGGTATAGCCATTAAAAACCAACAGTCAGGGCACTTCAAAGGGCACAGCCACTGATGAACCAACTCTCTAGCCATGACAGGGACACTTCAAAGGGTACAGCCACAGGGGAACCAACACTCAAGGGCACTTCAAAGGGTACAGCCATTGGGGAATTAACACTCAGGGGCACTTCGAAGGGTACAGCCACTGGTGAACAAACACTGTAGCCATGACAAGGGCACTTCAAAAGGGTACAGCCACGCACAAACGTACAGAATGGCGAGTCCGGACCTGATTGACAATCCTGCTCTGCGCTTTCATTGTCAATTTGGCCTGTGTGACATTTCATTTTGATCTGTGTCACCTGACCCAGTTTTGTCACCGACAATGAACTTGCTGTGGATCACGCTGAACAATCTCGGCTTCCTTGACCTTTAGCCTCCATGCAGGTCACATTGACCCATCTTGGTTTCTTACCATGAACCTTTGTCTTCGTCATGCTAACCCATTCTCTATCACTTGACCTTGAACCTCAATTTGGGTCACCACGACCCTTGTTCTTGGACACTGAATTTGGCTGTGGGTGACGTGCCACTCTATGTTATCTGACCTTTAACTTCCATCCAAGTCCAATGACAGGTCGCACGGTCTCAAACAACGATTGCAAATAAGAAGAAACATAGACTTGGAAGGCAGGAGGGAGAGAATATAGACTGGAGAGATGCAGGGGGGAGGGACGACGGGAGGGACATAAACGTGGCACAGGACCCAGACCCCAGGGAAAATCTGACTGTTGATTGTTTGATTTTTCTTTTTTCATTCTAACATTGGTCTGGATGACGACTTACAGTGTCTCCTGACCTTTAACCCCACTCCAAGTCACAATGACTCATTTCGAACACGCTGTCCTAAACCACGGTGGAGAAAGATGAGGAACAGCACACGATGGAATGAATATAGATAGAGGGGCGCGGGAGAGGGGAGGGGGGGGGGTGTCCAAAATCTGATAGAACCTAGACCTTGGGGATATAGACCTGGGTGTGGAATATGAACATGGAGAGAAAAGAGAGGGTGGGGTGAAGTGGAAGGTGGGTGAGGGCCACGAAAGGACCAGGGTGAAGAGGAGGGTGGGTGGAGGGGACGAAGAGATCCAACAGCAAGGCAGAGGCATTGGCAGACAGAGAAAGGGAGAAAGAAAGAAGCAGGAGTCAGACAGGTGGGGGGACAGAGAAGGAGAGTGACTAACATTGTGTTTAGTAGTAAGTATGGCGTTTCTGAGATATAAGAAAAGGTTACAGTTTTCGATCTGAATGAATAAATCCAGTGTGTGTGTGTGTGTGTGTGTGTGTGTGTGTGTGTGTGTGTGTGTGTGTGTGTGTGTGTGTTGGTGACGGGATATGTCCAAAACGTTTGTTATAATGCCAACTCCCTATTAAGCACACACACACACACACACACACACACACACACACACACACACACACACACACACACACACACACACACACACGCACACACACACACACACACACACACACCTGGATGAAAGTGTAGGTAGATGTTGTAGAGGTCTTGGTCCACCATTATCAGCTTCCGTTGGTACTCATGGCTGTAGTTCCAGACACGGGCGTCCCAATCAGATTTCCTTATTCTGGTCAGGTTCATCAGTATCACCCCGGAATTCACGCCTGAAGAAAAAAACGAAAAAAAAAACGTGTGGAACTGATCACCATTTGCACTATTTGTGTTTTGCCATAACTGCTTCACAAATGCATTCTATGGTCACAACGCATAAAGCCACAGACCTGTAATCTCAACACCTTGAATTAGAAGAAAAAGCAGCATCGCCTGTTTTGGCAAAACGTAAAGGAAGAATTTATAAACATCAATATTTTTATTTTGATATGGAGACCAGTTGTTAAAATAAAACTTTGTGTGCCTCGTGTAAAAAAAGGCGGGAGTAGGGGGGGGGGGGGGGCATTTGACAGATGAAAGTGAGACCATGTGCGGGACGTCGTAACGGCTGCTGAAACTTTGTCTTTCAACATGATCCTGGAAACTTACAGTAGACTGCAATCTGGATCCACTCAAGTGAGAACCTACATATGAATTTTTTTGCAGAAGCAGGAACGCAGGGAAAAAAAACAAGATGCAAAGCATATAAATGTACTCCCAGTTTTCCAAATCGCTTATAAATCGGCCAAGTACTTTCTGAGATAAATAACGGCAAAATAACGGTTTTTACGGTTATTGAAACGGGTATTTTAGTCCTCACTGGGCTAAAGCCTATGTACCTACCAAATTTCATACAGATCGGACAATATGTCAAGAATAACGGTTTTTAATGGTCAAATTTTGAAACACTATATGGAAGTGCCATTTGTGTGTGACAACCTTTCTGTATACTAAATTTAATTAAAATCCACCAATATGTAAAAAATAACGGCAAAATAACGGTTTTAACGGTTATATAACCGATGTGCACTTTTGAAACTGGTATTTTAGTCATCACTGAGCTAAAGCCTATGTACATACCGAACTTCATCCAAATCGGACAGTATGTCAAGAATAACGGTTTTTAACGGTCGAATTGTGAAACACTATATAGAAGTGCCATTTGTGTGTGTATACTTTGGTATACCTTTCAGTATACCAAATTTCATTAAAATCCACCTATGTATAAGAAATAACGGCAAAATAACGGTTTTTAACTTGTTTAATCGATTTTTAGCGTTACATCACTTCCATATTATGGAAAGAGGCTCCGATTTGTCACAAGATTATCCAAACCGCTTATAAAGCGGCCAAGTACTTTCTTAGATATTCAATAAAGAAGAAAAACCGTTTTGGGCCGTTATAACCGATAGTAACGGCTATTCTGGTCAAATAAAACATCGGGCATCATCAATGACCCATAGTGAACATACCTAAAAATTTTCAGAAAGATCGGCCAAGTACTCTCTGAGATATTCCATAAAGAAGAAAAACCGTTATAGGCCGTTACAGCCGTTAGTAACGGCTATAACGGGGGTAAACTAAAACATCAGGCATCATCCGTGACACATAATGAACATACCTGCTAATTTTCACAAAGATCGGCCGAGTACTTTCTGAGATATGCCATAAAGAAGAAAAACCGTTACAGGCCGTTACAGCCGTTAGTAACGGCTATAACGGTAAACTAAAACATCGGGCATCATCCGTGGCCCATAATGAACATACCTACAAATTTTCAGAAAGATCGGCCACGTACTTTCTGAGATATTCCATAAAGAAGAAAAACCGCTACAGGCCGTTACAGCCGTTAGTAACGGTTATAACGGGCAAATTAAAACATCGGGCATCATCCGTGACCATTAATAAAACATACCTACACATTTCAGAAAGATCAGTCAAGTACTTTCTGAGATATTCCATAAAGAAGAAAAACCGTTACAAGCCGTTACAGCCGTTAGTAACGGCTATAACGGGGTAAACTAAAACATTGGGCATCATCTGTGACCCATAATGAACATACCTGCTAATTTTCATAAAGGTCGGCCAAGTACTTTCTGAGATATTCCATAAAGAAGAAAAACCGTTACAGGCCGTTACAGCCGTTAGTAACGGCTATAACGGTTAACTAAAACATCGGGCATTATTCGTGACCCATAATGAACCATATCTACAAATTTTCAGAAAGATCGGCCAAGTACTTTCCGAGATATTCCATAAAGAAGAAAAACCGTTACAGGCCGTTACAGCCGTTAGTAACGGCTATAACGGTTAACTAAAACATCGGGCATTATTCGTGACCCATAATGAACCATATCTACAAATTTTCAGAAAGATCGGCCAAGTACTTTCCGAGATATTCCATAAAGAAGAAAAAACCGTTACAGGCCGTTACAGCCGTTAGTAACGGCTATAACGGGGTAAACTAAAACATCAGGCATCATCCGTGACCCATGATGAATGTACCTGCTCATTTTTACAAAGGTCGGCCAAGTACTTTCTGAGATATTCCATAAAAAGAAAAACCCTTACGGGTCGTTACAGCCGTTAGTAACGGCTATAACGGGGTAAACTAAAACATCAGGCATCATCCGTGACCCATAATGAATGTACCTGCTCATTTTTACAAAGATCGGCCAAGTACTTTCTGAGATATTCCATAAAAAGAAAAACCGTTACAGGCCGTGACAGCCGTTAGTAACGGCTATAACGGTAAACTAAAACATCGGGCATCATCCGTGGCCCATAATGAACATACTTACAAATTTTCAGAAAGATCGGTCCAGTAGTTTTGTCTGGAGCGAGTGGAACACATTTTGACCACGGACACACACACACACACACACACACACACACACACACACACACACACACACACACACACACACACACACAGCATTTCTTCATTCCCATTCTAAAGTACTCCCTGTTCTATAAGAACTGGGAGTACAAAAATTGTCTGACCAGTATAAACTATTTTTGTGCATATTCAGAAGATTTACAATAAAAGAGAAAAAAAGCAGAGCAGAAATCGTCAACGTTTCTGTCATAGACCGTCTTGGGGACTGATGACATCAAATGAAAGACAAATAAAGACGTTAGATAATGACGCATAAAAACATATATGCAAACGGACTAATACGTGTTATATATGTATATGTGTGTGTGCGTGCGTGCGTGCGTGTGTGTGTGTGTGTGTGTGTGTGTGTGTGTGTGTGTGTGTGTGTGTGTGTGTGTGTGCATTCAAAACTTTGGGTTTTTTTTAATGATAGTCTGCTGCTTCTCAAAATCTTGGCCATGTTACCCTTGGAGTGCTTCAAGACAGAAGAACATTAAACGATGACCAGTTTATATCAATGTTTCCATGCTGACAGTCGTTGAGGCTGGGTGCACGTGCTATCCACGCACTGGTGCCCAAGACATGGCCAAGATGACGTCAGTGTGCACGTTGCTGCTGCTACACTGGACTTATGTCACGAAAACAGTGTTCAGTCGGTCACCCCCGGACTCTTATGTTCTCCATGCCTGCCTCTTCGCGATTTCTTGCTATTTCGCTGAAGTCAACGGTAACTAGTGGGGAAGCTGTTTCAGTGACTGAACAGATTCTTACAGAAATGTCCATCCAGTCAGCGTGGTCTTGTGTTACGACCAGGTGGATTTAAGCAGATAATCATCTGCGTACCGGCAGACGAAGGCAACTCCGAGAAACTGGAGTAGTCAAAGAGACGCACAAGAACTTCAGAAGAGCCATGTTCCAAAACGTACTGCAATCCACAAGAACTTCTGAAGAGCCATCTTCCAAAACGTACTGAGATGCACAAGAACTTCGGAAGAGCCATGTTCCAAAACGTACTGCGATCCACAAGAACTTCTGAAGAGCCATCTTCCAAAACGTACTGAGATCCACAAGAACTTGTAAAGAGTCATGTTCCAAAACGTACTGAGATCCACAAGAACTTTTGAAGAGCCATCTTCCAAAACGTACTGAGATCCACAAGAACTTCTGAAGAGCCATGTTCCAAAACGTACTGAGATCCACAAGAACTTCTAAAGAGCCATGTTCCAAAATGTACTGAGATCCACAAGAACTTCTAAAGAGCCATGTTCCAAAACGTACTGAGATCTGCAAGAACTTCTAAAGAGCCATGTTCCAAAACGTACTGAGATCCACAAGAACTTGTAAAGAGTCATGTTCCAAAACGTACTGAGATCCACAAGAACTTCTGAAGAGCCATCTTCCAAAACGTACTAAGAACCACAAGAACTTCTAAAGAGCCATGTTCCTAAACGTACCGAGATCCTCTCGAGTACGAGTCACAGAGCCAGAAATTGTAAAGCCAGTGTGAAAAGCAGTGGTTGTGAATTAATGAGTGCACTGCTTGGACCGCGAAAAACAAGTGTCCTGGGAAATTTGAGTGGTGGATTTGGCTTTGAGATACTTTTTCCAGAGCAAAATAGAGAGCAGTCACAAACAATGTCAGAGCGGGAATGGGGATGGGGCAGGCCTTTGTAAACCGTGTTTTGTCTGGAGGCAACCTCTCATACCTGGACCTGATGGGAGAGCGTGATGGCTGATGTTGCATCCAGGTACAAAACTCTTTTCACGCAGAGTGAAAACGGACTAGCTGTCCTGTTGCAGACTGACTTCAGCTAGCTGAACTACACACCAGACACTGCGCTGACTCGTTCCCTTCCAAGTCGAATGCTCTGTTTCCCTATTTTCCTGTAATACAAAACCAGAGTCTGAAACTTTTGCCGTCGATACAACCATCATTTCTATAAACGGATGGTGAATTTCCTTTCCACCTTTTTGACCTTTTTAGTCTTTTTTTTTTTTTTTTTGGGGGGGGGGGGGGGGGGGGGGGGGAGGGTTGCTGTCGGTGGGTTTCTTTCCTTTTTTTTTTAGGGGTGGTACCTCAGAAGGTGGAGTGGAGCAATGAAGCAGTTCAGGAGTCCTCATGGTTTCAGAAAGGCTCAAACAATCCTAGTACCCATATTCCTGCTACCATTTGGTAAGCCCTTCAGTCAGCCCGACCCGCAATCAGACCTTCCTTTCCCATCCCAGTGAGCCAGAGGCAGGACATCAAATAATCCACCAGAGACACCTCAGTCAGCTGGTCTGCAGGACGTAATGGACATACACCAAAGATGGTGGCTTACTATGTGCACTCAAATGACTTGTTTATGTACTCTTGGAGACCCTCAACAACGAAAGCAGGTGACACATTAAAAACTGACATGGATATAAAAAAAATTAAAATTAAAAAAAGACGAGAGTCAGGAATCAGCTCATATTCGTTTCTGTGTTTTCTCAGCCAATCTGTTGAAATAAACTGACATGATTAAAAGAAACAAAACAAAAGCACAGTCAGAGGCAGTTCGTATTCGTGTCTCTACTGCTGTTTTCGTCACAGTTCCCTTCATGTCGCCAGAAGTGCAGTGTCAGTTTACGTGAGCTCCTCCACAGACCAGTGCTTTTCTTACCCCACACTCACCCTGACCACCACCCCCACCACTAATTCATTTATAGGGTTTTAGGTCAGTCAATGGTAAAAATAGATCATCGTTGCCTACATGCACAGAACCATGGGATGGAGACTACCTTGGGGACAGCATGGAATCAAAGAGTCTTGCCTCACAACAGCTCACTCTGAGAATGACAGCGTTAACTGTCCCTTATTGCACAGGGTCATATTGTTCATCAGCTACGACTGAGTGATGATGCCAAGCTTCAGTAACACTACTGCATCATTGCATCTTGTTCTGTATTGAAACAGACACAATGGCCTCGGCATCGCGTGCATCCACATGAACTGAATGACTCTGGAATGACAAGGCATTGCATTGTAGAATGTTTCTGCCTATGTCCGGTTAAACCCAGCAGAATCGAATAGAGTGGATCTTGTTCATTTCATTTCCTAAACCATATAAACCTGTCTGAAGAGACGCCCTCTTCAGATGGATCAAAATGTTATTTTTTTATGTCAGGCCCTCAGACTCTTAAAAATTCTCATTTTATTGATAAAACCATACGAGCCGGTATGAACAGACGTGCCATTCAGAAGGATCAAGATAACATTTAGAGTGTCAGCCACAGACTCTCAGAAATTCTCATTTTATTTACAAAACCATGCGAGCCGGTATGAACAGACGTGCTATTCAGAAGGATCAAGAAAATATTTATTAGAGTGTCAGGCACAGACCCTGAGAAATTCTCATTTCATTTATAAAACGACACGAGCCTGTATAAAGAGACGCGCTATTCAGAAGGATCAAGATAACATTTATAGAGTGTGAAAGTTCAGCCCTCTAATCAAAGACATAGAGGGAACAGGTCCAGTATCTCACTTCCTTTTTTTCACTCCCCTTTGTTAGAATCCTGTTCGCGCGCATGGGCCACCAACTGTAAGCAAGCTTGTGTGTGTCTTCTCTTCCTCCTGTCTTTTGGCCATCTTTTCTTTCTTCCTTTTTGTACTCCCATTCTCATACAACAGTACTTTACAATGGGAACGAAGAAATGCTGTCTGTGTGTCCGTGGTCAAAGTGTGTTCCACTCGCTCCAAACAAAACTTCTGGGCCGATCTTTCTGAAAATTTGTAGGTATGTTCATTATGTCTCACGGATGATGCCCGATGTTTTATTTTACCAGAATGGCCGTTACTAACGGCTATAACGGCCCAAAACGGTTTTTCTTCCTTATGGAATATCTCAGAAAGTACTTGGCCAGGGACGAAATACATTATGACGCATGTTTGATTGTGACATTTTTTGATTATGACGCATGTTTGATTGTGATTTTTTTTTACACGCGCATTCAAGATAAACAGGAAGTACCTTTGTATGCTTTGCACCTTGTTCTCTCTTATCTTGCTGTCTGTTTTTCTTTCATCCTCTTTCTTTCTTTCTCTCCCCGTCTTTCTTTCCGTCTTTTCCCTCTTCCTTCCCCGTCCCCCCCCCCTCCCCGCGTACACAGAGTGAATGTGTCACTACACAAAAAAGAGAACATAAACAAATCCTGGCATTTTGTATCAAACGCCAAACCACTACAAGTCCAGCTGAGAATGTCCATTAGTAACTGAACATGCAGACTTGCATGGTGTAACTGAACATGCAGACTTGCATGGTGTAACTGAACATGCAGACTTGCATGGTGTAACTGAACATGCAGACTTGCATGGTGTGCGAGAGTTGTGGTTACTTGTTGGCCGAAAGAAAAAGTAGGAAAAAAGAGGACGGTGGATGTCCATCCTAAAAAAAAAGAAGAAAAAAAAGGGGGGTGGGGGGTGGGGAGGGGGGGGGGGATGATGAAAGAATGTTTTTCCGATGTGGAAAAATAGGGGGTGGCAGGACAGGGGAAAGAAATCTAGATCCAGGTGAATTGGAAACGTTTTTGATAACACACCGCCAAGAAACGTACACAAACCAATCACAAGACCAAACACCACGCGTTTCGACCTCTTAGGTCTTCTTCAGACAAGATACACAACACTCAGGACAACGAAAATGAATGAGCAATGGCTTCGTTTGTCTAATCTACGTTTTTTGGCGGTGCATTGTCAAAAACTTTTCAAAATTTGTTTAAATTTCGGCCTGCAGTCGCCTCACTCTGCAACTAGATCCAAGGGAGAGAGTTGTTCCACTGACCCGTGCTCCCTCTGAACTAACTACACATGGAAGTATCTTGGTATCTGCTGTTCGGACAGGTCGGCATGTAGGCTTTTCTTGCATCACAAAACCGCGTGTGCCTATCAAACCCGTCAAGTTGACACTGTCAGTTGCCAACATGTGATGGACAGACAGTTAACCCATAAATAGCAGGCAGGCTCTGTCCATTTTGGACGTAAAACGCTACACTGCAGCAGATCGACATGATAATCGTCCACAATGGGCTTTTTTTTTTTTTTGTGCTGTGTGAAAGGTTCATGCATTAGAACAAAAAATGGTCAATGGCTTCGATTCTTTATTCGCAGTGCGTCATGTCTGCCCTGTACGGTTGTCTTTTATTGTCGTCAGAGTTTTTACGTCATTGATTTCCATCTGAGTTGGCTGGAGCCTAAGCTGTAGTATCTAGGAAACAGGCATACCAACATTATCTACGTGTTCTGATTAAACATCGGAATCTCTTCTGTGGGGGTCATGTCGATGGGGCCAAATTCCGTTGTGGCCAAGTGTCGTTGTGACCCAGTGTCGTTGTGACCACGTGTCGTTGTGACCAAGTGTCGTTGTGATCACGTGTCATTGTGACCAAGTGTCGTTGTGACCCTGATTTTCAGTATTTTACCAAAGAATGGTTAGACTTGCCGATGTGACCACGTGCCGATGTGACCACATGTCGTTGTGAGCCATTGGGTCACAACAATATGTGGTCACGTTGGCATGAGGCCACATCGGCATGTGGTCTTATCGGCATGTGGTCACATCGGCATATGGTCTTATTGGCATGTAGTCGTATTGGCATGTAGTCACATCAGCATGTAGTCACATTTGCATCGGCATGTGGTCACATCGGCATGTGGTCACATCGGCATGTGGTCTTATCGGCATGTGGTCATATTGGCATGTGGTTACATCGGCATGTGGTCACATCGGCATGTGGTCAGATCTGCCTCAGCATGTGGTCACATCGGTATGTGGTCACATCGGCATGTGGCCACATTGGCTTGTGGTCTTATCGGCATGTGGTCACATCGGCATGTGGTCACATTGGCATGTGGTCTTATCGGCATGTGGTCACATCAGCATGTGGTCACATTGGCATGTGGTCACATCGGCATGTGATCTTATCGGCATGTGGTCTTATCGACATGTGGTCACATTGGCATGTGGTTACATCGGCATGTGGTCTTATCGGCATGTGGTCACATTGGCATGTGGTCACATCGGCATGTAGTCTTATCGGCATGTGGTCACATTGGCATGTGGTCTTATCGGCATGTGGTCACATCGGCATGTGGTCACATCGGCATGTGGTCTTATCGGCATGTGGTCACATTGGCATGTGGTCATATCGGCAATGTGGTCAGATCTGCATGTGGTCTTATCGGCATGTGGTTACATCGGCATGTGGTCTTATCGGCATGTGGTCACATCGACATGTGGTCTTATCGGCATGTGGTCACATCGACATGTGGTCTTATCGGCATGTGGTCACATGGGCATGTTGTCTTATCGGCATGTGGTCTTATCGGCATGTGGTCACATATGTATGTGGTCACATCGGCATGTGGTCACTTCAGCATGTGGTCACTTCAGCATGTGGTCACATCGGCTTGTGGTCACTTCGGCATGTGGTCACATCGGCTTGTGGTCACTTCGGTATGTGGTCACATCGGCTTGTGGTCACTTCGGTATGTGGTCACATCGGCATGTGGTCACATCGGTATATAGCCCTTTGTGGCTAGGATGGGAATGAAGCTGACAGTTGGTGAGCACTACCCGTTGTGTAGCCAGCTCAATGAAAGGATCTGTAGAGCCAAGGCATTATGGAGGACATTGGAATGAAAGGATCTGTAGAGCCAAGGAATTATGGAGGAGATTGGAATGAAAGGATCTGTAGAGCCAAGGAATTATGGAGGACATTGGGATGAAAGGATCTGTAGAGCCAAGGAATTATGGAGGACATTGGAATGAAAGGATCTGTAGAGCCAAGGAATTATGGAGGACATTGGGATGAAAGGATCTGTAGAGCCAAGGAATTATGGAGGACATTTGGATGAAAGGATCTGT
>CM065743.1:51142745-51147745 GCA_033310375.1 Conus canariensis | reverse complement strand
TTGAGAGGATAATGAAATTCAGATTAGAACATTTCCTTGAAAAGAATGGGATTTTGCCAATATTTCAAGCTGGTTTCAGAAAAGGGAGGGGTGTCACTGATCATGTTAGTCTTTTAGCTTCACACGTCAAAAAAGCCTTGGCTAAGCGACACTCTACTTTAGCCACGTTTTTTGATATTCATAGAGCGTACGATTCTGTTTGGCATTTTAAATTATTGTCCAAGGCTCATGAAATTGGGATTAAAGGTCGTTTCCACATGTTTTTACAATCATTTTTATCTGGAAGAACGCTACAAGTAAAACTAAATGGTGTGCTGTCAAGTACAAGATATGTTAACATGGGTGTCCCTCAAGGAAGTGTCATTTCTCCAATCCTCTTCTCATTGATGCTTTATGATCTTAATCAGATTGACACGAAAGGGGCAACTTTAGCTGCTTATGCAGATGATATTGCAATGTGGAAAAATGTAAATTGTAATTTTACAAAAAACAAAATCAAGCGTAATAAAATTGTTGAACAGTTTCAATTTGCGGTCAGTAAACTTGTTAATTATTTGAATTCAAACGGTTTTAACTTATCAACGGACAAATCGGTTTTTATTATATTTACAAAGAAAAATATCGATTTTGAAGGTAGGGACGCTGTAAAAGTACAAATAGGTGATTCTTTCATTTTCCCAAGTAAGCAAGTAAAATTTCTAGGCGTTATTTTTCACTATAAATTATTTTGGTGTAAACATATAAATCATCTCGTGGAAAAGGCAAGAAAGAAAATTGCGTTACTGCGAGTCCTAACTGGAATCCCTCTAATAAATTATGGATCTAATCTTATCCATGTCGCCTTAGGGACAGTTCGTTCGATTGTAAGTTATGGTCAAGAAGTATTTTTCACTGCACCAAAGACAGATTTACATAAGTTAACTAGTATTGATTCCTTAGCACTTAAAATTGCTTTGGGGCTTCCAAGATGGGCATCAATTGATATGACTTACAGAGAGGCAGGAGTTTTGCCTTTAAATGAACATAGGATGCTCTGTGCTTGTAGCTACTCAGCACGAGCAAGAACAGTCCCTAACTCAGTTACTTCTGAACTTGATGAAAGCACCTACGTTTCTAGAGAGATACGGAATAAAAAAGCATATACTTCATTGTCTGATTATGTATCTCCTCTTTTACATGCATGCAACTTTTCGCTTGACAACATTGTTAAAATGACCAAATACCCATTCCCCCTTTGGTTGATGAAGCAAGCAGATTTTTTCTATTCCTATGGTAATATTACTAAAAATGAGAATCCACTTTTGCTTGCTTCTCTTGTTAAAGAATTGATTTACACTGAATATGAATCTTATCTGCATATTTTCACTGATGGTTCAGTTTCGTGTACTTCTGAGGTTGGTGCTGCTTTCGTGATACCTTCCCTTAACATTGAAAAAAGATTTCATATAACCAAAGGTTGTTCTATTTTCACTGCTGAGTTATTTGCTCTTATGAAAGCTATTAATTTCATTCTTGATGTGCAAGTCTTACCAGAAAGAATACTGATTTTGTCAGATTCCAAGTCTGCTTTAACGGCTTTACACCTTCAAAATACATCAAGTCGTCCTGATCTCGTCAGTGAAATTTTATTTTCAATTCACCAGTTAATGATGCGAGGTTCCAAAATAACATTATTATGGGTACCCGGTCACTGCGATCTTCGAGGGAATGAACTGGCTGATACCTGTGCAAAAGAGGCTTCAATGTGCAAATCGAATACAGTTTTATGTGATATTCCTTATTCGGTTCTTGAAATAAACAATATTCTGACAAAAGCACTCTGGGACCAGAGAAGAACACAGTACATTGAAGCTGCCATTCAGAAGAACAGATGGGATCTTTCTGCCCCCGGCAGTCATTGTATAAGTCCGCCAGGTTCTATTCCGAATCGAAATTTATTGCACAGAATACGGGTGGATTGTTGGTTTGGCAGGTTTTTAAAACCATCTCCTTTGTGTGTCTGTGGTCAAAACCTTAATGTATCTCAGTAGAAAGAAACTCGTGGAGAGCGTGGCAGCAGAGAGTCCTCAGAAGAGAAGCCCCCTTCAAGCAAGTGTTTCGGCCCTTATCTCCTGACACTCTAGGGGGGTTGGGCCACACCCGGTTCATGACTCCGGATGTCCCTCTGCTGCCCCTTTTTTTTCCCATCTTGGGACGAGCCATGGCTGGGATTCGAACCCATGACCCTCTGGACATGCTCATTTTCCACTTAATGACTCGCGCTTTAACCACTGAGCCATAGGGACACCTGATATTTGTAGGGAAATTAAGCCTTATGAAGTTCACTTTTGTTCCTCCTTGACCAGATCCAGCTTGAACACCTCTCTGCCGCTTCTGCCATTGCTTTCAGGGCTCTGGTTTTTTCCTTCCCTGCAACTGAGAGCTGTTTCATGAGGCTGTATGCAGACGTTCCTACAAACCCCCTAGCTCCAATTTCTGCAGTGAGGACTTTGACCTGATAGCCTTCTCTCCTCAGGCTGTTTGCCAGATCAGCATACTTTTCAGTCTTGTAGATTTGAGCTGCCTCCATTCTGTTCTCATATGGCACCGTGAGCTCGATCATGATCAGCTGCTTGGTTGACTTAGAGTGGACTACTATGTCTGGTCTCATGCCACTCTTGCTGATGATCTCTGGGTGACTCTTCCATTCTGGGAGGTCTGCAGTGCACTCCCAGTCATCTGCCCCGTCCAGCAGACTCTGCCTGCATGTTTCGAGTGGCACTGTTGTTCTTGGCCATGATTTGCTGCCTCCTGCCGTGAAGAATGTTGCGGGTGCTTTTGGAGTCCTGATTTTCCCTTTTGTGGTGTTGGTACTAGCCCAGACTACTTGTACAATTTCTTTGAGCACTTGGTTGTGCCTCCATGTGTACCTTCCTTGAGCCAGGGCTACTTTACATGAGCTTAGGACATGCTCCACTGTTTGTTTTTCATGGCAGAGGGGGCATGCAGGATCGTCTGTTTTCCCCCACTTCACCAGGTTTGCATTTGAGGGCAGAAGGTCATATGCAGATCTGAGAATGAAGCTGATCCTGAGAGGGGCCATGTGCCAAATGTCATTCCAAGTGAGACTTCTTTGGAGTGCATTCTCCCACGTTGTCCATTGCCCTTGCTGGCTCTGCTGGACTGCTTTTTGGAGTCTTTTTTGGTTTTCTTCTTTTCTCATCTCCTGAATCATCATGTCTCTTTTGGCTTTTCCTTTGGCCTTTGACCACCATTCAGTTTTGGTCACCCCCAGTCCCTGTCTGTTGGTCTGTGTGTGTCCTGTTATTTCTCTGATCTTGAGACTTTCTTTTGCAGAATCCATCGCCTCTTGAACTTTCCATTTTCTGCCTGTCTTCAGCTGGGGCTTAATTGCTTCTACCACCTTGTCTCCTGAGTCCTCCAGCATGCTTTGAAGTCTGATCTTCCCTGCTTTGTATTCCTCCAGGATGGATTTCAGGGGTAGTTTCAGCTTTGCTTGGCGACAGTACAGCGCTATGTCAGTCAGACAGGGTGGGACACCAAGCCATTTCCTTGTGAACTTGTTGATTTTGGCTTCCATTGCCTCCACTATGCTGGTGCAGATGTCGTATATCATCAGAGGCCATAGCAGCTTTGGTATCAGCATGAACTGCAGACACCAGACCTTGTATTTGCCAGGGAGCCCACACTGGTCAATGGTCTCCAAGCCTTCCTCCGCCATCTGCTTGGTTTCTTTTGCTCTTTGTGTGTCTTTCAGCGTATCATCATACCATCTTCCAAGGCTCTTGACTGGTTCTTCTGTGACTGTTGGAATGGCCTGGTTGGCAACACTGAAGACCACAGATCCGGCCACTTTTCCTTTCCTCAGTGAGAGACTCCGTGATTTCTTTGGCTTGAACTTCATTCTGGATGAGGCAACTATGTCGTCCAGCCTCTCCAGCACATGACGTGTCTCGTCTTCTCTGGATGAAATCACTGTAGTGTCATCCATGAAGGCCTTGAGAGGAGGCATCTTGTATCCATCGCCAAGGTCTGTTTGTCTCGCGTTGTTTGTTGCTGCTTTCAAGATGAGTTCCATTGCCAGCACGAACAGTATTGGGGAAATTGCACAGCCCATTGCAATACCCACTTCCAAGTTGATCCAGTCTGTTGTGTACTCCTTGGTAGAGAACCGCATTGAGAAGCCATTGAAGTACTTCTTGAGCATGTCGCGGATGTTCTTTGGCACATGGTACATCTCAAGAGCCAACTGTATCATCTCATGGGGCACAGATCCATATGCGTTTGCCAGATCAAGCCACACTACGTCCAGGTCTCTCTTTTCTGTTTTTGCTTTTTGGATTGCGTCCCAGATCATTGTGGCGTGTTCTACACAGCCCGCCACGCCTGGGATGCCACCTTTCTGGACTGACACATCCAAGTACTTGTTTTCCATCAGGTACTTGGTCAGCCTTGCTGCCATGACAGAGAAGAAGATTTTCCCTTCGACGTTCAGTAGTGATATTGGCCTGAACTGGCTAATGTCACTTGAGTTTTGCTCTTTGGGGATGTACACACCATCTGCCGTCATCCACTGGCCGCTGATCTTCTGGTTTCTCCAAGCCGATCGCAGCAGCCTGTGGAGCCACTCCAGCACCTTGGGACATTTCTTGTAAAGCTGGTAAGGTATTCCGTTTGGCCCTGGTGATGATTTGGCTCTGGCTTTGTCGACCACCTTCTTGATTTCCGCCAACGTTGGAGGCTTGCCATTGAACTGTTCCTCAGGGTTGGTTGGCCACACCAGACCTTGAATGTCGAGTGGTGCTTTGCTCTGTGGGTCAGAGTATGTTTTCCTCAGATGCTGCTCAAGAACTCCTTTGTCCACACTTAGGGTCCCAGATTTTGGCTGCTCAAACAGTGTTCTGGCAAACTGGAAGGGGTCTCTGAAGAAGCGCTCTTGTGTCTTCTTCTTTTTGCTCTTCCTCTTCCTCGCAGATTCCGCTTTGCTGAGGGCACTGTGT
>CM065743.1:51115245-51125245 GCA_033310375.1 Conus canariensis | reverse complement strand
ACAGTAGAGGAGAAATCATTTTAGTCTCCAAGCATTTTTCCGGCGAAGTACAGGTAGAAAACAAATACGATAGAATTCTGATAGCTTCAGTAAAAACCCAAGAACTCAACGTCATCATCATAAATATTTACGCACCGAACGATACTGCTGATAAAGTGCGATTCTTCACAGAACTACAGAATATCATACGTCAGTACTCGGATAACAAACTTTTGGTAACTGGTGACTTCAACTGCACAGTAGACAGCGAACTCGATGTCATATCAGGTCACCCACATTAAAAAAATGAGTAGACAGTCTTAACAAATTGATAACGAGTTCCAACCTAACTGATGTTTGGAGGATCCTTCACGGTCCGGAAAAAGAATACACATGGTGCAAACATCATCCCTTCATCGCACGTAGAATAGATTACTGCTTCGTCAGCCAAGAACTATTGCCTTTCTGCTTCGCGTGTGATGTAACCATAGTTCCAAACACTGACCATAAAGCCGTTTTGACTGAACTAAATAATAACCAGTTCATCAAGGGTCCAGGTTACTGGCGCTTTAACAATTCCTATTTAAAATTTAGAAAGAGAGGGTGTTAGTTACCGCCAATGACATTGACAAACAAAGCACATGACAAGACACGATGCATTTCAACCACTTGGGTCTTCTTCAGGCGAAAAAATAAATCACATTTAACATTTAAGACAGTACAAACAAAGAACGAAAATGACTCATCTGTTGTTAGTCCATGTGGTGGGGAAATAGCCGCTAGGCGGACATGACAAGGGGGATTATGGGAGAGGAAAAGGAGGGGGGGGGGGTTCGTGGGGGGAGGGGCGGGGGGGTTGTGTGATACGATAAGGTTGTGTGTCTAGTTTAGTGGGGTGGTGTGATATCTTTGTGACGGTTGTGATAATGGTGGATTGATAATAATGGTAAGGGGGGGGGGGGGGGGGGGGCAAACTGGAAAAAAAAATAATTATATATAGAAGGGGTAAATAAGTACATGAACAGAAGAAACTTTAAAAAAAAAAAAAAAAGTTTAGGTGAATAAAATAAATGATTTCGCTGGGTGATGAAAGAGGTGGTGGTAGTTATGCGTGGGTAGTTGTGAAAGGTGTGTGGGTAATGTTAATGAGGGAGGGAAGGGGATGGAAGATAAATGGGTGATAAGGTATGATTGGGAGGGGGGGGGTGAGAAAAAAAAAAAAGGAGGAGGGTAATGTGTGTGTGTGTGTGTGGGGGGGGGGGGGGGAAAGGAAGGGGGGCAAGAGAAGGAGAGCTCATATCTCTTCATCCACTATGGGGTGGGGGGTGGGGGTGGGGGTGGGAGGTTGGGAGGTTCATATTAATTGCGTTGTTTAAAAAAGTAAACAATGCTGTGGGATGATGTTCATTGTAACAGGTGAAATAATGTGTTGGCATCAATATGCTGCTGTTTGTTGAGAGAAGATAGCAGTGATCAATGAAAAACAGGGTATCAAGTGTTGCACACACACACACACACACACACACACACACACACACACACACACACACACACACACACACACACACAAAAAGGGGGGGGGGGGGAACACATGTAAACAATGTTCTAGGTGAGTTAAGATCGTGTGATCATAGTGAGACTAACTGTGGAAAATTTTCACACACATATTCATACACACACACACACACACACACACACACACACACACACACACACACACACACACAAAAGAGGGGTAAAAATTATTATCATTAATCAGTCACTGATGGGTGATGATCATATGAGATCAACGGTAGTGTAGGAAGAGATTCTTCTCCGTTCCCTTAGGCAGGAATGGTGGAGGTACTGGCAAGGGCTTCTGTATGGTGAAGGCCCTCCAGTGGTCAATAAGGTTTTGCATTCATCAGTGTGTTGGCAGGCCAGGATTCTTCTTTTGGTGTTGTTGGGACTGTTCCACCATCATTGGGGCTGCATGGATTAATTGCAGACCCGCCAGGGTGGAGTATTGCAGAGATGTTATGTCATAGTCTGGAGTGCCCGGTTCTCAGTATCACAATGATGGTCTTCTTCTTCGTTTACTTAGGTCGGAATCCTGGAGGTACTGACGGAGGCTGCTGTATGGTGAAGACCCTCCAGTGGTCAGTATGGTTTTGCACTCATTGGTGAGTCATTAATATTACCCACACACCTTTCACAACTACCCACGCATAACTACCACCACCTCTTTCATCACCCAGCGAAGTCATTTATTTTATTCACCTAAACTTTTTTTTTTTTTTTTTTTAAGTTTCTTCTGTTCATGTACTTATTTACCCCTTCTATATATAATTTTTTTTTCCAGTTTGCCCCCCCCCCCTCCTCCCCTTACCATTATTATCAATCTACCATTATCACAACCGTCACAAAGATATCACACCACCCCACTAAACTAGACACACAACCCTATCGTATCAAACAACCCCCCCCTCCCCCCCACGAAACCCCCCCCCCCTCCTTTTCCTCTCCCATAATCCCCCTTGTCATTTCCGCCTAGCGGCTATTCTCCCCACCACATGGACTAACAACAGATGAGTCATTTTCGTTCTTTTTTTTTTTTTTTTTTTTTGAATTTTTTTTTTTTTTTTTTTTTTTTTTTTTTTTTGCTGTCCCAACCTCTGCGCCACCTCAGAGGCAGTGCACCCACGCCGCACATTCCGACACCCCGTCCACAGCCACAGCCCGGTCGGCCCCGCCGCAGCCCCGGCACCGGCAATCCACAGGGAGCAGTCAATGTCAAGTCGCCAAGAGGCAACCCACCGGAGGAGACACTGCACTGCTGCCGAGTCACTTCGGTGGTGTTCAGTGGCGCCTGTTCTGATCTAACATACGCAGGACACAACCTACTAAGCCCCCTACTGACGACAATAATTGCTTAGTCGCGGAGCCGGCGTGAGTGAGCTCTCCCTCCGGAGGGCGCCACCACGTCCGTCCAACGACAGCTCCCATGGACTCGCCGATACCGGTGACCCCGACGGAACCAAACCAAGGCCACAGACGTGGAGAGGACATCGAAATTGAGGTCACCATGAGAGCAGGGCATGAAGGGCCACAGAATTTGAGAGTTTTTTTTTTTTATGCTGATCGATGAGAATGAGGATGATTAAGATGATGCTACGGATTTCCATTTCGGTCTGAGACTACATGACAGGGCTGTACTCTACGCTTCCTTTCATAATATATCCCGGCGTCAACCAGGCCCGAGAGATACAGGCACCTGCAGTGCTGGTCAGGAAATTTGAGCAACACTCTCAGAAACGCATCCATTAAGTGGATGAAACTCGACTGTGTGGTCCCAGTCTTCCCAACTGAGTCCGCAGCAACTCAACTCTGGGTAGGAGCCGGTCGAGGCAGAAAAACCCACATGACTTCTGATGGGATTCGAACCCACGACCTCCCAGCCGGGAGTCCGCGGCGCTGACCACTTCGCCACGGCGGCTGGTCGTCATTTTCGTTCTTTGTTTGTACTGTCTTAAATGTTAAATGTGATTTATTTTTTCGCCTGAAGAAGACCCAAGTGGTTGAAATGCATCGTGTCTTGTCATGTGCTTTGTTTGTCAATGTCATTGGCAGTAACTAACACCCTCTCTTTCTAAATTTTGCTTCGTTCTCCGCCGTCAGTCACTCCATTTTGAAAATTCCTATTTAATTTAAAAGACACGGCTTTTCAACAGCGTAAGAACGAAATACTAGATGAATCTCTTGTAGAAATTAACGATCAAACAAAGAGTAACCCCACAGAAATATGGGAATCTTGCAAAATTAAAATAAGAGAGTTTTGCACAGAGTATGGTAAGTATAAAGCTTATGTAAAGAAAAATGAAACATTGGAACTACAGTGTCGCTTTAAAAAATTGGAAAAACAAATAGTTAGTGATCCAACCAATCTTCAAACGCAACGGGAAATGTTTCGACTGAAGCAGCAGTTAGAAATATTAGCTCTTGAGAAAGCTAGGGGTGCACAGGTTAGAGCTCGGGTAAAATGGATAGAGGAAGGGGAAAAGAACACAAAATATTTTGTAAACCTAGAAACAGTAAGGGGTAAGAAAAAGGTAATCACAAGGTTACAAAGAGAAGACGGCGAAGTTATAACCGACCAAATAAAGATATTGGAAGAACAAACTCATTATTATACTAATTTATATAACCAGAGCACGGATACAGAAAATATACAAGAAACTATGAATAACTTCATTGCAGATGTACAACTCCCTACGCTAGATGATGAGGAAGCAGCTTTTTGTGAAGGACTAATATCTACAGAAGAAGTAAGTTGTGCTCTGAAAGTAATGAAGAATGGCTCATCTCCAGGTTGTGATGGCTTAACTGTAGAATTCATGAAATTCTTCTAGAGCAAAATAAAAACTCTGTTAACGTCCTGTTTCAATGAGTCGTTTGAAAAAGGAGAATTGTCATACACACAGAAACAAGGTATAATAATTCTGTTACATAAAGGGAAAGAGCTAGCGCATGAACAGTTGAGTAACTGGAGACCAATTACACTCACGAACACTGATTATAAGATATTAGCAAAAGTCTTGGCAGGTAGATTAGGCAAAGTAATATCAACATTAATTAATGAAGACCAAGTTGGATATCTTAAAGGTCGGAGTATATCAACAGTTATTAGAACAATCGACGATGTCATTGAGTACTTAAACAACACAAGCAAAGCTGGTTATCTTTTAGCTCTAGACTACTCAAAAGCCTTTGATTCAGTATCACGTACTTTCATGTTAAACGCGTTCCATATCTTTGGTTTTGGCGAACAGTTTATTAAATGGATAGCAATTCTTACTAGCAACACTTTTTGTAGTGTTACCCATGGAGGCTGGATTTCCCAACCATTCCCAGTAACATGCGGAATCAGACAAGGATGTCCGTTTTCGCCCCTCGCTTTTATACTGTCAGTTGAATTGCTAGCGGCTAAAATTAGGAACAGTAGCATCAACAGAATAAGTTTACCCAAGTGTAATCAGAATGGACAACAAATTGAACAACTGAAAATAAAACAACTTGCCGACGATACGACACTTTTTCTTCAAAACAAAGAAGACATTGTAAACGCCTCTTCGATTGTCACAGAATTCTCAAAATTTTCAGGTCTTCTGTTGAATCACACGAAAACCAAAGCCATGTGGATTGGTATTCACAACGACGAAGAAAACATACCGTTTGAACTTACAGACAAAATCAAGATTCTTGGCCTATTCTTTAAAAAAATACAAGAGCCCAGTACATTGAAGAGAACTGGATAAAAAGATTGGATAAAATGCATAGTCTTGTAAAATTATGGAGCCGTAGAGATCTTAGTATACGTGGAAAAATAGTCATAGTAAAGAGTTTCTTAGTAAGCCAGTTTATATTCGTAATGCAATCAATTGGATTACCAGAAAATATTCTCACGGAGATAAACCATACTCTGTATAAATTCATTTGGCAAAGGAAGTACTCAAATAAAAGAGCATTCGAAAAGGTCAAGAGAAAAGTGATGGAAAACAGCTATGAGCACGGTGGTCTTAAAATGACCAACATATGTCAACTACAAACGTGTTTTTATCTTCAGTGGATAGGTAAACTGTACATGTCAGGGGATGATGATAACTGGAGTCTTATTCCCAAGTGGTATTACCACCAGATAGCAAGCGGCAACCTAATATATGAAATAAACTGTAAGCCGATGGAAATGCAGAGAGCTCTCTGAAAAACTAAAAGCGAATTCTGGAAAAAAAAAGTTCTTTGCACTTACTTGGAGAACAAAACGCTAAAAACAATGGAAAAAGTAAATATAAACAACTTCAAAACTCAACTTATATGGAATAACAGTAATAAGAATCATTCTGTCTTTTTCCATGTGTGGAAAAATAGTGGAATAGAGAGAATAAAAGATTTAATAAACCTGAACGAATCTAGACTCCTAAACATAGAAGAATTTCAACAAAAAATAGACCAAAGTCCAGCCATCACTATTTTCGAACTAAACGCGGTAGTTAACGCTCTCCCAAAGCAATGGAAAGAATGGATTAGTCAACAAAACGGAACGATTAATTCGGAATACACAGAACAAATCGAAGTATACAATTTTTGTACCAAACCAAAGAACATTCTACAATTTTTACGTAATAAAATGAAAGGAAGGGCAGATATAAAGCCCTGTGCTATTGGTTTCTGGCAAAGAAAACTTAACATTGAAATTGATAAAAATGTGTGGACACTCCCTCACGTTGCAACAAAGGAAGTTCGATCACAGGAACTACAATGGAAAATGATGCACCACGTCTACCCTACAAATATACTACTACACACAATGAAGCTAATGGATGATAACAGGTGCTCCATCTGCAGGGATGAAGTGGATGATAACAGGTGCTCCATCTGCAGGGATGAAGTGGATGATAACAGGTGCTCCATCTGCAGGGATGAAGTGGATTATATTGAACATTTCGTTTACGAGTGCCCGCCCGTTTCTGTTTTTTGGAAAAGGATGGAAAATTACACTCCAGGTCTTTTGGGAATGCAGATAAAACTGTCATTAACTGACGTCCTGCTGGGAGTAGATAATCGATCCTTAAGCAGAGATGCCTTGAAAATGATAAACAACATAATCTTGATCGGTAAAATGAGTGTCAGTATAGCAAAGAAAACAAAATCTCTCTCTCCCATATACTTAATATTTGAATGCCAAATGAAATATCGCACCTCGTGATCCCGACAACTTGCCCCAAAGTAGCATCATGTTCTTTGTCTGTCTGTCTGTCTGTCCGTCTGTCTGCCCCTCTCTCTGTCTCTGTCTCTGTCTGTCTCTGTCTCTGTCTCTGTCTCTCTCTCTCTCTCTCTCTCTCTCTCTCTCTCTCTCTCTCTCTCTCTCTCTCAGTTGCTCAGTCGCAAACCTTAAGTTCCGATCACATGCGTAGGCGCATACACACACACGAAATTTATTACCATTGGTATACTATTTTTTTTTTATGATGGCCACTTATTTTTGTTTAAAGAATTAATTGTAACAAAACGTATCCCAAATAATAAAACTCGTCACAGAAGGGAGGAGAGGGGGGGGGGGGTGGGGGGGGGGAGATGTGGGCTTGGAGAGGGGGGAAGACCGGAGATTTGGGGAGGGGAGGGGGGTGGGATCGACAGTGGGGGGAGGGAATGTGAGGTAGGGAGGGAAAAAGAAAGGGGGGGGGGGGGGGGGGGGGGAGGGGGGGGGGGGGGAAATTGTCACGCTTCTTGGCGTCCCTCATGCCTTCCTTGTGGACCCTTTCTTTTCGCTACAAGGCTGGCCTTATTGGGGACTAGCCAACTGGTGGGACGATTTGTAACAAATTCTACGTACAACTCTATGATGCCGCCTCTGTCTGTCTGCCTGTCTTTCTGTCTGTCCCTCTCTCTCTCTCTCTCTCTCTCTCTCACTATTTTTTTCTTGGGGGGGGGGGGGGGGTCTGAAAGAAAAGAAAATAATTATTAAGTTTTTGTTGTTGTTTTTTTGTTTTTGTTTCACTTATGTTGTTCTCTTTGTATATGCAGCACATTTTCAGTGTGAGAGTGCCAGTACACCACACATTAGAACATTAACAAACCCAGACATTTTGTATCAAACGCCAAAGCACTAAAAACGGCAAGACTATGTCCATTTATAAGAGATCATACAGACTACGCATGGCGTGTAAGGGACCGTTGGTGAAAAAAAAGAAAAAAAAAAAAGCTAGTAGTGGAAATCGCTTTTTTTTTTTTTTTTTTTTTCCCAGATGAAGAGGACAGTGTGAAGCACCAAAAAATGAAGAGGCGGATTTCGGCCTGGGGGGGGGGGGGGGGGAATCGCCGCCTTAGGTGCTCCATTGCTCCGATAACTGATGCCACAAAAAAAAAAAAAAAAAAAAAAAAAAAAAAAAAAGAGACAAGTCACGCGTTGCGAGCTCCGTACAGTTCCACTGTTTTCTCTGTTGGTGCGTAGCGCACAGTGTTGGTAGTTTGCCAGTGACTTTGTAAAGGACTATGCCATCGGGCCCGCTGACTTTCAGGCCCGTGTGTGGTCAGTTTGCGCTGATATTTACAGCGTTCATGTTGAAACGGGCTAGATTTCTGGCCTCAGCGCGGATATCCATTTTGAAACCCAGAACTCTGGTAACAAAATTAAAAGGACACCGCATGCTGTCAGGGCAGAAAACACACGAGCGCAAAGATTTAGTGGGTCAGCGAACCGTGCTGAGTTGAAACCGGCGTGCGACACGCTCGTGCAGAAGAGGCATGGCTCGAATGTTGGACAGCCTGCGCACTTGGATGCTCTCATACATGTCAATGTGTCAAATGAACATGTCATGCGTAATGTGTCAAATGATTGTGTTCCTTGTGTTGTAAATGATGATGATAACAATGACGAGTATACTAAACGAAAGACCACTTCATATAATGATACTGTAAATAACTGTTCTATTTTATGTGATGTTCCCAAACACACTGCTCCTTGTAACATTGTTCATGGTTGCAACACGCTGAGGGCTGCCAGTGATAATGACAGCGTGGTTAAAAACTGCATTGCAAATGATTGCGATAGTATGTCAGTAAATGTAACTGTCAAGGATGATAAGTGTGTGAATGACAATGGGAGCTGTGTAAATGTAACGGACGAATATGATCATGAGATTGGTGATTACATTGATGGGAATGAAACGATATGTAAGGATGACTGCATGAATGGGGAACAAATGGAAATAAAAGGTGACTGTGTGGTTGATCATTGTGCCTATGAAAATGATAATGAAAACAGTGGATCACAAGCACGTGGTCAAGAAAGATATTTTGGCGAGGATGGTGAAAGTGGTAAGTCTGTGATTGTGGGGAATGTAAATAAGTTTAAAAACAAACGTAAACGCGATGGTTTTTGTGAAAACAATAGTGAAAAATCAAATGAAACTGGTGACAGTCACTATGATTATGTGCGAATAGATGATCAAAGTTACGTGAGTGACAAGGATGGAGATAGCTTTTTGAGGGAAAGCTTTAGAAATACAGACAATCTTGTGAATACTGTATCCTTTCTACATTGGAATGTATGTGGTCTTTTGTCGAAAATGAATGATGCAGATTTTGTTAACTTTGTTACATCCTTTGATTTTGTGTGTTTAGTGGAAACTTTTGTAGAAAATTTTGATGCTGACATATTCAAAGATCATAAATTGTTCCTCAAACCTGCGATAAAACTGGCAACGCAAGGGAGATGTTCCGGGGGGTATAATTGTCTTAGTTCGTAAATCTCTTCTTTCTTGCGTCCATCCGCTTGATTGTGATTATAAGTATTGTTTATCGTTTATGCTGGAAAAAAGATTTTTTTGGACTGAGTAAGAATGTCCTGCTTATATGTGCTTATGTTCCCCCAGAAAATTCCCCATATTACTCATTATACAGTTACAACAATGGAATAGATATGTTGGAGTAATGTGTTGTGGAGAAATCAGTGTGTGTCGAAGATTTTGATTTATTATTATGTGGTGATCTGAATGCAAGGACTTCTGATATTTTCCCTGATATTCTACATGATTGTGAACTCCACATTAACCATATAAAGGATGTGGACAACAAAATACAGAGGTGTTCTGAGGATGCTGTATTGAATTCATATGGGAAAAAAACTACTTAACATGTGTACTGTATTTGGTTTATATATTTGCAATGGTGTATGTATCGGGAAGTAGTGTCAATGACTACTTTCTATCATCTGGGAACTTGTTTAATTTCTTGAATGACCGTTTAACATAAAGAGTTCTTGAAAGAATCGAATCTGATCACTTACCCCTTTTATTATCCATTCAAAGGCTAACAGAAAAAGAATGTATTAACAGAAAACCACGCGTAGAAAGAGCTCAGTTTATGACAAAATATTGTTGGAAAGAAATGTATGCGGAACGATTTACTATGTCTATGAGCTCATATCGAGTGCAGCAGAAACTAGATATGGCAGAAGCTTTTATATAAAGAGGTGTGAATAAAT
>CM065743.1:51099254-51115145 GCA_033310375.1 Conus canariensis | reverse complement strand
AGGGGCAAAAGAATCTAGCACCCCCCAAAGCAGCCAGCGAAGAGTAGTAAACGAAACTAAACGAAAGTGTGGGGAGGAAAAAAGTTGCTGAAAACTAGAGACATTACGCAAATAGCCTAAAATGCAAGGGACAATCCCTGAGCCACCTGAGGATCACCCAAAGATGCAAGGGAGATCAAAAGCAAACACACAGACGGACAGAACAACACAAATAACCCAATTTAATCAAAAAAATCGAATGAATGAGGCAGGGAACAGCAACGACAAACGAAACAAGTTGGGATTTTTGCTCCATAAGAAAACCTAACACAAGTAACTTTATTCAAGACGGCACAGCCTTTTAACTGAATAAGTCAGACAAATACATAGACGAACAATCTAATAGTGGGGGAAAAAACAAGCGCAGGCCAACAACTGAACTATCTTCATAGTAATGACTTGGCAAGATTTGGACTTAAGGAGGGGGGGGGGGGGGGGGGGGAGGGGGGAATTTAAAGATGGAGAAACTGGGAACATGAAATTAAGAAATATGTTACAGATATGAAAATCTCACTAGCTGCATAAGGAACATCGCAATCCTTTTGAAGGCAGATATATTTGTATGCTGCTCCAGGCCTTTCGTCCGCTGGTCGGACTCATCAGGGAGACACGGCTGGTTGTGTCTGCGCTCCTGGCGTCAAATAGAGACACACCACAGTCCATAATACTGTGGTGTTCTCACCACCAAGGGTGCAAAAAAGAATCCAGTAGCACCCCCCAAAGCAGCCAGCGAAGAGTAGTAAAAAGAAACTAAACGAAAGTGTGGGGAGGAAAAAAGTTGCTGAAAAACTAGAGACATTACGCAAATAGCCTAAAATGCAAGGGACAATCCCTGAGCCCACGCCTGAGGATCCACCCAAAGATGCAAGGGAGATCAAAAGACAAACACACAGACGGACAGAAACAAACACAAATAACCTCAATTTAATCAAAACAAAAATCGGAAATGAAATGAGGCAGGGAACAGCAAACGACAAACAGCAAACAAGTTGGGCATTTTTTGCTCCCATAAGAAAACCTAACACAGAGTAACTTGTATTCAAGACCGGCACAGCCTTTTAAACTTGAATAAAGTCAGACAAATACATAGACGAACAATCTAATAGTGGGGGAAAAAACAAGCGCAGGCCAACAACTGAACTATCTTCATAGTAATGACTTGGCAAAGATTTGGACTTAAGGAGGGGGGGGGGGGGGGGGGGGGAGGGGCGGAATTTAAAGATGGAGAAACTGGGAACATGAAATTAAGAAAATATGTTACAGATATGAAAACTCTTCACTAGCTGCATAAGGGAACCATCGCAATCCCTTTTGAAGGCAGATATATTTTGTATTTGCCTCTCCGAGGCCTTTCGTCCGTCTGGTCGGACTCATCAGGGAGACACGGCTGGTTGTGTCTGCGCTCCTGGCGTCAAATAGAGACACACCACAGTCCATAATACTGTGGTGTTCTCACCACCAAGGGTGCAAAAAAAATCCATAGCACCCCCCAAAGCAGCCATGGCTGAAGAGTAGTAAACGAAACTAAACGAAAGTGTGGGGAGGAAAAAAGTTGCTGAAAAAACTAGAGACATTACGCAAATAGCCTAAAATGCAAGGACAATCCCTGAGCCCAGCCCTGAGGATCCACCCAAAGTTGCAAGGGAGATCAAAAGACACCACAGACGGGAAAGAAACAACAAAATAACCAATTATCCGGAAACAAACAGAACGAATACAGCAACTTGGGCATTTTTGCTCCATAAGAAAACCTAACACAGAGTAACTTGTATTCAAGACCGGCACAGCCTTTTAAACTTGAAAAAAGTCAGACAAATACATAGACGAACAATCTAATAGTGCTACTGGATTCTTTTTTGCACCCTTGGTGGTGAGAACACCACAGTATTATGGACTGTGGTGTTTCTCTATTTGACGCCAGGAGCGCAGACACAACCAGCCGTGTCTCCCTAATGAGTCCGACCCAGCGGACGAAAGGCCTCGGAGCAGGCAATACAAATATATCTGCCTTCAAAAGGGATTGCGATGGTTCCCTTATGCAGCTAGTGAAGAGTTTTCATATCTGTAACATATTTTCTTAATTTCATGTTCCCAGTTTCTCCATCTTTAAATTCCCCCCCCCCCCCCCCCCCCCCTTAAGTCCAAATCTTTGCCAAGTCATTACTATGAAGATAGTTCAGTTGTTGGCCTGCGCTTGTTTTTTCCCCCACTATTAGATTGTTCGTCTATGTATTTGTCTGACTTTATTCAAGTTTAAAAGGCTGTGCCGGTCTTGAATACAAGTTACTCTGTGTTAGGTTTTCTTATGGGAGCAAAAAATGCCCAACTTGTTTGCTGTTTGTCGTTTGCTGTTCCCTGCCTCATTTCATTTCCGATTTTGTTTTGATTAAATTGAGGTTATTTGTGTTTGTTTCTGTCCGTCTGTGTGTTTGTCTTTTGATCTCCCTTGCATCTTTGGGTGGATCCTCAGGCGTGGGCTCAGGGATTGTCCCTTGCATTTTAGGCTATTTGCGTAATGTCTCTAGTTTTTCAGCAACTTTTTTCCTCCCCACACTTTCGTTTAGTTTCGTTTACTACTCTTCGCTGGCTGCTTTGGGGGGTGCTACTGGATTTCTTTTTGCACCCTTGGTGGTGAGAACACCACAGTATTATGGACTGTGGTGTGTCTCTATTTGACGCCAGGAGTGCAGACACAACCAGCCGTGTCTCCCTGATGAGTCCGACCCAGCGGACGAAAGGCCTCGGAGCAGGCAATACAAATATATCTGCCTTCAAAAGGGATTGCGATGGTTCCCTTATGCAGCTAGTGAAGAGTTTTCATATCTGTAACATATTTTCTTAATTTCATGTTCCCAGTTTCTCCATCTTTAAATTCCCCGCCCCCCCCCCCCCCCCCCCCCCCCTCCTTTAAGTCCAAATCTTTGCCAAGTCATTACTATGAAGATAGTTAAGTTGTTGGCCTGCGCTTGTTTTTTCCCCCACTATTAGATTGTTCGTCTATGTATTTGTCTGACTTTATTCAAGTTGAAAAGGCTGTGCCGGTCTTGAATACAAGTTACTCTGTGTTAGGTTTTCTTATGGGAGCAAAAAATGCCCAACTTGTTTGCTGTTTGTCGTTTGCTATTCCCTGCCTCATTTCATTTCCGATTTTGTTTTGATTAAATTGAGGTTATTTGTGTTTGTTTCTGTCCGTCTGTGTGTTTGTCTTTTGATCTCCCTTGCATCTTTGGGTGGATCCTCAGGCGTGGGCTCAGGGATTGTCCCTTGCATTTTAGGCTATTTGCGTAATGTCTCTAGTTTTTCAGCAACTTTTTTCCTCCCCACACTTTCGTTTAGTTTCGTTTACTACTCTTCGCTGGCTGCTTTGGGGGGTGCTACTGGATTCTTTTTTGCACCCTTGGTGGTGAGAACACCACAGTATTATGGACTGTGGTGTGTCTCTATTTGACGCCAGGAGCGCAGACACAACCAGCCGTGTCTCCCTGATGAGTCCGACCCAGCGGACGAAAGGCCTCGGAGCAGGCAATACAAATATATCTGCCTTCAAAAGGGATTGCGATGGTTCCCTTATGCAGCTAGTGAAGAGTTTTCATATCTGTAACATATTTTCTTAATTTCATGTTCCCAGTTTCTCCATCTTTAAATTCCGCCCCTCCCCCCCCCCCCCCCCCCCCCCCCTCCTTAAGTCCAAATCTTTGCCAAGTCATTACTATGAAGATAGTTCAGTTGTTGGCCTGCGCTTGTTTTTTCCCCCACTATTAGATTGTTCGTCTATGTATTTGTCTGACTTTATTCAAGTTTAAAAGGCTGCGCCGGTCTTGAATACAAGTTACTCTGTGTTAGGTTTTCTTATGGGAGCAAAAAATGCCCAACTTGTTTGCTGTTTGTCGTTTGCTGTTCCCTGCCTCATTTCATTTCCGATTTTGATTTATAAAGATTACATCGAGGTCTGGGAAGAGACAGTTTATGTGTATGTCTGTAATTATTGAAGACAAAGCTTTCAAAGATTATCTTCGGGGCTGATCCATTCATTACATTGTACATGCTCAAGCATTTGTTGAAGTAGAGTCTGTCTTTAAATGGAAGAATATTTAAAGTTTTGTAATTACTCTTTGTCAAGGTATTGGATTTCAACTGAATTAATTTAATGGCCCTTTTATGCAGACGACTTACTAGTTTCAGATTAGTTTCACTGGCATTATCCCATAACGTGGATGCATAATTGATAAGAGAAAGAATGTGCGCATGAAAGAATATCTTTCTGGAATGAAGATTTAGAATTTTTTTTAATCTTTGAAAGTTGATATATTCTCTTGGAAATACGTTTTCCAAGATCCGCAATGTGGTAAGACCAAGACAAATCGTTGTCAATGATAACACCTAAAACTTTATGCGATGGAACCTCTTCGATCTTTTGTCCTTGGGCATGTAATGGCACAAATGAGGATGTCATTTTCTGTCGTTTCTGGCGTGTAGTGACATACATGCATTTGGTTTTACTAGCATTGAGGGACATATGATTCATTTCTGTCCATGTAATTAGCTTGTTGATATTTTTCTGCAGGTTATTTACCAGTTCAGTAGGGTTACTACTGTGAGATTGTAATGAGGTATCATCAGCAAACATTTCACAACAACATTCTATAAACAATGGTAAGTCATTTATATAAATAGAAAAGAGTAGGGGTCCCAATACTGACCCCTGAGGGACACCAAATTGTAAAGGGAGTAACTTTGACCTTTTGGAGTTGATTTCAACAAGCTGTTGACGATCAGTGAGAAACGAGGTAAAGAATTTTAAGGCTGTATTCGATACTTTGTAACACATAAGCTTTTTTATTAGAAGGGAGTGGTTTATAACGTCAAACGCTTTTGCAAAATCTACAAAAAGAATTCCAGTAAGGTCATTATTGTTAATATTCGTAAGACATCTATCAATAAGTTGTACAAGAGCAGTGTGACAAGAGTGATTTTCTCGAAAACCTGATTGATTTTCATGAATCAGATCGTAATGTTTAAGATGAGAATATAGGTGTGTTTGAACATGTTTTTCGAGTGGTTTAGACAACAGGGATAATATTGAGATAGGTCTATAGTTTGAGAGATTGATGGGATCACCTTTTTTATATAAAGGTATAACTTTTGCTTGTTTAAATCTTAAGGGAAAGTGGCTTTTATCAATACACAAATTATAAACGTGAGTGTCTCAGCAATGGTCAATGAAGCGATTTTTAGTATCTTGCCATCAATTCCATCTAAGTCCCTTGTCCCTGACATTTTAAGTGTGTTAAATAAACGAATACTTCATGTAATGACAATGGTGGTATGTCAAAACACGAAGAAATGTTTTTACATCGACAGTATTTTTCTAACATACGTAGATCATTGTACTTTGTTTTATCATTTACAATAACATCCTTAGTTATATTTGCAAAATGAAAGTTGAAGTCTTCTGGTGATATTTCTTTTATTGGATTTTGCATTCTTGAATTATTGTTAGTCAAGAGATTGATAGCTTTCCAAATTAAGTTTGAATTTTGAGAAGACGAAACTAAAATTTGAAAATATTGTTTCTTTGCTTTTCTCTTCATGGAATTTACTTTATTCCTTTGTTTTCTGAACGACACTTTATCCTTTGACTTGAGGATATGCTCTCTTTTGTATATCTCATTGTCTATCTCCTTTGTTAACCATGGGGGTTTAATGACATGTTTCACTCTTTTTCTTACAAACGGCGTGTGTGTGTGTGTGTGTGTGTGTGTGTGTGTGTGTGTGTGTGTGTGTGTGTGTGTGTGTGTGTGTGTGTGTGTGTGTGTGTGTGTGAGGAGAGAGAGAGAGAGAGAGAGAGAGAGAGAGAGAGAGAGCGTTCGGTCGTGGATGTTCCTAAATGTGTGTATTTGTATGTGTATGTATTTGAGCGCGTGCGTGCGTGCGTGCGTGCGTGTGTGTGTGTGTGTGTGTGTGTGTGTGTGTGTGTGTGTGTGTGTGTGTGTGTGTGTGTGTGTGCGTGTATGCGTGTATGCGTGCGTGTGTGTGTGCGCGCACGCGCGTGTGTGTGTGGTTCATCCAATCTAATTTTAGATTTGACGTCACTGGCTCAACCAAGAACGTTCCAAACTGCAGATCAAAATCTGATCATGTCGCTGTGCCAGTTGGCTCAGTGGTTACAGCACCGAGTTCACAGTCATGCGCCGCGAGTTTGAATCCTGATTGGCCCTCAACATTAGAACTGACAATTTCCTTGCCCATCCGAACGTACTTTTGTTCTAGCGATGTCTGTAACGTGTTCAGTAAGTCCCCTCTGTAGGTCTCCTCAACTGTGGTTAATGACGTCTTCAAACTGAAATACAACCTAAAACCACTTGTGGATCTGTAGAACTCACACTTGTTGCAGACTAAGAATGGACTTAGTGGTGAGATCAACGTCCCATACGATGCTCCCGGACATGTGGAGAGTTGACTTGTGGAACCCACAGGGACAAACATGCAGCCTCTCCTCTCCCTCAGTGGGACAAGCATCAATGCTGGAATTGAAATGACCGATATGGCTACAAGAGGACATCGTTATCACAGCTACTGTTCGAAATCCAAGTCAAATATACATATTGCACCGGAAATAAATTGTTTTCATTTATTTATAGGGAAGCAAACGTCGGTCTGAAATACTACATTGACCGAAGATAATGAGGAACGGTCATGAACTATGACACTGACAAAGTGACTGGTAACAGAGGGGAACTGTCATGAACTATGGCACTGACAAAGTGACTGGTAACAGAGGGGAACTGTCATGAACTATGGCACTGACAAAGTGACTGGTAACAGGGGGGAACTGTCATGAACTATGGCACTGACAAAGTGACTGGTAACAGAGGGGAACTGTCATGAACTATGGCACAGACAACGTGACTGGTAACAGAGGGGAACTGTCATGAACTATGGCACTGACAAAGTGACTGGTAACAGAGGGGAACTGTCTGAACTATGGCACTGACAAAGTGACTGGTAACAGAGGGGAACTGTCATGAACTATGGCACTGACAAAGTGACTGGTAACAGAGGGGAACTGTCCTGAACTATGGCACTGACAAAGTGACTGGTAACAGAGGGGAACTGTCATGAACTATGGCACTGACAAAGTGACTGGTAACAGAGGGGAACTGTCATGAACTATGGCACTGACAAAGTGACTGGTAACAGAGGGAACTGTCCTGAACTATGGCACTTACAAAGTGACTGGTTACAGAGGGGAACCGTGGTGATGAAACCAGTATTCTGCAGTGACACAGCCACAATCTGCCTTAGCGTCGGCAAACAGGTGTCAACGTGGCCGTCACTTGGCCAGCCTCACTGTAGTGTCATACAGGTGTCAACGTGGCCGTCACTTGGCCAGCCTCACTGTAGTGTCATACAGGTGTCAACGTGGCCGTCACTTGGCCAGCCTCACTGTGGTGTCATACAGGTGTCAACGTGGCCGTCACTTGGCCAGCCTCACTGTTGTGTCATACAGGTGTCAACGTGGCCGTCACTTGACCAGCCTCACTGTAGTGTCATACAGGTGTCAACGTGGCCGTCACTTGACCAGCCTCACTGTGGTGTCATACAGGTGTCAACGTGGCCGTCCCTTGGCCAGCCTCACTGTAGTGTCAGCATACAGGTGTCAACGTGGCCGTCACTTGGCCAGACTCACTGTAGTGTCATACAGGTGTCAACGTGGCCGTCACTTGGCCAGCCTCACTGTAGTGTCATACAGGTGTCAACGTGGCCGTCACTTGACCAGCCTCACTGTAGTGTCATACAGGTGTCAACGTGGCCGTCACTTGGCCAGCCTCACTGTAGTGTCAGCATACAGGTGTCAACGTGGCCGTCACTTGGCCAGACTCACTGTAGTGTCATACAGGTGTCAACGTGGCCGTCACTTGGCCAGCCTCACTGTAGTGTCATACAGGTGTCAACGTGGCCGTCACTTGGCCAGCCTCACTGTAGTGTCATACAGGTGTCAACGTGGCCGTCACGTGGCCAGCCTCACTGTAGTGTCATACAGGTGTCAACGTGGCCGTCACTTGGCCAGCCTCACTGCAGTGTCATACAGGTGTCAACGTGGCCGTCACTTGGCCAGCCTCACTGTAGTGTCATACAGGTGTCAACGTGGCCGTCCCTTGGCCAGCCTCACTGCAGTGTCATACAGGTGTCAACGTGGCCGTCACTTGGCCAGCCTCACTGTAGTGTCATACAGGTGTCAACGTGGCCGTCATTTGGCCAGCCTCACTGTAGTGTCATACAGGTGTCAACGTGGCCGTCCCTTGGCCAGCCTCACTGCAGTGTCATACAGGTGTCAACGTGGCCGTCACTTGACCAGCCTCACTGTAGTGTCATACAGGTGTCAACGTGGCCGTCATTTGGCCAGCCTCACTGTAGTGTCATACAGCTGTCAACGTGGCCGTCACTTGACCAGCCTCACTGTAGTGTCATACAGGTGTCAACGTGGCCGTCACTTGGCCAGCCTCACTGTAGTGTCATACAGGTGTCAACGTGGCCGTCACTTGGCCAGCCTCACTGTTGTGTCATACAGGTGTCAACGTGGCCGTCATTTGGCCAGCCTCACTGTAGTGTCATACAGGTGTCAACGTGGCCGTCACTTGGCCAGCCTCACTTAGCCATAGGAGGAGAAGCATTGATAACCGGCTGCGCGTCTTAAAACTACTATGGTGCTCTGCCCACATCAAAAAATGAAAGCTCAGATACTTACTGAAACTGGTTGAGTGTGACGAATAAGAGAGAGAGAGAGAGAGAGAGAGAGAGAGAGAGAGAGAGAGAGACAGACAGACAGACAGACAGACAGACAGACAGACAGACAGACAGACAGACAGAGACAGACTGCGACAGAGAGACAGAGAGAGACGCAAAGTATGTACAGGGAGGCAAAGGAAGTTGTTGTACTGCAGTGTTCCCCAAGGCAGACAGTCACGTAATATCACAATCATCGGCGTGGTATGGTCATCCTCCTTATTCTCTAGAATGACCAAAGAAGGAGTGGGGGGTTCAGGGGGCGGAGGGTGTGTGTGGAGAGGGGGGGGGCACCTTCAGCTGCCGGTAAGCAGGACTGTCCTGTGTTGGGGGCAGTCTGAACATTGGGTGGGAGGAGGAGAAGGGGAGGGGTACAGTAAGGGATGGGTGGGGGGGGGGGGGGAGTTTTTGGGTGGAGTCAACACTGCCTACCTCAAACTATCCGTGGTGGGACTTTCTGACCAGGGGACAGAGTGGACTGGGACACCGGTACAGGGATGGGGAAGGGAGAGAAAGGGGGTGGGTAGGGGGGAGGGGAAGGACAGGGAGGGGCAGGGAGTGAAAGGGGAGGGAAGGGAGGGGTCTGACCAGGGGACAGGGTGGACTGGGACACCGGTACAGGGACGGGGAAGGGAGGGGAAGGGAGGAGAAGGGAGAGGAAAGGGGGGGGGAGGGAAAGGAAGGGCCTGACCAGGGGACAGAGTGGACTGGGACACTGGTGTTGTTGTTTGTCTGTCGAGACGACGAAGACCATCTAGTCATCCTGGGATCGGGGGTGAGTGCGTAGATGGCTGGTCAGGCCGATCTGCGCCCGGAAAGACCTATCACAGTATGGACAGGGGATGGTGGCGGCAGTTGGAGATCTGTTGACACTGGACTTCCTGATCATCCTGCGCTGCTCAGCTGCAGCAATTCTGTTGGTTTCACAGGTTTCTGCACCTTTGCGGACAACTGGCCGCCACCCATCTCTGTCCTGGGCAGTCTGCTCCCATGTTGTGTGGCTGATGTTGAATGCCTTCAGGGAAGATTTGAGGTTGTCTTTGAAACGTTTCTTCTGGCCTCCATGAGAGCGAGAGCGTTTTCCTTGTTGTAATTCGCCAAACAATAGTCTCTTTGGCAACCGATGGTCTGGCATGCGAACTACGTGACCTGCCCAGCGAAGCTGTGACTGCATCAGGATGGTGAAGATGCTAGGCAGGCCAGCACAAGTGAGGACTTCAGTGTCCGGAATCTTATCTTGCCACTTAATGCCCATGAGTCTTCTGAGGCCTATGGTGTGGAAATGGTTCAGTTTCCTAGCGTGACGCTGGTAAACCGTCCATGTTTCACAGCCATAGAGCAATGTGGTGAGAACTATGGCCCGATACACCTTGATCTTGGTCTCTAGGGTGATGCCTCTCCTGTTCCATACGTTCTTGTGGAGTCTGCCAAAAGCGGCACTAGCTTTGGCGAGCCGGACGTTCACCTCATCGTCGATGACAACGTTTCTGGACAGAGTGCTGCCTAGGTAGGTGAACTTATCCACCGCGTTCAGTAGCTGTCCAGTGATGGTGATGACTGGCTCAACGTATGGCTTTCCTGGGGCTGGCTGGTGCATCACTTCAGTCTTTTTCGTATTGATTGTCAAGCCGAAGTTGTTGCAAGCAGCAGAGAACTTGTTAACACTGTGTTGCATTGTGGCTTCTGAGACAGCATTGAGGGCACAGTCGTCCGCGAAGAGGAAGTCATTGACAGTGTCTGTCGAGACCTTGGTTTTTGCTTGAAGTCTCCTGAGATTGAGGACTGATCCATCTGTACGGTACTTCATGACGATGCCTATCTCTGCGTCGCTGAATGCGTCAGTCAACATGGCCGAGAACATGAGGCTGAACAGAGTGGGAGCAAGAACACAACCCTGCTTCACTCCGTTTGAGACTGGGAACGGTTCAGATTCTCACCGTTGTCTTGGACTCTGGCCAGCATGCCGTCGTGAAGTTGGCGTACGATGGCAATGAATTCTCTGGGGCATCCGTACTTTGCCATAATTCTCCAAAGCCCCTACCTACTGACAGTGTCAAAGGCTCTGGTCAGATCAACATGAGCGGAGTACAGGTCGACATTCTGTTCCTGACACTTTTCTTGGAGCTGTCTGGCAGCAAACACCATGTCGATGGTCCGGCGTTCTTTCCGGAAGCCACACTGACTCTCAGGTAGGAGACCTTGCTCAAGATGTGTGGTGAGCCGGTTGAGTAGAACTCTAGCCAGGATCTTGCCTGCGATGAATAGCAGGGAGATTCCACGATAGTTATCGCAGACCTGACGGTTTCCTTTGCGTTTGTAGAGATGAACGATGGAGGCATCTTTAAGATCTTGAGGAACTGTCTCGTGCTGCCATATGATCTGAATGAGTTGATGAAGTTTCTTCACCAGAGCCGCACCACCCTCTTTGTAGACCTCAGCTGGGATTGCGTCTGAACCAGGCGCTTTGCCACTGGATAACAGACGAATTGCTTTCTGAGTCTCCTCCAAAGTTGTTACGGCGTCCAGCGTCTCATCGATCGGAATTTGGGGTAGTCGATCGATGGCTTCATTGTTGATGGTGGATGGGCGGTTCAGTACGCTGGCAAAGTGTTCAGCCCATCTTTCTAGTATCTTCTCTTTATCTGTGATCAGTGTTGATCCATCTGCACTGAGAAGTGGATATAAGCCCAAGGTGGTGGGGCCGCAGAGTTCTCTCAAGCCATTGTAGAAGTTTTTCGTGTCATTCCTGTCTGCAAAGCCTTGAATCTCATCAGCTTTGTTGCTCAGCCAGGAGTCTTGCATCTGGCGCAGCTTTTGCTGGATGATTCTGCGGGTGTTTCTCAGCGCATCGTTCTTTGCTGTTGACTGTGGGTCGTCGATGTGCGCTCTGAAAGCACGATGATTTTCCTCTAGAAGCAGTTGGATTTCAGTGCAGTTCTTATCGAACCAGTCCTTGTGCATCATGGTTGTGGGTCCCAGACACTCCATAGCTGTGCTATACACCGTCTCACGAAGTGCGCCTCATGCTGCTTCCACATCGAGGTCATTCAGTATGGTGGACTCCAAGCGGGTTTCCAGGGTGTCAAAAAAGGACTGTTTAGTAACAACGACCTTGAGCTTGCTGACATTCACACGTTGTGGTGGTTTTACGCCGTGAGGACGTCTCTTGGGCTGGACATGAAGCCTGAGCTTGGAGACGATGAGGCGGTGATCTGTCCAGCACTCTGCGCCGCACATGGCCTTCGTGACCCTCACGTCCCGCCTGTCCCTCTTCCTCACGATGACATAGTCAATAAGATGCCAATGTTTGGATCGCGGGTGCATCCATGATGTCCTGTTGCGGGTAGGGAGGCGGAAGATGGTGTTCGTGATCAGGAGGTCATGCTCGATACATGTCTGAAGGAGAAGCAGACCGTTGCTATTGCAGCTGCCAACCCCATGCTTTCCAATCACGCCTTCCCAGGTGGTGCTGTCGCTACCAACTCTGGCATTAAAGTCACCAAGAATGATGAGCTTATCAGCGCTGGGAACAGTGGTGAGGACAGCATTCAAGTCTTCATAAAACTTGTCCTTGACCTCATTTGGGTTGGTCATGGTGGGTGCATACGTGCTGACAATGGTGGCAAACTTTTGTCCTCGTGAGGGGGTGGGGGGGGGGGGGGGGGGGCTCAACGTCATCAAACGATCGTTCACTCCTTTAGGCGGGCCAACCGGCTTGCCGACAAGTGTTGACTTCACCGCAAAGCCAACCCCAGCCTCACGTCTCTCCTCAGGTCCACGCCCACTCCAAAAGAAGGTATAGTCTGCGCCTCGTTCACAGAGTTCCCCCTCCCCAGCCAACCTGGTCTCACGTATGGCAGAGATGTCAATCTCATATCTGGCAAGTTCATTTGCAATGAGGGCTGTACGCCTCTGGGGTCTATCCGAGGCGTCCCTGTCAAGGAGCGTGCGGACGTTCCTTGTGGCCAGGTTCAGAGGAGTAATCCTCGTTTTTGAACTCCCAGTTCTTACAGAACAGGGAGTACTTTAGAATGGGAACGAAGAAATGCTGTCTGTGTGTCTGTCTGTCTGTGTGTCTGTGTGTCCGTGGTCAAAATGTGTTCCACTCGCTCCAGACAAAACTACTGGGCCGATGTTTCTGAAAATTTGTAGGTATGTTCATTATGGGCCACGGATGATGCCCGATGTTTTAGTTTACCGCTATAGCCGTTACTAACGGCTGTAACGGCCTGTAACGGTTTTTCTTCTTTATGGAATATCTCAGAAAGTACTTGGCCAATTTATAAGCGGTTTGGATGATCTTGTGACAAATCGGAGCCTCTGTCCATATGTAAGTGATGTAATGCTGAAAATGGATTAAACAACCGTTACAAACCGTTATTCTGCCGTTATTTCTTATATATAGGTGGATTTTAATTAAATTTGGTATATAGAAAGGTTATCACATACAAATGGCACTTCTATATAGTGTTTCAAAATTTGACCGTTAAACACCGTTATTCTTGACATATTGTCCGATTTGGATTCTTCTTCTCCTTCATTCGCCATCCCGTTAGATGAGCAGCCCGGTGTCCTCGATGAAGGCTGCCGTCCGTCGCAGTTCCTCCAGGGTGCCGTACAGCTTGGCTTCCACTGCTGTCGTCGTTGGCCAGTACTTTTCCCTGGAGTCCGATTTGGATGAATTTTTTTTTCTTTAACTTTTTTTTAATTTGCATTCATACATGTATATATATATATACAGGGAAGGCAAGTATGTACATAAAGAAATAAATAAAGAAAGAAATCACCCCAAACAATGTGAATTCACAAATTCATGCAAACATTATGTAATACGAGAGAGAGAGAGAGAGAGAGAGAGAGAGAGAGAGAGAGAGAAGACAGACAGACAGACAGACAGACAGGCAGACAGAGAGAGTGGTGGATGTATCAAGAAAAATCATGCTGACAGGGATGTTTTTCACATCATTATGTTTGGCAACATATTGAACTCAGGCCTCTAATAATGTACAAAAACATGTTCATTTACACACTTCATCTTACGCTTCTAAATCTATTGTTGCAACTTGTTTTTGAAAAGAAAAGAAAGACAAAAGGGTATAAATGTTAAACAGTATCCATCAATGGTCTGTATGCCAGCCATTTGGTCAAAAAAATCTGCATGGTTTAATTTCAAATATGCAATATGTTCCTCAATTTTGTACCTAAATTTTAATTTGTTTATGAATACTTGTATTTGTGGCAGGGTGTTGTTTATTTTACAAACGTATATGTAATGCTTCGCAAATAGTATGATAAAGTGAAAGACGGTGTCGCCCACAATCATATTGTCATAGCCAAATAGTACGAGTACTTCTGTCAAAAGGACATTTTCAGCATTCAAACATTTTTCTTTCATTAAGCCAATGAGAGCATTCCAAAAAACTTGTACATGGTGACATTTCCAAAACATATGATCAATGCTATCTTTGGATGTGCTGCAAAAACTACAGTTATTACTTTCAACGATTCCAATCTCCTTTAAAACAACATTTGTGCATAAACACCTGTGTAATATTTTCAGTTGAAACCACTGCAGCCTTACATCACGTATCTTATGCGCGTGCAAAAAACTGGATTTCCAATCATTTTGCATCAATAATTTTATGTCCCATTTATCACAGCATTTTGGATTAGGATTATTCGCAATGATGATATCATAACACAACTTGGAGCCTTTATTTATAGCAAAAAGATGTTTAAAGCACAATGATGAGTTTATGTACTTATCGTTTTTTATAGTGATACCAGACGTTTTTACATAGTCCATTATAGTCGATTTATAGCCAGCAAAAGTGACAAAATCAATATTTACATTATATTTTTCTTTAAAAAGTGCATGTGGCAAAAACTTTCCTTTGTCATCAAAAAAGTGGGCGAGACAGTTGATTTGGATGAAATTTGATATGTACACAGGCTTTAGCCCAGTGAGGACTAAAATACCGGTTTCAAAAGTGTATATCGGTTATATAACCGTTAAACCGTTATTTTGCCGTTATTTTTTTTATATACTGGTGGGTTTTAATGAAATTTTGTATATAGAAAGGTTATCACATACAAATGGCACTTCCATGTAGTGTTTCAAAATCTGACTGTTAAAAACCGTTATTCTTGACATATTGTCCGATTTGGATGAAATTTGTATGTACACAGGCTTTAGCCCAGTTAGGACTAAAATACCAGTTTCAAAAGTGTACATCGGTTAAATAACCGTTAAAACCGTTATTTTGCCTTTATTTCTTATCTCACAAAGCACTTGGCCGATTTATAAGCGGTTTGGAAAACTGGGGGTACGTTTATATGCTTCGCATCTTGTTCTTTTTACTGTTTTGTTTCGACCACAATTGTAGGGTCCCCGCCAGCCATGGTATGCTGGATAGGGTGATGTGGAGCAGGCAATGTTCAGGGCACCTTTTCTGGCCCCTTCCTCATGCCATGGAGGTGAGCAGCGCTGTCCTTAAAAGGGCTGCACAGTCGCTCAGGGGGCTGCCTACCGCCACTGCTGCTCCGATTCAGTGACGGCCGACCCTATGGCCTGAGCCGCCTGTGTGCAGGTCTGTGGCTACGACTTCCAGAGTACCAACACCTGTCGCTTCGTCGCTCGCCCATCACCACAGGACTTGGTGATAAGGGATAGGATGAAGGATGACTGATGACATGCGCGATGACTTTGATTAAAGTGAGGAAGAGTTGCGCGTCGTTGACCTCACTCTCATCCGAGACCACCTGCATCCAATGGCAAGACAAGGTCAAGACGGTTGGAGATGGAGACGGATGCAGAGGATGACCCAGATGTTCTACGCGCCTCATCTAGCTCTGTGCACTCCACAGTGCATTGCTGTAACCGCCTTTCTCTCCGTTGAACCATAAAGTTTTCTTCCGCAGAGTCCGCCGGCGTTCATTCTTTGCATGCATAGGTAGGCAAGCCCTAACTCATACTCACACCCCCAATACTGTGAACTGCAGCAGGGTGTCGCTCTCTTCCGCCTTCACAGCCGTTAGGAAATTGCATCCTCACCCACCTGTTCT
>CM065743.1:51089254-51094254 GCA_033310375.1 Conus canariensis | reverse complement strand
CTTTCCACTAATCGTGATATTAGACGAAAGAAAAAAAAAGTAGTGCATGAGTAAGAGAGTAAGGCTTGTGCATGTCTAAACCGTATGGAGTTCTATATATTCATGTACCAGTGTGTGCGCGCGCGCGCGTGTGTGTGTGTGTGCGTGTGTGTGTGTGCGCGTGTGTTTGCGCGGGCGTATATTCGTATGCGCGTGTTTGCTGTGCTGTACTACGCTGTTTTGTGTCCTGTTGTGTGTGTCATGTATTTGTGTGTGTGTGTGTGTGTGTGTGTGTGTGTGTGTGTTGTGTGTGTGTGTGTGGTATGCACGCACATATGTGCTTGTAGCTAGCGATTCCTCTGAACTTACTTTGTGAATTTCCGTGCATGGCTAGTAATCGATTCTTTCCTTGCTTTAAGGAAAACCATCAATCCAATAAAAAGAATAGTCAAGATTTATAGATAACAAATAGGTAAATTTTTAAAAAGTCAATCGATCAGTCACTCACGCGAACAGTTCAGTAACCGGTCACTTGCATACTCCTTCATTCACCCTTTAATGTAACCTAAAACCTGTTGATAGTTTTCTCTAGCAGCGACTTCAAGCAGTTCATATTGTCCTTACCGGCCAGAACTTTTCAGGATGGCACTTCATTTATGAGCAGCCACTTGTAATGAACAGAAAGGCTGGCAAACTGTAAGATCCCTAATGATCAGAAAGGCTGGCAAACTGTCAGATCCCTAATGATCAGAAAGGCTAGCAAACTGTCAGATCCCTAATGATCAGAAGGCTGGCAAACTGTCAGATCCCTAATGAACAGAAAGGCTGGCAAACTGTCAGATCCCTAATGAACAGAAAGGCTGGCAACCTGTCAGATCCCTAATGATCAGAAAGACTGGCAACCTGTCAGATTCCTAATGATCAGAAAGGCTGGCAACCTGTCAGATTCCTAATGATCAGAAAGGCTGGCAACCTGTCAGATTCCTAATGAACAGAAAGGCTGGCAACCTGTCAGATCCCTAATGAACAAAAAGGCTGGCAAACTGTCAGATCTCTAATGAACAGAAAGGCTGGCAAACTGTCAGATTCCTAATGAACAAAAAGGCTGGCAAACTGTCGGATCCCTTTTGGCAAGATTTCTGCCCTTTCCCTCGGTCTCTCTTATTTTCTCCAAAGGCAGGTAAATGAAATCTTTCCCTATTGATGATGTCCACAACATGTTTCCTTCTCAATGTGTCCTCATCCATCTTTACGTTTTCATCATGTCCTCACCATCATTCGTTTCTCAGTCAGATGTCACACCCATCTTTGCTTTTTCATTGATGTCCACTTTCTATTCTCCCCTTTCTCTTGATGTCTATACCCATCTGTCTTTTCTCATGATGTCTTCTTCCATCTGTCCTTTCTCTTGATGTCTATACCCATCTGTCTTTTCTCATGATGTCTTCTTCCATCTGTCCTTTCTCTTGATGTCTATAACCCATCTTTCTTTTCTCATGACGCCTACCTCTCATCTGTCCTTTCTCTTGATGTCTATACCCATCTTTCTTTTCTCATGATGTCTACCTCTCATCTGTGCTTTCTCACAATGTCCACAACCATCTTTGCTTGTTATGATGTCCACACCCATCTTTGCTTGTTATGATGTCCACAACCATCTTTGCTTGTTATGATGTCCACACCCATCTTTGCTTGTAATGATGTCCACACCCATCTTTGCTTGTTATGATGTCCACAACCATCTTTGCTTGTTATGATGTCCACAACCATCTTTGCTTGTTATGATGTCCACAACCATCTTTGCTTGTAATGATGTACACACTCATCTTTAGTATGTTACTTTCTCTGTAAGAGGCACATTCAGGGTTTTTTTTTTCTTCTTTCTTATGATGTCAAGATCTGTCTTTCCATACTCACAGCCATCTTTCCTGTTGTCATGGTTTCATCATCCATTTGTCCTTGTTAGTGGTTTCCTTATCGATCCTTATCTCCCCTTGGCCTCATCTGTCTGTTATTTTTCATCATGTCCTTATCCTCCTTACTTTGTTTCAACTCTTGATATTGCAGATTGTCATTCCCTTTCCCATAATATTGTGTTATATATTATTTTCCTCGCAACTGGCGATATCAAGGCTGTCCACTGTGTATACTTGTTTGGGTAGTTGTAGTGGCCTTTTCAGCATTTAGCTGTTGAGATAGGTACATTGGCCATGTTAGGGCTATGTTCTTATTATCATTGTTTGGATAGGTACATTCAGGCGTGATGTTCAAATGCATTTTAACTTATGTGACAGATTAACCCTTTCAGACTGCATGTGTAGGGGCGGGGAAGGTGGAGCACGGGAAAGCAGGAGAACAGCGCATTCAGATAAGCAATGGAGATGACAGTTTTTATGTCGGTCAGAATTTCAAACTGCGAACGCGATACGTCACTCATGGGTCAACCAGGCACCATGTTATTTTGGGTGTAGGATGTCTGTTTATATCTGGCACCATGCTGTTTTGGCTGTAGGATGTCTGCTTATATCTGGCACCTTCTCATCTTTGATGTAGGATATCCGTTTATAACTGGCACCATGGTTTGTTTGTTTTTTCAGTGTAGGATATGCGTTCATATCTGGTAACATATAATCTTTGATTCATGATATCCGTTTATAACATGCACCATGTTATTTTGGGTGTATGATATCCGTTCATATCTGGCACTATGTTATCTTTGGTGTAGGATATCCGTTTATATCTAGCACCATGTTATCTTTGGTGTAGGATATCCGTTTATATCTGGTATAATGTTATCTTCGGTTTAGGATATTCGTTCATCTCTCGTACCATGTTAACTTCGGTGTAGGATATCCGTTCGTCGCTCACACTATGTTATTTTCAGTGTAGGATATCTGTTCACATCTGGCATCATGTTATTTTCGGTGCAGGATTTCTGTTCACATTTGGCACCATGCTACTTTCAGCGTCACATGTAGGCTATCCGTGCACACAGAGCACAATGTTTCCATCGCAGTAAAGTGTGCACTGGTATCCATGGCTTTTTTGCTATAAAGTGTGCACTGGTATCCATGGCTTTTTTGCTATAAAGTGTGCACTTGTATCCATGGCTTTTTTGCCGTAAAGTGTGCACTGGTATCCACGGCTTTTTGCCGTAAAGTGTGCACTGGTATCCATGGCTTTTTTTTTTTTGCCATAAAGTGTGCACTGGTATCCATAGCTTTTTTGCCGTAAAGTGTGCACTGGTATCCATGGCTTTTCTTGCCGTAAAGTGTGCACTGGTATCCATGGCTTTTTTGCCGTGAAGTGTGCACTGGTATCCATGGCTTTTTCGCCGTAAAGTGTGCACTGGTAACCATGGCTTTTTTGCCGTAAAGTGTGCACTGGTAACCATGGCTTTTTTGCCGTAAAGTGTGCACTGGTATCCATGGCTTTTTGCCGTAAAGTGTGCACTGGTATCCATAGCTTTTTTGCCATAAAGTGTGCACTGGTATCCATGGCTTTTTTTTGCCATAAAGTGTGCACTGGTATCCATGGCTTTTTTGCCGTAAAGTGTGCACTGGTATCCATGGCTTTTTTGCCGTAAAGTGTGCACTGGTATTCATGGCTCTTTTGCCGTAAAGTGTGCGCTGGTATCCATGGCCTTTTTTGCCGTAAAAGGAAGGTTGCAATGCATTTCTTGCGACATGTTACTTAATCTGTGATGTGTAGGATATCCGTGCGCACGTGGCATTATGTTGCTATCGCCGTAAGATGTGTGATGTGTGATACCCATTTCACCTCTGGCATTGCTAATTTCTCTGTAAGATGTTGAATACCTGAAGCACGCCGACACTGTGTTACTTTCTGTGTAAGATGGTGAATACCTGAAGCGCCCGACACTGTGTTACTTTCGCTGTAAGATGTTGAATACCTGAAGCGCCCGACACTGTGTTACTTTCGCTGTAGGATGTTGAATACCTGAAGCGCCCGACACTGTGTTACTTTCTCTGTAAGATGTTGAATACCTGAAGCGCCCGACACTGTGTTACTTTCTCTGTAAGATGGTGAATACCTGAAGCGCCCGACACTGTGTTACTTTCTCTGTAAGATGGTGAATACCTGAAGCACGCCCGACACTGTGTTACTTTCTCTGTAAGATGGTGAATACCTGAAGCACGCCCGACACTGTGTTACTTTCTCTGTAAGATGTTGAATACCTGAAGCACGCCCGACACTGTGTTACTTTCGCTGTAAGATGGTGAATACCTGAAGCACGCCCGACACTGTGTTACTTTCTCTGTAAGATGGTGAATACCTGAAGCACGCCCGACACTGTGTTACTTTCGCTGTAAGATGTTGAATACCTGAAGCACGCCCGACACTGTGTTACTTTCGCTGTAAGATGGTGAATACCTGAAGCACGCCCGACACTGTGTTACTTTCTCTGTAAGATGGTGAATACCTGAAGCACGCCCGACACTGTGTTACTTTCGCTGTAAGATGTTGAATACCTGAAGCACGCCCGACACTGTGTTACTTTCGCTGTAAGATGGTGAATACCTGAAGCACGCCCGACACTGTGTTACTTTCTCTGTAAGATGGTGAATACCTGAAGCGCCCGACACTGTGTTACTTTCTCTGTACTGGCGCATGCTTTTCTTTCTTTCTTTCTTTCTTTCTTTCACAGATATGTTCTTTCTTTAGCACGCAAACAAGACCAGTCAAAAGTTAGATATTCTCAATGGGTGAGAATCTGAGTGTATGGGTTGACCAAACTCTCGTTTCAACAACTCTCCTCACCTTGCATTAGTCGCACCTTGCACGTCGAGCGCAGAAGAATCGGTTCCTTCCGTTCCTGTGTTAATGAAGAAGCTGTCTCTGCTATTCTGCGCTCCTTTGTCAGTTGTACACCAGATAACGGTTTTTATTTTTCTAGTCCTGTGGATCCAGGCTTAATAAAATCCAGAACTGTGCTGCGTGACTTGCTTCTGTTGCACCTGTGTCTGTTGTTCGCCTTTGCCGGTCGCACGTTGACCAAA